>VZTY01024308.1:0-170893 GCA_013400935.1 Turnix velox | reverse complement strand
GACCATCCTCTGGACCTGTTCCACATGTGCTGTAATATTTTGGTAGCATTTTATGATTAATGAAGGAAATGTATGTTTATTATTAAACCTGTTTGACATAATTTAATAATGCATATGCCTTTCATTCACAAATCTTAAAAGGCAAAGCATGGGTATACACCAGGTTCCTAGAACTGGGTACTGGTCTTAGAAGACAGTATAGAAACTTTCATTGATCTCAGTTTTTGCGGTCAGCTTGAAGTGTCTTTAGCATTTATTGAAAAATAGATAATGAATATGTTCAGATTGTTATTAGGAAACAAAATAAAAGAGACAAACATGAAAAAGCCTACCAGAAAAAAACAAAACAAAACAAAATGGTGTACTCAAACAGAAATATAAGTAGAATATAGAAAATTGCATATTTTAAAGGTTATTTTCTACTAGGCCTCCTCTTCCTAATCAAATACTTTTTTTTCATTTGCTGTGGTGCAGGCAGATGTGAGGTGTGCCATTCAGCACAGCCATGAGAATTTCCCTCTTTTGGTCCAGGCCCAGTCCAAAACTCACCAATTGAACTGGAGGTATTCCTCCCTGCACCCTGGCTTGACTTCACAGGTCTTTGGACGAAGTTCTACCTGTGGCAGGTTTCCTGCTACTCTACTCATTGGTGACGGGTCAGTACTTACGCAGCGGTATCTTCATTATGCCTGGGTCCTCCTACATGGGTCAGGGCAGGCACACAGTCTGCACACAATTCATTAAACAAAATACAACACACAGCTGCACACCAGCTTTGGGGCTGGCTTTGACAACAAGGGTGCCTAAGAGCAGATTTCTTCTAGGCATGGGGAAATAACTTCTCTTTTATAACCTATCATGGAAGTAAACAGAGCATGTGCCAATACGAAATCCTGATGTGCTCCAACCACCATGCATTGCAAGCACCTCCCGCAGCATGCATGACAGTCATTGGGAGAGTGTTACATCCACGTCAACCCCACACTTGCCACTGTTCTACACACAAGGCCGTTGCCAACACAGTGTCTTCTTTCTGGTAACGAATCTCCTTCATGAGATTCAAGGGGACCAAAGCAGGATTTTGACATGCTAAGCTTTAAATTCCCAGTTGCAACTTCCCAAAGATAGAAATGGTGTTGCAGAAAGTATCAGTTACACAGACACTCTGACACCCCCAGCAAAACAGACCCTAAAATAAACCCAAGTGTAGGCAGCTCTAAAATCCCTTTTTATTCTAGCCACCGTATTAAGTTGCAGTTAGTGAATCTTCTATTATGAAGAAAGAATTCAAGTTTTTCCACTTTTCCAGGCACAGATTTTCAAGGCTACCTGTAATGTTTTTAGGGGGTTTTTTTGGTTTGGTTTGTTTTTCTGTTTTTTTGTTTTTTATGGCTAAGTCCTTCAATCCAGCATCTTCTTAAAACTATAACCCACATGGTACATTCCTCTCCTGTAACTGGATTCAGATAATGGTATGTGCAGCATGAATGTGCAGAATTGGCATGTGCAAAGTCATTTTCTAAAATAGATTAAGTGAACACATATGATGTTGAAAGACTTGGGGAAAAAAAGCTTAAAAGTGAGAACAAATGTTAAAGGGTTTTATTTGCTATTTTTGCCCAGTTCTACTGCTAATGTGCAACAAAATAAAAATGCACCAAACAAGGGTGCGTGCCATGTGAACAGGACAGACCTAAGAGGAAATCACTTGTTTGTAGATCAATGAACTATAGACATAACAATAACCATGCTGCAAGATCCCAAAAAGCATTAACTATATTTTCTGTGTGCTTTAGACAAAACACAGTCACTAAGGCTGTAAGGCTCACAAGCCAGCACAGCTGCTAAACACAGTAGTAACCCACGATGACTTCAGTGGGGCTACTGAGGTGTTTTAAGCAAATGTGTTTAACTCTGCAGATTTAGGCTTAATCCTTTCTGTGATTGAATTGATGGTGCACACACTTAGTTCCAGTACTAATTTTTTTCATATGTTCCCTCCTTTATGCCTTCACCTTGCTCTTCTGGTCATGCATCAGGTTGTTAAAAACGCTGCCATATCAAAACAAGGGATTTGTTTGGTGTGAGCAGCACAAAAAATAATGATGTTACAATTTACATATGGAAAGAAGTAGAGCATTCATAATATCATACAGCTATACAGCTCCTGAAGGATCCCATAGTGTGTGAGAAAAGATACACATGCTGCAGCATTTCAGAGCTTGGCTGCAGATGTGGATATAGGTAGACAGGCACAAAACCCATCAGCACAGGAGGTAATGTCTTGGCACTAGGTCTGTTCTTACTGAAAGAAGAAGAGCCAGCAGCTAATGTAAAGATTTTAAGGAGAGATCTTCTGGAAACTCCAGGATGTGTATCAGATACTGTGTTACATCATCTCTTTTGAATTATGAAAGTTGCTGATTGCACATCAGTTTTTGTTGTGGAATTTTCTCTGGTTAAATTATCCAGGCTCTAAGAAACAATTTTTGTTCAAAATTAAAAAGAGCAAGAAAGTGAAGAACACCAGCCAAAGGCACAGAAGTTTGAATATTCACCTAGGAGGTGTTTGAGGTAGGCTAAAATCCTTACTCCTAAGCAAGCAGTTAAAGCTGTGTGATAGCTAAGTGTGTATGAACAGTCCGTAAGCCTGGAGTGACTGAGAAGTCCTCTTACCTGAGTGCAAGTATAAACAAAGATGTCTTATGAGTTCCTGGTAAACTCACTAACTTTTCAATTGTTCATTATTTTCTAGTTATAGTACTTGCCTTTCCCAGAAAAATGTAAACTTTATGAAGATATATCCCATTCTCTCAGATTCTACGTTGACAGTGCTACAGAACAAGAAGTACTATTATAAAACCACCTTTTAGCTAAGAAAAAACAACTTCAAGCATCTTCGAAGTAATTCAAAATGTCTTGTCTATGAAAACCTTTCTGAGTGAGAAAAATTACTTCTACTGAGTATTTTAATGCTTTATGAAGATCTGAGAGACAAACTTAGACACATTAGTTTCCTTCTCCAGAAGCTGCAGCTGATATATTTTTGTGCATTGGTGCCTCCATCAATAGTGGATCAGTCTTTATTTCTTCATAGGACTGAAGTGTTGAATTTTTCCAGAAAGGCAAGTAGCAGTCCCTATAGTTTAAAAATATATGTACTGCTTAAATTAGATTGCCTTGGGCTATATAACAGAGCAGACTTGGAACAAAGGTTTGACAAGCAGAACACCTACAGTTCAATTGCTCTTAGAGGACAGGACCTGAAGCCAGAGGTCAGTGCACTCTCAAACTGTATGCCACATCAGAATTTACTGAGAAAAGCTCATAATTGTAGGGAAAACTCAAAACAGGCTTTGGGGAAGGCAATGATTCTTTTTGCCAGGATCTCCCTGGTGTCACAGAAAACTATTTCTGTTTTCTATTGTCCTGGCACAGACTCTGTCCCAGCTCTGGGCACCCTAAAATGCTGCCTGCAGAATGATGCCAGCATAGATCCAGCTTGCGCTGTGGCAGCATGCACCAGCAGATTCACAAAGGTGCTCAAATTAAGGATGTTTAAAACAAGAAAAAGATATAGAAATTAATATAGTCCTTTTCTTGCTCTTAACTAAGCAGAATAATTTGGTTTGGCTAAGAGCATAGTAGTTAGAGATGGAATTAAGAGAAAAAAAGTATTATCCATTAATACAACAGAACAGATACTGGTGGATACAACTTTCCACACCTGCTATTTCTGGTCACTGGGTGCAGCAAACATCTTGTATCTTTTTGTTAGTGACAATTCAAAATATGATGTGTGACCTTCTGGCCCTTCAGGAGCTAGACTTTGTCCTCAAGGAGCACCAGATGAAGTGTCTCAGTGCAGCACAGCACACACGCTGGTCTGTGTAAATTACTGACTGCGCACATCACACTGACTGCACTATGGCAACTCATTTCCTCTTGTGAACTGAGCCCCATCTAACTGTAATGATGAACCCTGCACAATGGGCAGGCAGGCACCCTGTGCTCCTTCCTATGCCGGGACCAGAGAAGGGCAAGACCCCAGACTGATCAAGTTCATCAAGTCAGTACACAGGGGTGAAGTGTAAGGGTGGAGAAAGTCACGCTAATTCCTGGTGCTCAGAGGCATTTCAGGAAATCTAGCACTGAAAGGGTAAAGTATAAGTTTTAATTCAATATATGCTGCTGTAAATGCTATGGGGGAGAAAAAAACTTAAGATGTTGCAGCTCTCGTAACGGTTACAGAGTTAAAAAATGTCACCAATTCACATTCGTTGTTTTGTGGAAGCTTTTCTAACATTGGACTTGACCACCTGACACTTTATTCTCTGAACAATTCTATGAGTGGGGATTTTTAGGTGCTGTATGAACTTCTAATGACCTAAAAAAATATTTTCCACTATAGTTTACACAAGGGCTTTAGGAAACACCATATCCCATTCAGCTGCTTCTCCTTATGACTGATAAGTGCTTACTTAGTCTATTTTTAATGCTGTTGGTTTTTTTGAAGTGTAATTATAAGTTTTGGGCAATTGGAGAACCCTGTGATTCAATGGAGTTTTCATAATTTTTTTTTCCTATTACTATGGGTTTCCATTTACTGTCCTGAAATAGTACAGGCTGAAGAGCTGAGGAAGATACTGTTCTCTTCTGGCCCTTGTGAGAGTCTCCCTCTCCTGCTGGATGGGCAAAGAAGCTGAGTACTCAACAGTGAGGATTGGGAAAATCACATGTATGTGGTCATGGATGTCATGTAAAAATATTCTTTTTTTTGTGACAACTGCATATCACAGATAAAAATAAAGGCCAACAAAGTGATCTTAGATCAACACAAATTATAATGAAATAAAAAAAATAACAGCAACATTTGGAAAAGATTATTAGAAGTGTCTCTTGGATCTGTAAACAAAGTGATATTTATGAATGCAAGCTGTGAGCAGTGCTACACACCATTCAGCAGAGCCAAACATGCTGCTTTGTTTTGGCAGACCACAGTAAGAGAAGAAGAAAGGCTTTCTGAAAGCCACTTACCATCCTCTGGGAGGAAAAGGTACTCCCCTCCCTCTTGCCTGTTCTCAGGCAGGAGTTTCCAAACTCTCTTTCCCACTGAAAACTCTTGACGGCATTTTCTGTGGTGCAGATGAGTCCCAGCCATCTAGCTGGGTAAGGTATTTCCACAGCGGAGGGTGTGAAATCCCTCTCCTAAAGGGCAGTCGTGTGCCATGGGTGCAAGTGGCCGAGGTCTATGTTAAGTAGCAACAGTTATTTCCCGATGGATTATCTGAAACTCTTATCTTGATGCGGAGGTCCTCAGCACACGTTCACAAAAGGCGAGTGGTCCAAGGCAGGAGTTCAGTCAGAATCAAGTTTCAGAAAAATCTGAACTGTGAGATCTTCACCCATTTGAAACTAACATGAAATCATTGGCTGACTTCATGGGTCCAAGAATTTAACTACAGTTTGTTCACACAAATAATAATAAAACCCTACAGGCTAAACCTGCAATCAGTTCTCTCTCTGAGAAAGGTACTGTGGGATAGCAGTGGGACATGAAAGACAGTGTAATTTGGCCCAGGACAGTTAGTTGTTTATATAGCTCTGTACTGCTAACCCATTCTCCTGTTACTGTTAAATTCAAAACAACAATTGGTTATTAATACAAAGGAGATTAAAAATAACAGCATGCTCAGGAACACGCAGGATGTGCAAGGTGAGTGGTGATAGCAGACACTCGCCATGTGATTGCTAGTGCACCAGGGGCACTGGAAGAATGTAACTGCAAATTCGCCTGCTGTAGTGCCTGAGATGTTCTCTAGAAAGTGTCCTATGACGTCAGCAGCTGTGGTAAACTGATCCTTGTGCATTCATGTACTCCCAGCACAAGTACACACAAGGTGCTAAGTGTTGCACAAGCTGCCCTGCCAGCCTTTCAAAAAGTCTTTTCTTCGTAACAGCCACAAATAACCTATTTTCCTCATGAGCACTTGGAAAAAAGATTCTACCTGACTTAATATTGACAAAATAGTTGAGTGGGAAAGAGCACTCACTGTACATTAAGCATGAAAAGAATTCACTGACACTGGCTATTTTGACTTACAAAATCACTCATGCACCACATTTGAGGGCTATTGTAACAGAAATTTCTATGACCAATGCTTCTATTATTCTAAATCTCTAAACTTTTGGAACTAGGCTTTCTTACAGATGATATTACTAATACTGCAAAAAAACCCCCAAAAACAAAAAAAACCCCAACAAACTAGGAGTTTCTGTAAAAACTGTTCTACAAATTTTGCAATTATAGAAGGCATAGGAAAATTCTGGACACCTTTTTTCAAACACAGGACTCACTCAAAGACTACACTGTCTTGAGCTCCGTGGCCACCATTTAAAAACAGCTTACAAGAATCATTGGAACTGCAGGAATTCCCCAGGATTCAAGATTATGAACAATTAACACTTACTCTAAAATTAAATTAGCAAATGGACAGTAAACTTCTAGCACCTCTGATTTCAAATCTCCACTTTCATGATTCATTGCTTCAAATTACAAAATGTCACAGCTGCTTTACACAGAAGCAGCACCACACATACCCCGGGGCCTCAAGTTTTCCAGTAACCCTTGGATTATTTCTGAGGTTATCAATAAAGCCAACTTCAAGTGAAAAATTCACCACCCTTTTTTCCATTTTTATACTGGCAATCAGTATATAATCTTCCTGACCTTGCATTATTATATTATTTTGAAACATGTAATCTTCTCATCTAAACACCAAACAGCTGCCTGAAATGCACTGCTTGATCTACTGTTAACACATCCTGTACATGCTGCTGTGTTTAAAATAAGAGCCTATAAAGCAACCCATATTAGGCACGTTGTGTAAAATTGTTTCATGCATCCATTTATGCAGTGGATCATGGCAAGGTGCATTCTTACTGAAATCACTCATTAAAAATCAAAGCTTAATCTATGTCTTTGCTAAGCAGTAAATGCAGAACTCAAGGAACCCACCATGATATATCCTGTTGCTTGCTGTAAAACAGAAAGGAAAATTCGATATTTTGTTAGGTCAGTCACAGAAAGGACAAAGGACAGAATACTTTCTTAGTGTTCAGAGATGTAGAAACCTCTGGCTATACTGCACCTAGATTTCCACCTCTTCCTCTTGCTAGAGGTTGCTGCTCCATTGCATGTGGGCCTTAACAGCTCATTAACAGGCTTAAGACAGAAGGATAGTTTGAGGCAGTGACCCCAGTGTGCACTACAGCTGGCTGTGCCAGTGGCTGAGTAGCCACATTCACAGCACAACACAATCAGAAATAGTCTTACTCTAAATCACAGCACTTTCAAAAAAACTGCCAAATTCTAAGTCTCACACTGAGATGAAAAGCACATCCCACTTCACATTAACAGGTGGCATGGAACAGAGTGAGCCACTGGTGGGTGAGATCCTCCCCACCTCCAGACCCAGCCCTTGTGAAACACAGAAGCTCTCATGCAAAAGGGATCTGTGTGAGGCAAGGTGTATGCTCTGGCTCACTGCGTCTTGTCACCCACCAGTGGCCAAGGACTCAGCAACTGAATACCAAAGAATGGAAATGAGTGGAAGCAGGACAAAGATTTTGGAAGAGCTAAGTGAATATTTAGGCCAATCCAAAAGTTACAAAAAGTGACATGCAAGGACACCACAAAGTCCAGCAGTTTCACTGACTAAATTTGGCCTTATTTTTTCCAAGCTAAACCACATATAGGAGCTCCAGCACTCTTCCTACTCTTGCCAGCAGTAGATCTTGAGCTTTAACTAACCTTTATCACTGTCAAAGACAAAGAACTTCACCACACTGTTTTCCAGAAAAGCCCTTAGATATTTCTTTGGTATTTTAAGAAAATGGTCACAAGAATAATTTAAAAACAATAATATTAGCAAAATAATGTATGACTGGAGCTGAAAGGATTGAAAGGATTCTCCTGTTTTGATGGCAAAAATGAGTCTGTGACCCTTTTCTTAAATGAAATGTCATTTCTCAAGTACTGTACTGATTCCATGGAAGGAAAAATGTTCATGAAAGTATGACACAATATAGAGATAATCATAGTCACATCTCCCTTTTGAAAGCTGTATAAAAACATTATTAAAAAACAGATATATAAATTTATGAATAATTTCCAACTCCAATTTGAAATTGTGTTAATCAACAGTTACTAGAATTATAAATTGCACCAAATTTCTAAAGAACTCAAACATATAAAGACTGCATTAGTATGAGATACCACATCTGCTCTATCCTCACAGAAACATCCTGCAATTTCATTTATACCAGGAATTGCTTATTAATATTACTCAAATTCAATAGAGACATAATTTTCTGACATGCAGAATAGCTGAGACTAGCATCCACATGTTGGGTGCAGAGGTTCCTCATGCCTTGGTTCTGATTTCTGTCTAAAAGGAGCCCACCCAAGGGGATAGCACTGGCTGATGCAGCATCTGACACCAACACAGCATTAAGTCCCTGAGAAGACTGCAAATGCACTGAAGCACCAGCTCTGCTCTGCTGAATCAAACTGGAGCTGTCCTACGCCAGCAGGATGGTATGAATCCAAGTTGAGATCTCAGGGAGGAAATGTAGACAGCATCTTAAAGGAAACAGCTGAGGACAAGGCATGGCAAAATTATCCAGCTTCATGGTAACCCATACACATGCAGCACATCAGCACATCGACCAGTTTAAATAACTGCCTAATTAATTGGCAATTATATGTTCCTGTTGACTGCAAACCATAAGAGGTCAGACAAATAGCATCTGCGATGTTCCCATAAAATTGACATAAAGCACAATAATTTCACCCATTCCTAAGGCTCATCAGTGCTAGAGAAACTTTTCTTTCTCCTGTAAGGCCCTTAAACCTGCAACATGAGTCATCCCCTGGATTTACTGCAAGTCCCTCATGTCAACAGAGCTGGGAACTGCAGCACAAGAACCCAGCTGGTTAAGAGCATTTCCAAATCTAGGAGGACTTGATCAGTGTAAGATACAGAGAACCAGAACTATACAATATAGGCTGTTACCAAACATTTTTCAACCATGGAAAACTGACATAAGAAATCACTGTCATTTCAGATGTATTCAAATACTATTTCTGAAAGACTGAAATCTTAAAAGTAGTAAAAATAATGATATTTTAAAGTTCTCATTTAAAATACATGACATCTTTATTTCCATTGTTTAACAAGACAGAATGAGAATAAAAGTAGGTTATCAAAAGTGGGTGCTGGCATTCATACTTTTTTATAATTGGCATACACATAAATGTATATGAATAGCCACACATTTCTAGTGAAAGAC
The DNA here is from genome assembly GCA_013400935.1 of Turnix velox. Taxonomy (NCBI): domain Eukaryota; kingdom Metazoa; phylum Chordata; class Aves; order Charadriiformes; family Turnicidae; genus Turnix; species Turnix velox. The sequence continues at coordinate 161,539 of VZTY01024308.1, read as the reverse complement.
TATGAACAAACACATACATATGCAGAAATATATAAACATACTATACATACATACATGAGCAAATATATTTATGTGCATACAGTATACAGACAAGATACTATACAGGTACAGTAAGTGCAATATACTGTATAAGGCTGACAAACACCCAAAAAGTCTGGTGAAATGGAGACAACCATGAGAACAAAGCTCCAATGGTTTTGTGACTTGACACAGATGGTGGGGAAAACCTGGCTGTCCCATGTCATGTTCTATGCACCAGATACACACAGTTGGAACAGAAACATTGTACAATACATTCAAGCTCATATAGAAAAACAAGGAAGACAAGTGGGAGTGCATGGAAGTAACAGAAACGTGTATGAGAGATAGGGTTGTTCTACCTAGAATATAGAATATTTGGTTAATTTACAGAGAATGCCTATATATAAACCCATGCATTCTTGAATTCATGCCATTTTTATTTCTATTTTTCCTTTAAGAATATTATAAAATTCTTGCCCTGAGTTAAACATAAACACACACAGAAAAGGGAGAATAAAGGAAATAGCATGCTTCTGGCTTTTTTAAAAGTATTTTTTAACCAAGGCACAATGTCTTCAATAGTGGTTTCAAGACCATTTGAAACAAACTTAGAAATTGCTATTGTTCTGGTACTGCATCCTTCTTAATGTGACTAAACTAATTGTTTGCACACAAAAGTCTCAGAACAATTTTTGAAGTGAATTTACAAGTTTTAGAAAAGAATAAATAAATTTATGAGAAATGCCTTAAAGAGAGATTCCCTGAAGAGGAAGGAATGCTACCAAAGGAAATTCCTTTATAGGCAGCTTACTGATATTTGGACTGAAATTATTTCCCAGTAATTGTATTATATATTTGTTTTGTATTACATTAAGTTGTTCCCTATTTCGTAGAACCATGTATAATGCTCTAAGACCAACTAAAATCAGATGAAGAAGCTACAAATAGATTTTAGTTCATTGTTGCAGGCAGGCCAGGGGAGTGGGTTCACTAACTCAAGGGATAGGAGTTTCAGAACATTTGTTCACTGAGACAGTAAGACTTCCAAGGCAAGTACCTTTTAATTTAATCAACCTGCATAAATCTTTTAGTGGAAATATTAGCTAAGGGGTTCTATTTATGCCACATTAAATTCTACATACCCATGCACAAGTCTGACACTCAAAAGAAAATTCTAGGTGCAGTGGCTATGTCTATCGCCCCCAGCACTCTGCAGGGCTCAAGGCAAACAGTTGTCACCACCTTACAGACCACTTTCCCACCTTCACTATGCTCTATCAGCTGCATCTGTACCCATACATTTCTTTGCTGATCTAAGATTGCTTTTTCAAAGCACTGAAATGCACTGTTCCAACTGTCAAAACCAGGCACAACCTAGTAGCCCCCTGAAACCACAGCCCAGCAGATATGATCTTCTCCCTCCTGTCCAGTGCCTTTTAAACAAGTTGCAATTCCCAGTCTGAGAAACAACTAGGTAAAGACAGTAAAAAAAGTTGAGCAGGAAGTGAAAACCCTCATAAATGCCTTATTTCATTCTTCATCAGAATATTGATCTGAAAAGTATCTGAAAAGTTTCATCACTTTCTGTAAGAGAACAAGTCTCTTTCTGTACTCTATGGGCAAGCTCACAAGAACAACCGATCAGAGCGAGGGAGTGGAACATTCTTCCCTCTGTTCTCTTCCATCACAGTCAACATAGGGGAAGCCAAGCCAGTACTTGAAGATGAGGACAGGTATGACACAGACTCTGGGTCTGGAGCTCAGTGACTGTCACCCTGTTCCCATCTCTGATATCCTCTTCACCCATTACTGCTTCCCCCAAGTCTTTTTTGTACCCCAAACCTATGCTGTTGTGCAGTACAGAGAAGGAGAGAACCAAATCCATGCTTGGCCCTTGGAACTTACCATGAGAGCAGGGTGTGCTAGGATCCGCTGCCCCCTGCCTGGCCTCCCCCAAGCCATGAATCTGAGACCACCTTGGTGGTGCCAGGGCTGCTGAGCACACAGTCTCTGGCGCTCTTGAATCTGAGTCCTGGCAAAGCAGAACCCAGTAATCCCATGACCTGATGAATGCCAAAGAAAAGATGTTGGGACAGCAACAGCAGGGGCTGGCTGCCAACAGAAGACAGCTTTGACACATCTGCTTCTCATGCGAATCAGTCAAGCATGCCTTGGAGGTGAGGGATGATGGATGTGGCAATTCCATCCACCTCAAGGTTTGCATTTGCATTTGCTTTTCTTGCTTTCTTTTTTAACAGGTGCACTCTACTTGTAGTTTGTATAATTAGAACAATTTGCTTTGCTCTAGACCTGTGTGCTGATTATTTAAGACTAGACTCAAGCTGAAACTCAACAATGCAACACAGAGCCTTCCCTAAAGCATTAGCATTCTTGTTGCTGTTCTCATCCATATTGAGCTGCACTGACGACAGCAGAATTCTTGTGTGCAAGCTTGTGTCGTTGGGAGGGGATGGAGGGAGCCGGCTGTGTAAAAGTAATCCAACTGCTCCCTCTCGTGGGCACGGGGCTCTGCTGCGCTTTATAAAGGCAAATCCTGAGTCATTTTTCTCAGTGCAAACTTCCCAGAAGGCTGTGTGACACTTCAGGACACAGCTCACGCCCTCTCTCTAGGAAGTGGCAGCCTGTGATGACTCCGCCCCAATTCCTGTGAACATTTAGCCTGAATAAAAACGCAAATTTCCTTAGCTCTGGGTGAACCAGATTTTCAAATACACTTAACACCACGGCCTAGTCAAATCCAGACATCATTTCAAGCTAAGAGATAAAAGTTGGCCCATGTTCCACTGGTGAAGTGCTTATGTCAGTGGAATCTGTATCCTACTGTGGGTTTTTCCATGCCTTCCCATCCTCCTATGTAAGACCCAGAGATGATTCTTTCTCCCAGCTATTTGAAAACCTAGCAGCCACAAAATTCAGCCTATTCTTCTGGTTCTGCCTACAGAAACATTAAAGACTTCTCCACTGGAAGAGCAGGACTTCTCCATGAGAGGACCATTTTTGTTTGTGTGTAAGAGAGAGATCACCTGTAAAACATTCCTTGTGAAATTTACCTGGTTTTAGATATTCAAATGCGTTTTTATGCATTACTGGCATATAAAACTAATTAAAATCACTGTCAAAATTACAGATTGCACTCCAAATAGCTTTTACATTTTCAGATTTTGCATAAACCAAAGCTTGAGCAATTCCTGACAGTAAAAATTTACTGCCATCTACAATTTCTTCCTTTCTCATGTATTACACTGAGCTTACAGATCCTTGGGGTGAGGACAGTATTTGTCCTACACACACTGTCTACAGACACAGGGACCTTTCTTATGCTTATGATTCTTAGACACTACCACTGATGGTTACTGGAGTAGATTTTAGTGGTCAAAGTCAAGCAGGTTTTCGATGGAGTGACTATCCCAAGCCTTATTAAAGTTGATGGTTAAGCATAAGGAGCAATTTAGTCCCTTAAAGGGAATTGCTTCACAAGCAAAAATAGAAGTTTACCATCCAAAGCAATAAATAGTGAACAGAAAGTCCAGACCAAAATCCCATGGGACTTTGATTACAGAGCAAGAGGCATGAGACTGTTCCCACACTGCTGACATACATTTTGAATAAAGAAAAAGATCAAGTATCAAAAAGGAACAACCATAATCTTGGCTCCAGGAGCACAGAGACAGAGAACTCTGAGGCATTGCACTGGATGAAGGGGAGCACTTCACATTTAAAATATGGAAAAGAGGAAACTGATTGTCACCATCCCATGAATTGTTTAATATATTTTTGTATTCTATATCCAAAACACACAAGTTTGAAAATCAGTGGGGAAAAAGAGGGACAGGGAAAGCTATACCAGCATGGCTATTAATCCAGTAGTTAGACACTCACTTTGAACTGGGATTTGAGATTGTATGTCCCCTGAGATCTGCAACCAGCAGCCTAGGGGGAATTTTGTTCTCCCCTTTGGCCCAAAGAGCAAGTATTACAGAAGCTGGATCTTTTGTTGCAAACCTATCTGCATTAGTAGAACCACAAAAGCAGAACTACTAGAATTCGATCCAGTTTCAAGTTGCGACCCTTCAACTAGTTCCAAGATGTGAATATCTGAAGTACAGAGTGATGGCACAGGTTTATGCTATTTAGCAGACTCAGACTCTCTTATTAGCATGAGTTCTTTTCACTATTTCCCTATCAATCAAACTGGATGAAGAGGTATTTCAGCCTAGAGAGTTCTCCATCCACCTGCACTACTGGATGTCTTCCTTGTAATGGAAGTTAAAAAAAGACTGCTGTGATCAGATATGGAACAGCGGAGTTTGATTTATAGGTGCTTGTTTTTCAGCAGCAGAATTCATTAAATGCAGCAGTCAGGATCCTAGCCCTGCTAAGATGTCTGACAATGCAGAGTGTTTACTGACTGCTCCAAACTCTTGCCCGTTGCTGCTGGGGAAAATGGCAACTTCAGGCTGAGAAGGATAGAGGAGCACAGGTACTTTGTTCATGACCACAGGGTAACACAGAGCCCATATGCTTCCAGATGCACGTTTGCCAAATAAAGCATGATAATTTCAATTCATTGGGGAAGTATTTTTGTCTAGGTGCCTATTATTATAGCCATAATAATAACAATTTATCCTTCTTGCATTTATTAATTATTACAGAGTGAACATAATGCTTAGAAGGCATACAAGAGCTATTCAACACTTTGTAGACTAAGGCTGGAGCCAGTAAGAATTGGGCTTGTGATATATAGTTGACCCAATGCAGGGATGTACATGAGTCAAATACTGAAAGGTTTTGGTGCTGAGAGCTCAGTACCTGCAAAAATTCAACTCTAAATCACTTTTCTTAGCTTTTGTAAGTCTTACCTGAGCTTATACTGCATTCAAACTACAAGGTATTACTCTTAAGAAGGCACGTGGAAAGGTCTCTCAACAGTTTTAAGTAAACTATTTTTTGGTGATAAAGCCTGTGTTTTTAATTTTTTAATTTTTTTTTTTAGCAGCTGAATACGTCGTCCCAAGCAAAATATTAACTAAGCTGCTGTGCAAAAGAATTCGGGATTTGATAAGTGAGGCTGGTTGCAAGCCTCCTTCCTCCTTTCCCTAACGCCAGCTGATGTGGTGGAAGGCTGTGTGTAGTGGTGTCACCCATGCAGAGAGAGCAACCCTGGGCATACAAGGACCAATAAGAAACACATCAATGTCTGCACAGGGTTCTTGCAACCGCTTTTCCTAAAATTAGTAATTTACGCGCCAGAAAATTCGGGTCAAGTTCCTACAGGATCTGAGCAGGACTTACCCTCCCTAAGCCCTGCAGGTCTTAGTCTCCGCAAGCATCAAGCAGGAGGGGCGGCGCCTACGCTGCTGGGGAACCCGCCCCGCCCCCCTCTGTTACCCCTGCTCTGTGGGCAGTCGCTCCTCCGGCAGCCCCACCACCGCTCCCGGGGACCGGGACCTCTCCCTCCGTGCGGCAGCCAGGGGGCGCCGCGGTGTCTCCGAGCGGGAGAAGCGGGGCGGGGCGCGTCCGGCCACCGGGACCCTCCTGCCCGCAGCGACGCCCGGTGCGAGCCGGGGAAGGTGGCGGTTTGCGGTGCAGGAGGCAGCTGCGCCGGGGTGTCCTCCCTGCCGGGTATCTCCCGTTTCCAGCTCTAGGAAAGATATTCATAAGCCTTTTCCTCTCTACCTCTTTATTCTGAACTGTTGTTACAGCTTGGGTTTCCATTTCCTTGGAACAGGTCCCTTAATGGGGGTCAGACACCAAGCCAAAAGCCACCCCAGCACCACTCCAGCTTCCTGCTCTCCTCTTTCCCCTGCTAATTAGTCCAGCAGGAGGGAAGATGCCAAAAGCAGATAACTTCTAAGATTAGTTGTGGATAGGACCCAGCTGCATCACCCACATAGCTTCTCCCTAACACAGGCACCCATGAATCAAGTCTGAAAAGGTATAAATGTCTATTTCCTACCAATGGAAATTTTAATGACTTCTGTCTATTCATTAGCAAATTCCCAGGAGCTTCTAGCATCCATAGATCAGGAATGAATTGCATCTCTCTTTCCACAACCAATAGAAGTAGTTAATTAGGAGGATAAATTACCAGGTTATCCAAGATAACAGACAAGCAATGGGTTTAGATAGGTAATTCCCTCTGCAGATGCCTCTTTTTCTGTGGGAAACCTCAACCATAACCCAGATTTTGACATCTCAGAGATTAGAATAGATCAAAGCTAAAGAGTAGGTCCTGTCCTTTATACAAATGTTTCATTATTTAGCTGCCTAAATGGGAACTTAGAGCCAATTGCATCTATAATTCTCACCTGTCAAAGATGCATACTTGAACTACTGATGACTTAATTTGGTACTAGACAAGAATTACATGATCAAGTCCATTCTGTACATTCAGATAAATAAGAAGTGAAAATTCTCAGTTTTGGAAGGTAGGGGTTAGTTTGACCATCACATAGTCCCTCTGTGGGATGGGATTCTATGAGGGAAGAAAAATGCTCTCAACATCCTGGGCATTCAGGCAAGTAATGAACTTACTTGCATTTAAAAAAATAATAATTTCAGTGTTGATTCTGATGTATTTTCTGGCTTTTTCTCTATTCCTTCAATGCCAGTTGAAACTCCTTATTTCATAACTGCCTGTGTGTCTTTATTCCTTCCTCAGATTTATTCCTTCTAATCTCAGCATGCCTTCTGGACTTTACATTGATCATTGCTGTACAAAGCTAAAATCTTTCTATGCTTAAATTGGAGCTAGGTATCACTGCCCAGTCCTTCCCACAGAAAGGCACCAGACCTTAAGAGGCATGCAAACCTTCAGAAATAAGATAGCAAACCTCAAGGAGCCAACAGTAAAGGACAGTGCTGTCCCTCTGCAGAAAAGCAAATGACTAACAGGCAGCATGAAGTGAAGCTGCATGTTTGCAGATAAGGTATGCACTTTTGTGGAAATCTGTCTGAAAATAGGCTCTGGTTCACAGAGGAGCTGGAATACTAATAGCAACTATCAGGAGCCTGGTTTTAAGAGTGTGCATTTTCCTTTAGATTGTGGTTCTTCATTATAAACACTCACTGTTGTGCTGTGATGCAACTTAATACTTGTGATTTTCCAGCAGCTGTCTACATCTTCATTAAAACAACTGTCCTTTTGCAAAATTCCTTTGCAGCAAAAAAAAAAAAAAAGAGTAATAGTTACATTGGCTCCTTTTTCTTAAAATGGAAAACAGGGTTTTTTTGGTTAGATAAAGACTGTTTCAGAGAGGTCTGGAAGTGATGTACAGATGATTTTATGTACATTGACAATACAGATGCAAGATACTTTGTTCTCCAGCAGAGGGACTTTCACGATGCAGGCTGCTTGAAACGTTTTCTTTTGTGATGGACACACTCAGTGCACACGTATCCTGCACGCAACAGGGATTTCTGAGTCCACTACTAGAGTGTAATCCTTTGTTACCCTGAGATGTAGAGAATGTGGAAACTGACAGGATGCAGAGAAACGTCACTCTTCCACAGCAATACCTGTGACTCTGAGTCCTGCTTACTCTAGACACGTGAACCATTTTGTTCACTCTGAGAATGTCCTGTCACAGAATATATTCTCAGAGTTGTCCAAGTTGGAAGGGAGCTTTAAGATCATCACATCCAACCAAACACTGATGAAACCATCACTAGACTATGTCCCTCAGCACCATGTCTGCATATCTTCTAAATACCTCCAATGATGGTGATTCAACCACTTCCCTGGGCAGCCTGTTCCTATGCTTGATTACCCTTTCAGTGAGGAAATTTTTCCTAGTATCCAATCTAAACTGTGACCAAGCATTTACCACTGCAGGGCGAAACACCACCTACAGAAGTCTCAGACACCAGCACAGAGGCTCCAACAATATAGATGATGAGTTATTTATTAGGGCATCTTTGGACTGTGTTAATTCTACTTTATAAACCTCACAAGGTGCGTAACTTCAGCTGTTTTCTGTCAGCTTGGCTGTCTGCAAATAACCAATGTTTTCATTTTCATATGAAGGCCAAAGTCAGATTGACTTTCACTACTTCTAATTTTATTCACACATTTCTTATCTCTAAAATATAACTTTCTTTAATTTCTAGAACATTTTTCCATTCCCCGTAAGATCTCTGCTAACATCAGAGAACCTCTACAAGGCATTATGTTTAATGGTATTAAGAACGTTTCTTTGCTACTTACACTTCTCTCTAAGGTATTTATATTAAGATACGGATGTAGGAAATATAGCTTTCTGCTACTTCTGTAGCTTAGATACATTCCTTTCATTTACCATATTACAGTTCCAAGTTCTCAACTTCCTCTGTTACTTCCTTAATTCCTTATACTTTGTCCTTGTACAATATCTTAAATTCCAAGATAAACTTGTATATATCTTTCAGTTAAAATTGAGTTGATTCATTAATTCATCCATGGTTACTGCCTGCAACTAGCTTTTTCAAAATGTCCCCATCATTTACCAGAACTAAGTACAAAGCAATGTGCTTTCCATCTGGCTCAGTTTGCTCGTAACCACTTGCTGCTGCTACACTACAGAATTTTAAAGTGTTCTCCATCAGAGACCAGCCACATCATTCATCTCTGTAAGCTCTTCCTTTTTATTTGTAAAGGATCAGGATAATGCTTACCATCAATACATCAATATGCACTGTGAATATTAACTGGTTAATCCTCACAATTCCTACACCAATAAACAAAGAAGAAAATAAGGCATAAGGGAGTTAAATGTCAATAGTTAAATAATTAGTTGACACTTGTTAGGAATTATAATTTAGGGGGGTTTTGCCTCAGATCTATTTTTAATCATTAAGCATTCTCACCACTTGCTTGAATGGTCCTGTAGCCTTAAGAATTCAGTTGCAAATAATTTTTTTTCCCAAGTTAAACATTTTGAAAAACATTGGAATCCATGAAAATTTAAGAAAACTGATTAACAGCAATCTGCCCTTTCCCAGATCTTGTTCCCTGTATGAGTGTGAGCAGTGCCCATCTGATTAGCAAAGAGGTGGATAGCAGGATGTTTCCTCATCATCTTTTGCAAAGGCTAACGCTGAATAGGATGTGGCTAAGGAAACCAGTATCAGTACAATAAAAAACCACAGCACAGGAAAAGAAATACTCTGTGTGCCACAATCTGTCCCGTTGAGAGTGGGCCAAACACCCAGCCATTTCCTGTCATAGTTCATTTGCACATTTAGACAGAATAGGTGTATAGAAAATACAAAGTGATGTTTGTATCTGCCACAGAAATGTCATTCCACTGGAATCAGGGTCAAATCCACACCTTTAAAAAATTATGCCATTATAATAAATGATGGCTCAAGAGATGGACAGTAAGAGATTCACAGCTTGAAGGGAAGACCTATGGGGAGAAAAAGCTTTTTCTAGTTTTTCATGAAGCCATGTCCATACCATGCATTATTCAATCAACAAGATCACTATCTACGGTCACTTAACAAACCCTCTTATCTTCTTTGTTCCTTTCTTCTGCATGAAGTGAGGTGGTTTTTTCCTCCACACTTTCAGTGAATCCAGGCTGCAGCTTCTAAGAGGCTCATTATCTCTTCTATCACATCAGCTTCTGCTTTCAAGGCTTAGTGTTTAGTTCTTAATATAAACTAAGAGACTAAAATCCATTTCAAAACACTCAAGTTGCCTTTGCTACTGAGTAAAGCATCCTGCATGCTCTAAGTCTCATATAGTCAAAAATCACATACTACATGAACAGTGGGACATTCAAAACCTTTGGAAGTACTATTACCCTAATTACTTCCTTAGACAAAGGACATGGGATTTAAATGGGCTGTCATTTTGTATCTTCATTATGAATCTTATTTTCTTACATAAAATATGCATTAGAGATGAGCATGGTTCTGTTCACTATTGTGTCCAGCCAGGCTCAGAAGTAATAGCATAGCAGCAATTCTGTGGTCTAAGGTTTGTATGGACTGGGCTACCCAAACATAACCTTCCTAACAAGTAGTTGGTCACTTGAATTGAAAAAATCAATCATACTTTTCTTGTCAAGACCTTCTAGAAGCAACTCACCAAGCTACAAACAACTGAACAATGTGATTACCGCAAAGCAGTCCTTAGAGAGTTTTCCACTCAAATCTCATATAAATTCAATAGAATTAGGGAAATAGTTCCCTGAAAGCCAATCTAAAGTACACCATCTAAACAAGGGTGTCAGCATGTGCACATACATATGGGCACATGTATCCATAGGTGCTTATGTCTCTGTGCATACAAATTCTCACACCATACACAACACAGGCCCACACATGTACACATGGGATACATTACTGGAGTGCTTTGAGCTTGACAGAAGGCATTTAAATTATGTTTAAGTGAAAACCCTTCTCTCAATTGCTACTCTCAGCAGTTAATTCTGTCAAACTAATAATACAGGTCTATGCAGCAAAATTATACAATATCAGTATTAGCATATAAAATAAAGGTAAGTATAGGTTTCCCATGTCTTTATTTCTTTCCCATTTTCTCTCTATTGGAGAAATTTGCCAAACCCAAACACTTTCATTTCTTTCTCAGGGGTTTATGTGGCATTTTTGGTCTTGATGAAGAAAAAAACCCTTTCATCTCTATTAAAAAGAAAAGATGTTACCCCTTTGATTTAGTTCCCAATTCCTAACAATGCACAACCAATATAACTAGAGTAGACTATGTAATGGTCCCGTGAGCATTCCACAGCTTATAGCTGAATAGAGTCCAGCTGCCTTCACTAAACAAAATAACTTGCTGTAAGGGCAGTTTTCAGGACAGCAACAAATCATAGCATAATACAGTCATGCATTAAGCTAAAAACAAACATGAGACTGGGACAAATATTGAAGTACATCTGGGTAGAAGACAGGTATGTACAAGTCATTGACAAACATTGGTGCGAGTGCTTTAGACAGGACATTTAAAAGAAATTTACATAAAAACATAGATGAAATTTATCAAAGTTTGATAAATTTGAAAGACAGTAAAAAAGTACAGAAAATGTGAAAAAAAACCCCAAACCAGCCAATTCATACAGTAAAGTTTTACTATATTTATATTACAGAATGAAGACAGAAAAGGATACAAGGAATTAGGAGAAAAGAAAATTCCACTGACAGTGGCCAGTGGAATTTCATTCCCAATGGGATGTGCACAAACAGAGGCACGCACAGAAAATAAAGACAAAACAAAAAAAAATCATTTACTGTTGCAAATGACAGACACAGAGGTGAGAAACATTTGGCCTGTTGCAGCACATGAAGTCATTCACGATTGGCTAACGATGGTACCTGGCTTGGCTGAAGATCACTGGGTTGCCTGAGTGGAGTAACAGAGGGAGGAGGCACACCTGATGTGGAAGCAGATCGACCTAATCTGCAACTTGATTTCGGCTCTGTGAAGGAAAAGAACAGGAGGTTGGTGACTGCTGCAGTAAACTGAAAAAAAAGGGTAGACCCAGAATTCCCTTTTTCTGTTCCTCATGAAATGAAGGGAGTTAAAGTTGCTTCTGATTTGATCCCTCCATCCTAAAGCTGAGGGAGATGGTAGGACCGTGCTGAAGAAAAGCATGAAATGCCAGCAAATAAAGGAAGGGAGTATATAAAAGTGTTGAGGATACTTCGCACTTTAGAATCAAGCCAAAAATACTTGAAAATCTGATGTTAATGGCAAGACAATTAAGAGAGAGAAATTAGAAAGAAGGAGAGAAATCAAAACATCCACAGTGGCAAATTTCAAAGCCAGTTCCACAGAATCAAGGTGATTTTCTGCAAAGATTGCCACAAGAGAAAGCTATATTCCAGGAACTACACAGAAATTACACTGTTGTTTCATTCTCCTTCTGCAGTTGTACAGAGACATTTCTCAGAAACGTTCCCCTTTGATTTCCAACACAGGTTACTACTGTTAATGTGCTTACTATCACGAAGGAGACCATTGTGGCTCAGGAGTCCCTAGCAAAGGTTTGTTGTGTCTGAGCCATGTGCTAGCCTGGCATTAACACTCCACATGTGGTCTAGAAAAAATCTCATTTCCTGAGGAAAGTGTCTATCTCTTTTTGCCCAGGAAAAAATATATCTCACTTCATCTCCTGTGTAGGGCCAAGGAAACATCTCCTCTCCATCCATGACTGTTGGCTCAGGTGAAGTTGTTCATTGTCCTCAGGTTTTATGAGCCTTCCTTCCAACTCTGCACTCATCTTTTTTATTTACTGGGCAAACACTGAGACCAAGGATATTTGCTCTCAGCAGATGTCCTTTGTACAGTAACAAACTTTTGCTTAGATAGTACTGCTTTGCCATGAATAACAATTGATTATAACAATGCCATGCCTCCTTAGAATGAGTTTAAAGAATTCCTCAACTCAATTTCACCTTCTCAAGAAGAGATAAAAAAACTTATGTCTCATGCATAGTTAGCGTAGGAAGTTTGCCTCTGAAGTACTCACTGTGTACTTTTTACTCATGCCTCTTTGAAATGTGTTTTCTCAGGCCTCATCTATGCTGATGTTTTTTTCTGTGTTTGTTTAATACTAATATCTCTATTTTCTTAACAATTCTCTAGTATCATCACTAGCCATGTCTGGGCCATTGCTAGCAAGGAACTAGATGTCTGTCACTGTTCTTAAGGTCACCTGGCACACCTTGGAAACATGAGACAGCTGGCACATTACACCACTTACCAGCAACACACTGAAACGGGTTCTTCCAATCTCCCTAATGCTTTTTCATTGTCACCTCAAATGCATATTTGCCTCAGACGTTTCAGAATTCAATAGGGTACCACTTAAGCCAAAGCACTTAGACCAATGAAAGCATCTGTATGGCTGAATATTCATCAACTAAATATTAATGGGTTGGTTAACATCCAGCTGGCTGGGCAGCAGAAATATTCAGGCTGCTCAATAACTGCATTATTCAATTCACTCATTCCTTGTCAGTCTGTAAATATACCAGGAGTCAAAATGGTAGTAAGCACAAGAAAGGAGCAGGCTGATCTCCCCCATAACCTTGCATTTTGGACACACTCTGTTGGTTTTGTTTTTTTTTTTGTGGACTTGGGCAGTTGTTCTGAAAGTTTAATTAGATTTGGTTTTGTTCTGATTTCACACTGTCTGGGTGCCAGACTCCCAACTGTTTCTTTCAGTAATGTAGATAATGGATCTCACGACTCTTTCCTCATGGAATTTTCCTGGTGTTTCAGAAAGGATAAGAATTAGTTGTTTTGTGGTTGTTTTCCCTACTGCCAAATAGAGACTCTGTTTTTGCTGTGACAAGGAGAATCAGACACCCAGCATGTAACAAACTCCAAGGCACACTCTGCCATTGCTTCTGTATTGGGTTTTTTTTTTGCTTTGGGAGAGCAGAGAATAATCTCATGATTTCCAACTTGGATATATGTGCAGCAACAACAGGTTACCATTTGCATGCCAAAAAGACTCCTTTCATCTGGCATCAAAGAAATAAAGCCGATCACACAGAGATGAAGTATTAGTTCCTATATCTTCCTGTAATATACCTTCAGTATTAAGGAAATTGTTACAATTTTGGTGGCAATCTTCACCAAAAGAGGTTTCAGAGATAGCTCCATCTGACTTGCTTTTTTTCAGTTCAGGAATTGAAAAGGAAATGGGTTTTGTTCTTTCACTGGTCTCTGTGGGAATATTTTCAGAGGAAATAAACTATCCTCTGTAATTAGTGCTTTGGGGAAATTAGTACTGTGGGGAAAAAAGTATCCATAAATGGATTCAGCCAGCCTGGAAGGCCTGTATATCACTACTGATTCCAGTTCTGGAATGAAAATATGTTTTCCTGTTTACTGATGAAAATCTTGGAGCAAGAACAACTTCTGCCATAAATCTCAGGGAAGATTTATAGGGTTTAATTTGTGTTTATCTCATATGGAAAATATTGATATAGCTTAGCATTAACATATGAAATGAGCAGTCTGGAGACTTCTTGAGAAATCCCCTATGTGACAGCAATGCATGGTGAGGAGCAGAAGTTTATCAAGCAGCCTGGTAAGTATATAGGGAAGGTTCCGTAGATACCCCATCTCTGAGGAGGATCCATTTTCTCAGGATCCCTAATAATTCAAGCTAAAATATATCTAGCTCTATGCTGAGACAGTTAGCATGGCAGCTCATCTCTGCATTGTCACAGTGTGAGGGGACCCTTTGGTTCTAAACCAAACCTGCTTTAAAAGAGGGTTCCAAGGGCTCCACTCCAAACACAGGACACTGCCTACATCCACATGCAGGGGGCTTTTGACTCCGCTGCACGATTCTCAAATGCTAACAAGGGCTAACAGCCTACTGCCAAGCTGAGGACCTCATAGCCATATGTCTAAGTGCTTTCCTGGAGTGGGGCCAGGGGATGCAGTGCACTTGAGTAGCCATTAGAGATGCCCATTGATTACAATGGGCAGCATGAGGTTTGAATTCACCAGATTGTTCAGGGTAGCTAGAAAGCTGCATCACAGATTTAGTTGTATTATGTGCAAAAATGTTCATAAGATTCAGTTGCTATATTGAGCTGATGAAACTTTAGTGGCATTATTTTGCATGGCTTTGAATGACACATTCCTCACATGGTGCCATATTATGAAGAACATACTGTTCACTAAGTGCCTGAACCACCCCCAGGAGCCAGGTACAGATACATGGTAATGCTAGTAGACGATGTTGGATCAGCTATATCTCAGTCCACTCTTATGTCAGCCACAGCAGCCAAAACACTCCTACCAATGCTAGTGGTTGAGACTGCAGCCACCAGAGTGTGAAGTAAACCCACACATATAGTCAGTACAGTGGGACCAGCTTCACTGGACTCTTGGGTATAAGCTGAGTCATGACACTGCCTGCTGAGTTACATGAGGATACAAGCAAATGGACAGTCCTGAAGGACAGAAATAAGGATGAGAATTTTAGGAGAGACTAACATAGCAATACAGACTTTCCAATTGCAAATAGGATTGCCTTATGTCCTGGTTTGAGGTAAAATAGGGTAAATTTTCTAGTTTGTAACTTCACTTTTCAGCTAGGCCTCTTCTGTCTGACTAAACTCTGCACTCTGACTTAACTGCACATTGTTCAGAAACTGTTTGCTCCCAGACCGATAAGACCTGATTATACCAGGGAATGGTATGCAAGAAGCTCTTATTTTCATCATTCACTATGATGATCAAGGTCAGAAAGTTCATCATCTACCCTACCAGGGGGCTGGAAGCAGAAAGACGTAGAGAAGTCCCACCTGCAAGGAGGAGCGGACAGGGCAGGTGACCCAAAATGACCAACAAGAGTATTCCATCCCATCTGCCCCATGCTCAGTATAAAAGCTGAGGGATCGAAGGGTCAGCCCCTTCTCTTCTTCGCTCTTTCTTCAATGACCGACATCTAGGAAAGACTCTGCCTTTGACCCCGATCCAAGCACTCCTGAATCCAGCATCCAGCTCCTGACTGAACTGGCCGCAGCCTGGGACTCTCCCTGCGTCCTCTGGGGATGTGATCACCATCCCGGGAGCTTGATACGGTTTTGTAACATTGTATACCTTTTTATCTTTTCCTTTTAATTTTATTGATTATTTCATTATCTATTAAAGTAGTTTGGAATTCTTCTAAACTCACAAATCTCCTCATTCCTTCCTCTCTCTTCTGAGAGAGGAGGGGGGACCATCTGTCATTTTGGGGGAGCCTTTTGGGCCTAAACCAGGACTGTGGGAGAATGGCTAAGTGACAAAGTAGACATGAAGGAGCTATGCTGATTTAACTAAGGTTCTCATGGGAAAGGCAAAGATAACACATCCTTGAATCCAGCTGTGTTACAATAACAAGGTGCCACAGTTAGAAACAGCAGTAATTGCAGAAGCAAATGTACCTTTTACTTGCCAACCAATAAGATATTGCTGAGTGTGCTTACTAATGAGTGGATTGTATATAAGTGTGTGAAAAACCCAATAAATGGAAGCTTGCTTATCAATCATATTGATTAGCTGTATCTTCCTGCACGCGGCACAGGACATCTTAAAATCATGTATTTAAGCACTCATTTCAAGTGCTGTAATAATAATTAAAAATCTAGAGTCTTGGCCAGTTGCATTTGGGGCAGAGGGCATTGTTGGACTTTTCTCAATAAAGCCGAGTGTTGAAATGTGACAAAATTTTATGGAAATATTTTATATTGGTTTTATATCAATGTGCTATATTCTCCAGAAATACAGAAGCCTGCATGATTTTTATTTTTGGATCGTAACGGGAAGAGTTCTTTTATACATCCAAGGTGCTTTCATTCTGTCTATCCTTATCTTAATTCAAAAAAATCCTCTGGCTGTCACTTACATTGGAGAAGCTTCTTATCCCGTCACAGGATAAAAATGAAAAGAGAAATATTGCTTATTTGCTACAGCTGCCAAGAAGCAAGTTTTGAATTATACAAGGCAATTTGACAGGCTGAGAGTAATCACATGCAAAAAAGAAGAAAAAGAAAACATGACTACTGGAAAAATTAATCCCACCAATTATCATCATACTGGCCTGGCCATGTTGGTTTCCTAAAAATAGATGAGCAAGCCAAAATATAACTTGAAATTAGGAAACTTATGGTGGAATGAACTAGCTAGTCTTCTATAATTTAAAAAAAAGTATTTAGGAATTGATCTGCAGAAGCTACTTAGTGCAGTAACAGCAATGTGTCAAAACAAACAAAGGGAATGCTGAACCTGTGCAATTCATTGTTGCTACACATCCATAGGTCAGAAGCTTTACAAGTCTCAAAACCAAGTCAGCTAATGAGAAAAAACATGTCTCTGTTAGATGGGGTTCTTTTTAAGTTAAGTTTTATTCTGACCTATCAAGTCTCAGGTCTGTGTCAATGACTAAGGCAATAAGGTAAGGAATAATCATGTCCTAATGGTAGTACTTTTTCCTCAAAAAATCATGCTATTTTTCTCTGAAGTTTCTGGCATTGGCTACTGTCAGTCTTGAGTCTCTGGATGAAAAGGAAAATTGAGCATTGTTCCACCTAGTTCTAGCACCACTGCTGCTGCAGAGAGCAGTGTGCACTTCTACAGGCAGGTTGTGTGGTGTGTGCGCCTGTAGCCTCGGTCAACACACTTAGTGTCCAGTCTCCAGTACTACTTCGCTTCTTCTGTTGGTCGCAGGCACTGCAAGGGGACAGCTTGTGCTCAGAGAACATGGGTGAACAGTATAAGCAAAGTATGGAGGCATCACATCTGAGGCTGGACTTCATTGGACGGGCTATTTAGTAGTCTATACCACCAGTACTGAATTTCCCTCACTTGGAGAATCCTTGAGGATTTAGTAGCTCAGTGATATTGCCTGTGAGCAGAAGGCCTATGTTCCACGGTACTAGCCAGTAATTCCAGTGAGGGATGAGCTTTTACTCCCTTCCTGATTACCTAGAATGTTTTGAGCTAGAATATTAATGGGTTGGCTGAGTGACAAGCTGATGGACTTTCAAAACCAGGACACAACAGAGTAGAGGATATGAGATTTAAAATAGGGCGCAGTGCCTGTCTCTAGCAGCAGGTGGCAATGCAAAATGCTTCGTGGTTGCGCTGAGGAAAAAGTGGTAGCATTCCAGAAAGTACTCTTCATAGCTCCTGGAGTGAAGTTATCACAGCCTTCTGTTTCACCGACCTCATGTGGCTGTTTACTCACTATAATCATACTGACTTCCCTAAACGCCAGCATGCCCCCAAACCCCTTACGCAGCTCTCCATAGAAACTGATTAGAAGAGAATCACAGAATACTTCGGGTTGGAAGGGACCTTAAATATCATCAAGTTCCAACCCCCCCTCCCACTAGATCAGGCTGCCCAGTGCCTTGTCCAGCCTGGCATTAACCATCTCCAGAGAGGGGGCATCCACAACCTCTCTGGGCAACCTGTTCCAGTGTTTCACTAACCTTACCGTAAAGAATTTCTTTTGTAGAACATATTTGGAAGTCTAAAGAATCCAAATAATTACCTACACCTGCATATTTTTAGAGATCCTTCAGGTCACAGAGTGGTTTATGTGATCTTCCCTACTCTGCTATTTGACATACCTGAGCTGTTGCTTCCAGCCAACATGGTTGGACTCACAGAAGATCTCCCAAGTCTGCTGGACACCACAGGTGGACCTGGTGTTCCATCCCATTCCTGAGCTTTCCCTGGCTCTCTTGAGGAAGTTGTCCCATGATGGCCTCCCCTCTCTTTGTTTTCCAGCTTTGGTAGTGGTTCAGTGCTGTGACTTCTGATCTTCATCTCATCTAGGGGTTCTACAAAACACACAAGTGCACATACTGTTAGAGTTAATTATCCATATCATAACATACCCATAACAATCTTTTGCTCAATATTCAAAGCATACAAATAATAAATCTTTTAAGGACAATTAATATTAACATTTTACTATCTAGGCCTAAAACTTTTACTTCATACAGGTTTTGATACACTTATTAAAACCATAAACAGTGCAGCAGATAGATAAAATGTAAATTTTCTGTTCCAACTTTTATATGCCAGGAATATTTTTTTGAAAGTGGTATCCTTCCAAATTATGCCAGTTTTAACCATTTATGGAATTGTTTGGATCCTTTTCAGTTGCCTTTTCATTGGGAAGAAATTGTTCTTCAGGCACTTTCTAAGGAAGCTCTCTCCTAAGGCATTATTGTGCAAACAATATATCTGTTGTGCTCAAAAATTCTAATAAAAAGTACACAATTCCCAAAATCACCCACCATTAATATTTTGGGTATGCCCAGTACGATAATTTAAGGATTGAAATTTCTTTTGGTTGGAAAGTCCTTGAAGTCTGAAAAATTGCTTTCTGCTTGCAACACCGTGAGTCAATATAGAGAGGGGAAATTAAAAAAACAACTGAATGATTTTTCAAGTGAAGCAATGATATCTGTTTTCTTCACAGTGGGTGATTTTCTGATCTTCATTTTTTTCTTGCATGTTGAGCAACACAAAACAGAAACCATTCATTTCTTATCTTTCCCATCCATAAAAAAATAGATAGAGCAGAAACATTAGATTGCTTTTAGTGGTAAATGCTAATTACTGTGCTAGTCAATTATTCAAAGCTTGTTGAACAATTTGTCCCCTTCTAGCAAAAAATAATAAAAATCCCTCATAGTATGGAATTTTATACCTCATATTTAGTCCAAAGACATCCTTTTAGGATACTCTCAGTTCTAATCACGCAGGTGTATAAATCAATCAATGTATGTTCATTTTTTAATTCATCTACAGTGTTGGCATTCACATTTGATGGAGATGGACGATCTTCCCTTGAGCCATATCTCAAAACCTTTCTGTGGCTTCAAGGGATGTTACAAGGTGTGGGAGATCCAAGCCAAGGGAAAACTCCAGGAACGATTCACAAGCAGGAGATGAGGATAGCTGGCCAAGGGACCCATGTGGAACAGCCACAGCCTGGAAGTACAGGACTGCCAGAGATGTGAGAGCATAATTTGTCTCAGCAGTCACTTCTTCCATCCATGGACAGGTGTTGGGACTATCCTGCAGGAGTTGCTGCACTATATAGTTCCAAAAAAAGAAACGCATTCAAACCACTTCAGTTTATCTGTGGCACAGCACTCCCCGCACACACTTATCCTTACAACAGCCAACGACAAAGATGCAATATTAGATAACTCTATGGTATGGTAGAGACCACATCTCTGCCCAATATCAACAAAATCTCAAGTTGTTTTGAACTCCAACATTCCAGCCTGCAGATAAACTTGACGATGAACACCATGGTAGGCTTGAAACTTTCTCAGTGAAATCTCATGTAAGAAACGTAAAATATTTAACAGCACATGCAGTGCAATGTGTAACTATTAGTCTATTTCATGGATTACTATCATTAAATAAAGACAACATTAATGACGTCATACTACAGCCTCAAGATTAATTTTTAATTATTCACAGTACTAACATTCCATGAGAAACCAATAAAACCACTCCAATTTAGCAAGTCTCCTAAACAGGAATCAATGACATTTTATGTGACAAAGACCTTCAAAAATTAAACCTCTTCCTTGAACTTGCTGTGTATGCAAAAAAGACACAGCAATGAAAACTAGCACTGTTCTTTTTTTTCCTAGTGGGTAACCCTAGCAGAGTACAAGGCTGAGTCTGTATCAATTTAACATGACATTTGGCTTTCAGGGACCTTTGTTAGAAATGTGTGACACAGCTCTGCCTGTGGCTGCAGGGAAAGACTGGAATACAGAGTCATGCAGAGAGATGGAGTGCCCAAATTATGACTAGATTTATGTCCACTTTTGTTGATAAGTAATGATTCCAGTTAACAAAAAAATGCTCTTGAATTTTTTTCTGAGAGTTAATTTATCAAGAATAATGACATACTTTTTCAAATAACAGGTATATGCATTTGTATCTGAAGTTTATCTTTTAAACCCAAAATATTTCTTACCTGGGAAAAAGAAAGATACAAAATTCCAAAACTTTGGAAATGCACACAATCCTTTTTTCCACTAATGCAGGATGCTGCCCAGATTGCAGCTCTTCCTTTCCAGCAAAACCAAAGAGGAAGCCAAAAGAACAGAATCATAGAATAGTTTGGGTTGGAAGGGACCTTAAAGATCATCGAGTTCCAACCCCCCTGCCATAGGCAGGGACACCTCCCACTAGATCAGGCTGCCCAGTGCCTTGTCCAGCCTATTCTTGAACACCTCTAGAGAGGGGGCATCCACAACTTCTCAGGGCAACCGGTTCCAGTGCTTCACCACCCTCACTGTAAAGAATTTCTTTCTTATGTCTAGTCTAAATCTACCCCCCTCCAATTTACATCCATTGTTTCTAGTCCTCCCATCCGATATTCTGTTAAAAATTACTTCACCTGCCTTTCTGTCTGATCCCCTCTTGGTTGGCCTTCTTGGCTATGCTAACCCTAGCCCCACTAACATAATGCCTTGTTTAATAGCTTAAATTTACTGAGTCACTCGGCTGCTGCTGGAAATTTTATGACTACCTTAGTGAAAACCCTCTTTGCATGTGCCTCATTGATGCTACTTGAACACCACCCCTTGAAATTGCACATGCTCATGCAGGCAGTGGTGGTAACACTCAGCTTGAGTGTGGAGCTAAGGATTTCACTACTTTAGTTTACTTAACAAAGGAGGTGTTGCTGGATAAAAATTATTTTTGTAGTCTTAGCTTTATTATCAGCTGAATCAAAGCATAGCAGTTCTCTGCATAGTTTCCAGCTGGAAACTATGGAAATATTCAGACTAAATAAAGATTTGGTTTATAATCTACTTCTTTATAAGGTGCAGAAAATCAGTTTTCATCTGGATGTCTAGACTTTATAAATTTACATTCCAAAATCCCTTCTTGGTGATTTTCATTTCTCACTTTATCTGCAAATGAAAAACAGATTGAGTCAGATTATAATGTCATGCAACCCAGCACAGAGCCTGAATCATCATTATTTGGTGATCACTATCAGCAGTGTTGATAAAGAGTCAGAGAAACAACATGTCAGTTTAATATAGTTTTCTGTAACATTACTTTGCTGTTTGCTTGCAAAATGGGAACAAAACCCAAACCTCACCTTTGCTCAAATATTTTTAGGAGGATTTTAGAATAATTTCAGTTTCCTTAATAAACATCAATAAGAATCTCACTCGAATTCAATAAAATAGATCACTGCAATAGTTCTTGCTCAACTGGAAGAGTACCATAGTTCTAATGTGCCTGTGACAGTTCCAGCAATGCAGAAGGCTCCTTTCCCAGGTCATGGCATGCTACTGGGACCTTTCATTAATTCTCCTGGTCATTTGGATGTTTTTATACTACCAAATACTCCCTGCTGCAACTTCAGCTCCCTGGAGCAGCACAAACTGTTGTTTCATAAAAGTATGCTTGTTGCTCCATGTTTTTGCCCCTGCAGCCAAGCATGAGGCACTGGCAGAGAGCAGAAGACATGTAGCTGCCAGTTCTGGTTACCTATGGGGTGGTGACTTTCTTGTCGACTGAAAATCAAACCAATGTATTTTAAACAGGGCAACCCTTTATAAAAGCTACAGTAGGATTTAAATGGACACTTAATTCACATTGATCCCATAGTGAAAACATGAACTCTAACCAATCATACAGCCATTCTGCTGAAAGGAAAGCTGCTCCATGGATTTTTTTTTTGAGAAATGCAGAAACACAGATGCGATCTAAGTCACCTCATGCTGTTAAAAACCTTAATTTGGAGTTAGGAGATACCGAAGCTTTGCATTGTGCTGCAAAATCGCTCAGTCATATGATGGCCACAGGCAAATCTTTTCACAGTCAAGTGCAGCATTTTGAAAGCTGAAATTATTATGGAAAGTATTTTTTGTACAATAATTCGTAAGCCAAAATACTGCATAAAAATGAAAATTTAAAGAAATAATTCATTGCTTTAAATATTTATGGATACAGTTGGCTGAACCACCATAAAGGCATTCAAATGTTTCAAGCACTTCCAGGAGTCATTGTATTTTAATATTCAGATACATGCATTTTGCTTATTTATTTCACCTGAATCACAGTTTTTATAATCTCAGGAATAAAATGGTTGCTGAAATCTCTTAGAAAGAACGTTTTTTACAAATAATTGACTTGTTCAATTTCTTATCTATGAAAGACCCTCTAATAGTTGCACACTACGCAAGGGAGCAATGGCACTGGAAAACTTGTAAATGCGACAGAAAGGGAGAAACAAACTGAATCAACTATAACTTCGAACAAAACAAACTGAAAAATGCAGCTTACCTGAAAATCTATAATTTAAATGAAAATGTACTCTGCAGCAAGTCTGCCACTCTGCTCTTAAGCACAAATTAATTTTGGGTCCTGGTGGCTTCTCAGAGTCACATCAAGTGATAAACAGCAGAACCTTTATTACAGCTTTGGGTTTTGCAGGGAAGAAAGAAAAGCAATTGTCTTGAGGAACTTCAATTGAGGTTAGCTCTCTGCCACTCCTCTCTGCTGTGAGCTGAAATATATAAGCTAATCACCCATGCATTATTAATTAACCTTTTTTTCTGAGTGTTTTCTGTAACTGTAAATAAATAATACATCACTCTAGGCAGAACTTTCATACTGTGGGAAGGAAATGGTACTACTCCCAGGATCTAAAATTCAGTATATATCTATGTATCTATACAGGTAAAGCAAAGCAAGTCACTTGGAATAAGGTTTAGATGTGAATCAGAACTCCTGATCTCCTCCAGCTCCAGCATGTTGGTCCTCACCTTGAGCTGCTGAAGGGCAAGTCCCTCCTGGACAAGGGAGGAGGAGCCAAAGCATCCCCGAGGACATACAGGGACATCAGGACGATCAGGCAGCAGTCAGCTTTTGTGCGTGCTGATCAGAGCTACCAGACACATCCCAGGTTTAGCTCCTACCCTCGTACCTGGGGCGGAGCTGGTGAGCTGGCAGTAGCTCAATGAGATGTGTCTAACCTGGAGTCCTGACCAGGGCCAAGGGCAGGCACAGCTCCACAGTGTCCCATGTAACACTGCCTGCATGACAGCAGCATGCACCCAGCTGCTACAGACTGACAACAGCCACCGACCTCAGATGCAGACCAACTCTAAGTCCTCGAAGGAATCCCAGAGTTTCTTCTTTCAGCACACCAGATTTTTATTTGCATTCATTATGCAGTTAAACATCAGAGCTGTCTTTTAATGGTTTCTTAATGTTAGTGTTCTGCACATCTGCAGATTTATCCCAGGCTCTCCCAAAGAAAGCTAACAATCTATTAATACCACTGCAAGAAGAACAGCTAATGCTCAGTGCTTAAGCCATTTCCCCCCCCAAAACTGGAGCATATTATACTGTTACTGAAAGCCATTTCCTCATCTTTATTAACTATGGTGGTTTGTCTATTCTGACTTCATCTGCTTGCTAATTAAGCAGAAGTTTGCTTTGCTTATCAATTTTTAATACCCTTTTTTTACAGTTAAGTGAGAGTTGCAGCAGCCAGCTCATTAAATTAAAAGCAGTTCTGACCTACTTCCATGCAAAATCAATAGAAAGACTGAAAGAGTCTCACAAACCATCTAATATCTAAGGAGACACAGCTGAAATGCTGTGTTCACTGAGCAGTGTGGAGTTTGGTTTATATAGAAAAATCCAGTGGAGATCACATCTACAGTTCAGAGAGAGAGGGGAATGGGGAATGGTAGCTGCTGACCTTCCTTGCTGGTGTTAAATAGGAGAGGAGACATTGACTGGGAGCAGCTGGGGAGGGGAGGAGTCTCCAGTGGACTCCAGGTGTGTGGGATTTGGGAGAAAATGGGCTGGAAAAGGGTTGGTTGGGGCAGAGGCAGGAGACACACTGGTATTGCTTTCATAAGCCTGTAGAGCAGCTCATGTCTGGGGCAGGTGTTACAGCACATAGAAGTGAAACATAAATTAGAGAAAAACTGCCCAAGCAGTAAAGTAGCTGCAGATTTCCTAGAAGGTACTTTTTGAGTTATGAATTTAAGTCACACACAAAAAAAAGTCATTTCCATCTCCAGCAAAATTAAACACACAACTTCTCTTTTTCAGATGAGTAGTTACAAGAACAATAGTTGTTCTTACTCATTCTTAAATGCCAGATAAAGTGCTAATTGCACATTACTGTTTGAGGAAAAAAAAAGTAATTATTAGGGATGGATAATTCTATTCAGAGGAGTGGAAATAACCTGAACCTTCACATTGAATTGAATGTAAATGAATCTAATTTTTTAATGTGCATTATTATCCTGAAAATTATTCTTCATTATTCCTTTACTGCTCATTTTACTTATATCCATCATGTTTGTACATCCCTACATTTAACAGTTCAATATTTGAATCAATGTTACATACATAATCCAAATAAAGTGATTTCTAAATCTTTGCTTCATCTAATTACTGACAGACTCCTGGAAGTTTCTGAGAAAAATGAAGGAGAAATATCTCCATCTTTTCTCAGATAAGAGTCTAAAACTTCTTATCAGAATAATATAGGTAGATTAGATAATACACTGAAAATTTGTAGTATATCCAGTGGCTATTGGCTATCCTTTTATTTGTATTATCCACTGCTACATTCTGGATACCTGAAGAGCCTTGGTTTGCAAAGCAGTTTTGCGAGGAATGGCAGCCCAAGAGAAGACTGCTCTCACTCTAACTTACAATGGGAACTCTGAAGTACATCTTCAAGGACCTTTGGACTGTGATGTTAATGATGGGGTTTAAGAACTGAGCTCACTCTGCCAGGAATCAAAGCAAACATGACAAAAAAATGTGTTTTTAAAAATTGTATCTGTAAGATATAAATTTTAAACATGTTTGTGTTCAATACAACCACTCACTGTCCCAAGCAGACAGAAATTAAGTGTGGTTCCCTATCAAATCCAGAAGTTCCAGGGAAGAGGACACTGATGAAAGCATGGAGTTGAGACAGCCACTCACCTAGAACACCGCAGCTGCTGCCCTCTGAGCTCTGGGCACATCCTCTTAAGCCTCTGGCAAAACCAGGCTGGACTGGCTTCATTAAGTGAGTATGTGTCAAATTCCCAAGTAGAGGCTACATAAATACAACTGCATCATTTGATTCTTATCCCTCCTCATTTTTTATCCCTTTTTTTCTTTCACAAAAAGGAGGGTCCTGATACCCTACACTTGATATCATCTTCCCTAAAAAACACAGTGGGAAATTTTTAGAAATCATATTTAGCAGTTCCACTGACAGTAATATATGCTTTTGGAAGACATCACAACTTTGAGTGGTTCCTACCATTATTGCTGAACACTCATAAATTGAACATAGTTTGTGTGCTCCTGTTTGAAATAAACTCTTCAACTCACCATCCTGCCATAAGACTACATGATTTTGAATACAAGCTGTTCTAGTCACAACAGACACATTTTCTTGAAGCTAGAGACACAGATGGAATAAGCTGAAGTAGCTCTCCTGATTTCAAATAAGAGGCGGTGATTCATTTGCGCTGAGTATTTGGCCTAAAGGTCAAGAAATTTCTCTGGCTTAGAAAGCTCCTATCAGATGGGGTAAAAAGATTAATAAACAAACAAACAAAAAAAAATCAGTGGCACTTAAAACTCAACCCTAATATCAATATCCACATCCTTAAGTGCAGCATTTCACTTTGTTTCCTTAAAACAGAGAAGTAGATGCCTGTAACTGAATTTAAGACTTTTTTCCTTTATTTTTAAAAACTTTCATAAAACTTAGATCTTCCAGCACATTAAATCTAAAGAGATGTCTTTTACAGTCCTTTACCTGAAACCATCTTGAAATCTAACAAAAAGAGAATAGCCTTAATTCTATTATTGTTTCTTTTTTAACCCTTAACAAGTTCACTTTCTCTTCATAAAAAGCAGCATAGTATCATAGAATGGTTAGAGTTGGAAGGGACCTTAAGTATCAGTTAGTGTCCCCCCTCTGCCATGGGCAGGGACACCTCCCACCAGATCATGAGACAATGCTGAATGCTTTGCAGAGTTCCAAGTAGACAATGTCAGTTTTTCTTCCCTTACCTACCAACACTGTTGTTGACTGTCACCAGTCATCTCCTCATTCTCCATGCATGTTAGCAGAGATATCAGGAGGATCTCCTCCATGACCTTGCTAGGCAAAGATGGGACTGACTGGCCTGTAGTTCCCCAAGACTTCCTTTTTCCCCTTTTTAAAAATAGGGTTTATGTTTCCCCTTTTTCACCATACTGCCATGACTTCTCAGATAGGATAGTTTCTTAGAAATGCTGATTAAATTGCTAGCCAGAAATGCTATCAAGCAGTGAAGTAACATAAATAGAACGAATAAATAAAACCATATACATCAATCATAAACTTTAGCTGTTTCCAGAAAAACCTGAGCAATTATTTATGAAATTATGTCTTCTTCAGTGCTTCTGTGTGCTATCACAATCCCAGGAGGACTTGATTTTCTGATGAGCCTAAATTGCTGAATTAGATGAGGAGACAATGTCAGAGTATCAATTAGGAAAGCCATTGCATATAATCTCAAAATGTTTTCTGTTTTAATCGCTGCATGTAACTAATAAATGCCTTCTTAAAAATGGAGGGGACATCCTATCCATTAGTGACTTAAAGGACTAAATGCCCTTAAAGTAGACATATTTGCTTTTGTGTGAAAACAGCAAGACAGTAAACAACACAGTGTGCATTTCTATCAAGAAGCAGGTACCTACTTATTTATCAATTCAAAACAAGTTCTCAAATTGTCCTTGGTACTGAGAAAGAACTGAGTTACTGACACATAATGCAGAACAGGGTGTAGCTAAAGCAAGGGTTTAGCACCCAGGACATGCAAGATGCCACCATACTGCCATGCATCCTTCCACACATTTCTTTGTACCTTTGCTTATCAGAACACTCCCACTTAGAGTAAACTTAAGTGAAACACTGGCTTCCTGCCTTTGACCTTACTGTCATGGCATGATTTTATTTTCCAGTTATTTCCTGTGATTGTTCATGTTCATGCGGCAACACATGTCAACAAGGTGGCCAGGCTATCCAATCTGCATCAAAATATTTAGTCCACAGCACACCTCTTTTCAGTAGGCAACCCAAGGATCACTGCTGGAGGATAATGACAGGTATACCTGAAGCAGAACTCAAGATCAGACAGCTGCAAAATTAATCTTGTTTTTTCTCCAAAGCCTCGTTCCTGAAGGATGTTGACTACATCTCATCATCTCAGTATTTCCACTTGGCTGACACCCCTTTGTATAACACTAGAGAAAATACATCAACCTAGAGGTTAGAAATTACATAGACATCCACATTTCAGTCTCTGGTACTGACTCAGCTATGTTGTAGCTGAGCGATGCTATGTAGCGGAGTAGCTATTATACTTTTTATGGCTAATCTGGTACTGCAGCAAACTCTTCCTTTTCAGAGCACCAGAGCCTGAGCAGGTGTCCAAATGAGAAAGATGTACAGTTCAGTGGCATAGCTAGTCCAGCCTCCATAGCCCAGCAATCGTCCTAACTCCAGCAGAAATACACAAGCTGAAACCCTGCCTTGTCTGTCTACATCCTACATCCTGTGTTAAACACATGCATCAAATTCACAAGGGTGAATTCTGCTTGAATAATTTCCCAAATTATCTTTCTCAACATAATGTTTTAGCAGGTAACTCAAAGCTTTTTCCTAGCTCTCTGGAAAGCACTAGTATTAAAAAACAGAACAAACCCAAAACCACAACACCTGCTCCAAAAAAATACTCCAAATAAACCAAAAAACTAAGAGTAAAAATTTCCACTCTAACTCAGTTTCTTGATAGGAGGGTCTCAGCTGCCTGAAATTAGTATGAGTTCCTCTTTAATGATTTGAGCAACTTCTGCACCCCTCCTCACACTATTTGATAGTCTATAGTAAAATGTTTTATATTCCTAATGCAGTGGGCACCAGCAAAAAACAGGGAAAGTTTATAATTATCCAATTTTCAGTCACTTTTGTGGAGTTTTCAAGGTAACAGATTCACAAGTTTTCTCCCTTCATAAGGCTGGAAGCTGAAGAGTGAAACTTAGTGTAAGCAACAGAAAAAGCAATTCCAAACCCCCACAGAGCAGCTAAGAAAAAAAGAGCATTGCATCCCAAGTCCTCATATCAACCTTGCACACAGAACATACAGCAGAGGTGAATAGTACATTGTGCAGTTCATTAGGATGAATACTTGTAATGCTTCCTCAAAACAGGTGTGAGGTTCCTAGGAAATTATATGGGAAATGAAGCCTTAACAAAAGAAAACCATTTCACACAGAAAAAAATCTTCTTCTCTGTTTTGCTTTTTAGTATGTGGGTATCCCTATAGGCACATGACTTCAGTTCTGTAATTTCACAGAGTACAGCATGTTTCTACAGCACAGAAAAGACAGAAGCAGGAAATACAGCTCTAGAAAATCCCAAGACTGTTTCCTCTTCATGGAAGGACAAAGTAACACTCAGTGCATATACTAAAAGCAAAGGGAAGGTGTCACCCAACACAGCTGGATTGTGCAGTCATATTTGAAAACCTTCCATCTGCATTAGAAAAGAACACAATGCAGCAGCCCAAGGACAGCAGGCAGCATTGGTGTCCTTTGCATAATCTCCCCTCTAACATCTGAGGACTGACCACTATTTTTCATGAAGCCTGCCAACTAGTAGGGCATGCCAACTTGGAAGGGTTAAAGAACAGTCAGTGACAATTAATACTATCTATTTTTTCTACTCATGCCCATTTTTCATGCTCTACATCTTTCTTCAGTTTTCCGTAGGGGTCCCCTCCATCTTTCTGTCTTTCTTTGCAATCATCTTGCAGCAATTTTTTCATTTCTGGTTTGCCTTAGAATTGATTTTTCTTTATTCTTTTTTCCCCACCTTCATAATTGTTCTGTAATGCATATTTAAAATGCCAACAGCACGCAAGAGGGTTTTTAGAAGAACATTGCACAATGAGTAAGCTTCTAAAATCCAGATCCTGATATCACAGCTGCAGCCAGAGGATTCTGAGCACATTCAGCAGCATGTCTGGGGCTTCAGCAGAACCTCAAACTCAGTGAACATGGCCCTGAGGTAATGATCATCCTTAGCATCACTGATTTGTCCCACTAATGCAATTACAGAGAGTAGGAATAAAATGTAGGAGGATAAAAAATAATGAAAAGGCAGAAGAGAATAGAAAATAATACAGAATGGCTACAAGGGGAGCTTGCCTTGTAAATTAAACTGGAAATATGGTTTGTACAATTTGGACAGTGTCCCTGTTCAAAAAGAAACCCACTCAAAATTCCACAAAATGAAAGCCAACAAATACATTCTCAGTTTAGACTCAGATGCCAAATTTTCACTAGGTCAGTTGCAGTAGTAACAATGAAGACAAAAGAAAATTTTCTCTGTAACTGCTGCAATATTTTCCAAATACACTCAGCTGAATATAAAATTTAGTATTGTGCTTTTTATTTTGTTTGGACTAGCATATGGCAGTGAGAGCTTCAGACAAATCACAGAGAACTGTCTTGGAGAATTCAATGAGGAAGTTGCTCAAGATGTGCTTAGAATAATTATATATGTTAGCAGCAAATATTCTTAGATTCTTAGCATGATTTCATAAGATTCATATAACTTCTTTTTATGTGTTTATTATCCTCTAGATTCTGGAAATCTTGCTGTTGCTGAGAGCAAATTACACTGAAGTGTCAAGTGTAAAACTATGACAGCTCCAGTCCCAGTCAGTCCTATACTATCTTTCCCACAGTTTAAGATAAAAATATCCAGAAGTTTATGAGTGCCTTTTGCTTCTTGTGTGATTTGTGGAAGCAAGATTTCTTTAACATATTGCATGATTAGTCCAGTTTACAATATCTATCGCTGTATAATCAGGGCATGTAAATCTGACAGTTTGGTCTGATTTTACACTAAAATCCCAAAATTTAGGGTTTTTTTATGGTGCACCATTTTAAAGTAGACATAAAATGTCATACCTGCATGTGTTTTCTATGAATCTTTGACTGTTTTCTAACTCTAATATCTGAGAACAAACCTGGTTCTTGCTCAGTGCAGTAATCCCACAGGATTAAGTCATACTGTAAATACCAGACAAATACCAGATTAGATGGGCAGTCTGTTCATTTACTGAATGCAGCTGCACTCCAGAGTCTTTTCACTACTGTTTCTATTTATAACAGGAATGTTTTGTCCTTACTTGTCTTACCGTTTGTAACCAATAAGGAGCAAGCAGAATGCTCCAAGAGAGGCAAACAAAGCTGTTCTTGGCACAAATCTGCAGGGCAAGATTTATCTTAAATTTATCAGTGAAAAGTTCCTTGAAAGGGTCTGAATTGAGTTTCAGTCAAGTGGAATACAGAGAATGTCTTTCTGGACATAGGCATGGAACACTAGAACAGATTTGCTGGAATTTCCCACTTGCCATATTTGCTGCAGGAATTCCTAGAAGTTCTAAACCCAGTCCTTCTGCCTACATTGGTGAACAAGAAACCATACAATTTATGAAGCTCAGCAGGTAGTCTGGTGAAGCATGGCGTTTACAGGGGATTTCTGTTCAATTATGAGTAAGAAGCTCGCTTAGTAGTGTTCAGTCTTGTCTACACTTTGCCAAAAGCTCCCTACCTCTCCACTGCAATTCTTTGTAAATGTCACATCACATCCCTCATAATTATTCCCAGTTACAAGAATTTTCTTGCCTTTAAGGTACAGTATGCTTTCATCCAGTACACAAATCCTGTGTTATTTTATTTTTATTACTGTAATCATGCATTGACTCCCTATTGAATCACAGAGCTAAGGCTTTTGTGTATCAGTATTTATCATCTCATGCTACAAAAATACTAAAGCCAAAATAAGCAAAATGCTGCACCAGCTTGTGCTCTCAGTATCCTGGTAACTACATTTTCACCTGCACCTTCTGATTTGCACAGAGATAAATAAGACTACAGAGCCTGGGGCAGTGGAATCCATAAATCAGAAGGAATGCTTCATATGCCAACCCAAACTGCCACCATTGAACTTCTCCACACTTACATGTCTGCATGTAATTGCTTAGTGTAGCCTCTGCCCATGAGAACCTGGAGAGGGTGTTCTTATGAGTGCCCTAAGTATTCCCTAAAGTGACATGAGAACACTGCAATGAGTAATGTAACAGCAACACAAACACTATCAGAAAGGAAGTACAGAATTCACTTCTTTCACAATGTGGTAGCCTGGGAACCAGAACACTGTCTTTTATCAGGTATAAATCAGTATAGTTTACCACATTGTCTATAATATACTACAGCTGCCAACAGGTATGAGACTTGCACAAACATAAGATCAGCTGTTCTCCAAAGAGCTTTTCTATTAGGCAGGTGTCAAGAATGCAAAGTCATTAACTGCTTTTACTGAAGTTGGAGGAGAAACCCTATTGAGTCCATGTTGCACTCTGACAAAAGGTGTTCTGGCTGCCTTCCACTGCATGATGTTGTCTTTGGCACCACTCAACAGGAACATTTTTGCCAGAAAAATACTGGTGCTAGGTTCTGGTTTCGCTCACACCTGTCACTCCTTCAGATTTGATTGTGACTTTTCATATTTCACTAGTTCAGAAATAGGTTTACATTTTTTAAGCCTGAATACATAGCAGACAATGATTTTATGATACAGCACATTAGAAGTCAATATTGGCTTCAGGTTTTCCTTCACAACTTCCTCTTTGCTTTTCTCTGTGAACAGGTAATGTGTTACAGGTCGTGTTGGTTTTCAGATCAATTTGCAGCGTGGTGTCCCAACACAGCTGAAAGAGCTAGTCTGTGGCAGAGTAAAGAAGGAAGGAGTAAGAAGGAGAGGAATACTTCAAGCTGGTACCCCTGGTTGCTGTCAAACATGTCAAGATCACTGTCCAAGTTAAGTGCAATCAATAGATCTTAGCCAAAGATCCTACTCTTTGCTTATTTTGCTATAAACTGCTTGGACAATTACTGTATCTTAGTATCCATCAAGAAAGGAAAAATGTGACATGGTGGGAGGACCTGACCTCACATAGCACCTTTATGACTGGAAAACTTAGTGAAAATCTGTGAAAGGCGGCTGGTAAGCAAAGGACACATCATAAGCAACCCATCCTTTGAGTTTGAAGCAGATAATGAGTAGCATTTTTAGCCTAAGTAGTGAAGCCTTAGCTGTAGGCCGCAGAGTGTCCTGTCCTTGAGCCTGAGAACAAAGTGGTAAACAAGTAGTTATGTAAGCAAAGCAGCACTTTATCTGTGAACTGAGGAAGTACCGGCAGGCGTGGACCAGTCCTGTTAAACCAACTAATTGCTGGCTTAAGACGCATGGACAGCATCAGTTATCCAATCATTAGATCATTTATGCCACGTGAACATGTTAATCATCTATATAAACTGTGTGAAACTAGCAAAAACTGAGAACGATTATACTCACATTGAGGTTGCGTAGTTACTCTGGGTCCATCCCCCACTCCAACAAAAATCAACCCCATTTCTAAGACTAACCCATGGATTGTAATTCTGTAGAGCAAGATGCGTGCTTTAAAATACAATATGAAGACTAAAGTGATTTTAACAGCCAACACTTTTCTTCCCATTACAATACATTTAACAAGGAATTCAGACTTCTGAAGTACCTGATTTTTGGCAAGTGTTTGATTTGATACAATATAGTGAAAAGTATTACTATACAAGGAAGAATGAGAAAAATTACATAAACTTACTTTCTGCTGGTTCCTTAGATCTTCTTCCACTAGAGGACTTCCTCAGGAGACTTCGTCCTGAGGTAAAGAGGCTGGTTAGTTCCTCCAGAGGACTAGTGGGTGTCCGAGAACGAGAACAGCTCTGAGAGGATGACCCATACATGCTGACAGAGGCATTTACCATCTTTCCTCCTTCTTGCAGTGTGTTTCTGGCTGTAGAATGAGGCACTGATGAAGAGCTTCTTGAGAGACTTCCTGAATGTACAGAGTCATAAGGTGGAGGTCTTTTGAGGCTTAAGGGGGTAAGAGATCTACCCATACTGACAGGAGAAGGTGAGGCAGAGTGACTTTTAGGGTAACCATGTGGAGACTGTGTTCTATATAAGGTAGAAGGATGAGGAGGTGAGGAGGTATGCCCAGGGACGCTAGTTCCGTGAGATAGTGTCTGGTCTTTCTCCAGTTTTTGATGACCTGGTGTATGAGGTGGCAGTGAAGATGGAGAAGCTCCAGCTTGCTGTTTGATGTAAGACACATTTTCTAAAACGGGAAGCTTTGTGACCTCTAGTGGAGTTAGAGGAGACTCATCAGAATTTGGGGAGCACTGCACTGGTGCTGGTGGAAACACCAGCAGTGGAGGTCTGTGAGAAAGCAGATTTGGAAATGGTGGGGGTATATCACAAAGCAAGCCCTTGGGAGTAGATGGCACTGAAGACTTGGTGAAATCCAGGTCAGGCACTGTGGGAGTAGCACACTGAGAAGAACAAGTATGATGGTCATATTCACATTGACATTTTGAATCTTGCCCTACGTCATCAAATATAGGGTATTTCATCTCCTCATAGACTGCTTCACTTTGGTCATCCTCTTCTTTTTTGAAGTCTCTGAGAATATTCCCAACCATTTCAATATAAACAGGTTCTTCTTCCTCTGTGTCTGGAGCAGGACTGCTGACCTGCGATAAAGAGGCATCCCTAGTGAGTGTTGTCTTCATAGGGCCATGCTTCTTGATATACGTTTCATCAAAAGATGTGCTTAGTTGAGTGTTTGGATTTCGTTTCGGCTTGGGAGGTGGAATCTTCTTTGTGTATTCATCACTGTGAGGTCTTGGTTTGGCTGACACTGAAAACAGAACAAAATATAGATTCATCAGAAGTACATAACAAGCTTTGTCAGCCACAGGACCTCTGTTACAGTGTCATAACGCTTCAGTGGATTTCCTGGGATTGGCCTGTTGCTGGGTTTCTCTGGTATTACATGAGAAGAACACTACAAATATAATATCCTTTTTGAAACACTCCTAATCTTCCTCCAGAACACTGTGACACTCTGGTATTAAGTAACTAGTGAGCATTTCCCTTCCTCCAAGACATCTGTTCTCTACCAAACTCCTTGGACAAAAAATTTTCTATTTTCAAATATTATGCTTTTCAAATATCACTGTAGGATTTTAAAGACCCAAGGAGCTGCCAAAAACTAAGTATCCAAATGACCTCCTTATGACTGCAAAAGAGTAGTTAAGATCCTGGACATTCATACAGGAATGACAATGATGTGACTGCAGTGACACAACTTATAATTTAAAGTAACTTCTTGTGCATAAAGCAAAACAAATCTCTCAGCACTGACACTCACATACAAATAAAAAATAATGTTGTTGGATCAATCCTAATAATTTATCTACAAATTTAGGACGCTAATTTAGGTAAAGTCAAGGGGGAGCAAAGTATCACACAGATTCAGATCCCTCCCAAACAGATTACTTCTAGAAGCAAAAAAATTTTTTCTTTGAAATTATGAATCAAAACAGTGTGATGAAATTTTTTTGACATTTATTTCAATTTATTATTACTTATTAAATTATTACTTATTAAATTATTACTAAATTATTAAATTATTAAACAAAAATAATGGAAACTGCATTTTGTTAACTTTGCATAAATAGCTAATAAAATATCTCCTTAGGTGTTAGGATTAATAAAATGCCTCATTAGATGTTTGGGTGAAGTCAGTTTTATCCTAATGGGCTTCAAACTAATTCAGAAATTGTTTATCACA
The DNA here is from genome assembly GCA_013400935.1 of Turnix velox. Lineage (NCBI taxonomy): Eukaryota > Metazoa > Chordata > Aves > Charadriiformes > Turnicidae > Turnix > Turnix velox. The sequence continues at coordinate 126,196 of VZTY01024308.1, read as the reverse complement.
TACATTAAAATTGTGCTCCTATAAGGTAAATAGTTCTTTCATTGAAGGACTTGATACCTCATTGATAAGGTCCCCAGCTTAAAAAAAGCCTAACAGGTCACTTCAGAATTCAGCTTTCCTGTCTCACCAAACCTTACTACTCCTTGCAATTCATTCCTATGCATCTGCCATTCCAAACTCAGCACTCAGAAATTTCCAGAGACTTTCTTCTGAGCCATAGCAAAACAGACAGTGAACTTCTAATTTTAAACCCAGCAAGCAGCACCCATGGAGTTAAAAAGCCCTCTTTTAGAAACAGCCTCAAACATATTACAAAAGCCAGCACTGAGGCACTGCTCTGCCATCTGAAAGTATTTTGACAATCTGCAAGGATGCTGGCTCCAGGCTGGAAGATGCCTGTATTACAGCATCTTATCAACACGATGCAATTACTATCAGAGGAAGGTTCGAGCACAATGTTATCAGTTTGTCACACTCTGCTTCAATCTGTGAGTTACTTTCTTCACTTTGTACAAGTTATAAATGAAGGCCAATGTTAAATGATATTCCAGTTATGTTTAGGAATAAGGAGCTGTGAATGCACATATGTGCACATATATGGAGTAAAGATGCCAGTCTTTGTCCAGTGTATCTGTTTAATGTATCACTACGGCACAACAAAACAAGAAAAATATGAAATCTCGACAGAAAAAAAAAACAACAAATCCACAAAACCTAAAAAATTGATCTTATGCTTTCATGATGATTCCAATTATGCAGCAGGCTAGGGACATACAAAAGCTGCCAGAGATGAGTATTTGGTAGCTTGATAGTTTTTCCACTATGTGGATATACCCTAATGCACTTTAAATTTCTTTCTCATTAACCCAAATTAATTTTCTTGAATGTATTAGAATAGACTTCTGGGAATGAGATGCAGTCTACCAGAATCATTTGGGCTGTACAGAAAATACTACTCCTGATGTATTTGACAATAGCAGAAGATTTTTCTTGCCATACTTCCAGCTAAATCATCTTTCCCTTTACATTTCATCTGCTATTTATATTATGGTGTTCATATACATTCTACTGACAGAAACTTGGTCTCAGTCCTTTCTCCACACCTCTGCTAATCTGATTTGCAACCCTGGAAAAAGCAGTCTTCTCCAATTTGTTGTCATTAAAACAAGACAGACAATGAGACTGGCACAAACTGCCTGATAATTTCTGAACATTGCCCAGGGCCCAAACTCTACTTCAGACCAGCTGAAGGATCATAGACTTCATTGCATTTAAAAACTGGGTATTTTTTACACAGGATTCTCAGTCTTCTATTTGCTGTGTACCAGCCTTAATGCATACCCGAGATACAGATGTTTCCCACTCCTCTGCCTTCCTCAGATTCCTGTTCCCGACACCGTCTTCCACATCTCCTGTACCATGGGTTTGACACAGGGAATGTGCTGTTTCATAGCCATATACCCACTCTTACCATCTCTTTACCAGGAAAGATATTTCTGATGGACCAAGAAATCAAAAGATGTTCATGTGTTAAAGATCATTCAAGGCTACTGTTAATTACTACTTTCACCTAAAAGTAGCTAGTAGTGGTTGAATGCTCCGTTTTCAACAAAATTGCTAGGAATAGTATAATTTTCCTCTTCCCTCTTTACATAGTTTCCAACTGATGAAGTTTTGCCGCTTACTCTAGACCTGTCCTTATGTGCTGGAGTTTGCATATAAATTGTTCACGTTATTATAGACAAGGAAACAAGAAATGTCATGGAAGATGATTGACGTTCTGCCATGTAGTCTTGTAAAATATTTTTGCATGGGTTGAAATTAAGCACTGTGGTGGCACACACAACATTCTCATCTGCCATGGCAGGATATGTAGCAATAGACTAAAATATCTTGATGACACTATCAACAAAAAGGTCAAATGATCGAGTTCCACTGCCCAATACACAGGGTAAAACATGACAAGGTAGATGATTTACTTCACTTTTCCTATTGAAAGCATTTTTTCCTCTTCCACAGTTTATTTTATTAAAGCATCTCTTTCCAGGAGTAAGTATAATGCTGAGATCATCTTCCCTCCTTCCCAAACCAGACTTTTCAAACTAAAATTTAAAACTTAAAATATTTTATAAGCATTAGAAAGGTATAGATTTCCTATATGCTACACAGAGCAGGAACATCTGGTGCTATAAGACTTCCTAGAGTAAACACACAGGCAAACTGAATGGGTAAATAGCAAAGGAATCTCTTTATCATGACTGGGAACAGAGGAAATGCACACCTACTGGGAACTCCCTTCAGCTGCAGTGAGGCATTCAGGAGGCAAAGATTATACCATGTTTATTTAACACAGGCTTCTACTCTGAAACACAGCATCATAGCAAGAGTTGAACTCTATCAGATAACAGAATATGGATCATAAACTGTGGCCCCAGCCCCGAGTAAGAGAGAAAAAAGCCTGGGAATCCTTCAGCCAAACAGAGCTGAGCAAAGCCAAAGAAAGGAGTACAGTTCCTATGTAACCAACATTTGTCAGGGATAAATGTGCATGACTGCAGAAGCCATGGCAAGATCCCATTACCAATGAAAGGAGATTATTTGGCAATCTCTGGAGAGGAACAGGGAAGATTGCTTTGTATACTTGACATTTATCAGGCAGAAAAAGCTTCTGTGCCTGCTGGGAACATAAACTCCTATGAAAAGGAAACCATGCTGACATATTGGTGACACCTTGTTGTCTGCTCTAAAAGTGGGGTAATTAAGTGCTTTTCAGTTCTTGATGTAACAGTCACCAGTAACTGGCCTTGAAACTCTGCCACTCATACTTAAGAGCACATGGGGCCCAATCCAAAGCTAAATGTGAGAAACAAAAGTGAGGATTATTTCTTACTTTGCCAAGTGCATGCTCCCTTAACCTGCCATGCCAAACAGCACCACAAAGCACTTGTGAGTCCTTCTACCAGAGACACACAAACCAAGAGACTGACAGGTCTGTGAGGAGTTTGAGCAGATGGGAGGTGATGGGAGGTCAGCAACAGCTACATGGTCTCTGCCCCCAATCACAAGAGCTCAGGGCACTGTCAGCCTCTCCTTTTCTGCATCAGAACCACCAAAACTACCACAGCTCATAAAATGGGGGCACAATAATCCTTGCAAACAAAACTGGATTACAGAGTTTATCCTGCTTGGGCAGAAACTCTCCATGTTTAATAGACCCTACTACCAAGTAATTATCCAGCTTTATCAGAGTGGAAGTGAAACAAAACACACAGCAGAAGTAACTTCATTTATCATCTAGATGCAAGAAGTACGATGTTTAAAATAGCCTTATGGCAGCCCTACTGAATAAGTGGAATATGACATTTTTGAAATGAGATATTTGTAGTGCAAAGGTTATGCATAGCTATCAGACATGCCCAGATTATCTGCCTCTCATAGTTAATTTTGGAAATATGAAATGCTTCTTGTCATCTTTTCCTTCTGAAGTATTTTTTTTACTCTTTAAAGAAAGACTGAATTATGAAAATGTGTTATCACATTGGTTTTTATTATTTGATCGCTGTATAAGGACTAAGTGAAAATACCGAAGAACTAAAATGAATGTTGTCATTTTCTATTGTCCTTTGGGTGTTGACCAGCTTCTGCAGTTCAGAGACCAAGCCAATTTATTATGCTGCTCAGTGAAATACAGTAAAAACACATGTGGCAGGAAAATTTCTCCCTTCTAATTTCTACAAAAAGCTATAGCATTCAATTTCTTTCTAAATGAAAGAATGATCTAAATTTTTTAATTCTCAAAAATGTTATTTTAAATGCAGAAGTTAACCTTGCTCTGTTTTGAGGAGTAAATCTATGAAGAACAGCCTACATGTCTGAAATGAAATGGAACTTTATTAAACTCAGAACTTGCTGGACACTGAATCAAGGATACAGATTCTGATTTACATCAGGTAATTCAACAGAGAAAATCCAGCTCTAGGGTAGCACAGAGCCTATAGATACATGTATGACATGATGATGAGTAACCCCACTGGCTTGCTCAAAGTTGTGCATGATCTTCGAAACATTTCTGCATTTATGTTAGCTTAGATTTCATTATCTCAGTATATTAAGTCTGAATAATCTTAGTCAGTTTGATTTTAAAAAGGCACAGTCCTCTTAACTGTGCAAAGGACTGGCACTCAGGAGACCTGATTTTATTTCTTTCCTTTGTCACAGGCCAGAGCCTTGCCTGTCCTTTCACCCATTTTTTTTGCTACTTTTCACCACCTGTTTTTTGCCAGTTTAGACTCCAAGTTGTTTTAGGCAAGGTTTTTGTTTCATTTGCTTATATCAACCCTTACACAGTGGTTCTCATCACTGGAAAGCAACATTAGAAGACAAAAACAAAAATTAAATATATCCTACATATTCAACACAACACACAGTGTTGAACATGCATCTATTCTTCTCCCAGGAATTTTTGAAGGCAAATATTCCTACAATGTGAACAGCCATAAAATGTACAAGGTATGTCCTTGCCTCTGATTGTAGAAGATTGCTGAAGTAGAGAACATCAGAGGTTGAACAGTAGGTTGAACATCAGAGAATTTATTTCTGTCATGAAAAGCAATTGCTTTCATAATAGCACTGTCCTCAAGATCATAAGTCTTTTCCCTGCAGGTTACCTTTTAATTTTCTAAAAGATGCTGGTAGGAAAAAGCAAAGACTGAATGAACATGGAAGGAATAAAAGAACCATCTGATTAATTCAAACAGCTTTGCAAGCCATAGGTTGTTTCCACACAATGATTTCATGCAGTACTTATTTATCCCCCTCCTGAATCTATTAGCTCTACTGGAAATTATTTGGACACCTAAAGAAGATAAAACTACACAGAAAATGAGCATGCTAAAAGAGAATGTCATAAAATAATACTGATGTGCTATTCAGATGTGTCAAGTCTATGATTCTTTGAATTCTTCAAAAGTATCCATGTTTCTTTATCTTGGCTTCAACTTCTTTCAGCTTTAAAAATTATTGATTTCTGTTCTAATTCAAAATGGTAGAAACCTAGTGCCTTCAGTAGCAACATTGTAGAATTAAACAGCAATATAACAGAGATCAGAGTCAGGCCCTGCAGTCAAATTCAATTCTGCATTAATCCAACAATACAAGCAACACAACTGATAGGCAACAGGGTTTAAGATGCTGCCACAAAACCAAATTCTCAGCCCTAACCTCATGGCTCCTTAACATGCTGTAAGTGCCAAGATGGCCATTCCTGCCTGGGATTCACAAAACCACCCTACAGAACTACCTGCCCTGACACCAGAGCTACCTCCAGGCATTGTGGGGCTGCAGGTCATTCCCTCTGCATTATCAGGCCAAGGGCAGAGATATCAGGACATTTCAAAAACTTCAGAGTATCAGCATGCTGGAGTGAGTCCGTCTCCAAACTGCCAACCTCCAAGCTGCCAAGATTACCAGTTTTTCTACTCTGTAGCCCTCTTCCTCTCTGTGCATCTGCCTGACACACTGAGCTTTGCTTATTACCCCTTCCCACTGTGAAAAGGTCTCCAAAAGCTTTCAAAAAACTATGAAGTGACTGTCTCCTTTTGAAAGCTGGTCCTTATGCTTTCTTGTATTTTGAGCTTCACATTATTGTTCTTTTAAAGAATGAGTAATTAATGTCCAGATAACATTGAATGGGAAAAGAAAAAAAGTCAGTGTTTGAGAAGTAGTTACAAACAATTTGCAATCAAGCCTTTCTTTACTGTTCACTGAAGTTAAAAGTTATTGTCAGTCATTACAACCCTAGAAAAGCAGAAAAAAATAGATTTTGGGTATGTAAGAGAGGAGCAAAGTCTATTTGAATCATCTTCCTTGTACAAGAAAACTGATGAACCAAGTGCAATTGTAGACAAACAAAAATCTCACAGCAACTTCTTTTAAGTTGCAATGATTTCTGAGAGTTAAATTAGAAAAATATCCTCACCCTAACATGCCAAGACACAAGGGGGTCAGGTTCTGTGGCATTACACAGGTGTGAGCTACAGCAGATCCAGTGGGTCCAGTGGAAGCAGGCTGTGAGAAGGGAGAAATGAGAGGATCACTGGGGAAGTGGAAATCTGAGCAAAGGATCCTCATGCTGTCCACATGTACAACCAATATTGCTGCTGAAGCATTGGTTTGTTCTGTTTCAGGCAGCCTGCAGTCTGCTACTGTGCAACAGTAGCATTAGAACAGTCTGTAACTGTATAAAATCTGAAGGAATTATAGACATAGAAAGGCAAATAGCATGGGAACTTATCAATTGCAAAAGCATCACTAGATGAATTACAAGAGCATGCAAATGCAACTACTGAACCATGCTTGTAGAGAAATGAATTCACAAAGTGTGTATGTTGGTGGCTCTAGTAGAACTGCGGGAACCTACACGGAGATAGGGCACTAAAGAGTTAAACATGGTCACAAAATAGCACGGAAAAAAGCCACAGATCAATAGCGTGAGTTTTAAAGCGACATTTATGGTATCTTGACTGTCACCTTGGAAATAAAACCTGAACAGCTTTCACTCTTTAACTGCAAATTAACTGTTACGGCTCTATTCTTATAGCTACCCACAAACTGCATTTCACACCGGGAACGACGGATGACATCAGCCCCTGCCGCCTCCCACCCGGCATCTTCCTTGCGGTGCAGATATTCAAGCCCAGTTCTCTTACAGCTTGTCATCTTGCACTAGCTGCTCCCTCCCCCTCACTGTAGCTACACTTATTGCATTCCCTGAATATCACACAGAAGATGGTGAGGCCCTGCATTTTGTCTGACTGGGTTTCTGCAGGCTGAGCCATGTGACAGCTAGCTGCAAGTGCAGCAGTATTTCTGTTGACCTGCAGAAAAAGGTTTCTCTTCTGCTCAGAACGGAACATTTCTAAGTGTGTGTGAAGAACTAAGTCCCACCAACATGTACTTTAAATATTTATGTGAACCACATGTGCTTGGCATTTAGTGGACACCACTATTATATATCAGTAAGCCTTTGAGGAATGAGCTGATTATTCGTGTGTGATCTGCTGCCTGAAGAGCACTGAAGGTCCCTGTGGTATCATTTGGCAATGATCATGTAAACAAAGGCATACTCTGGTCTAAATGCAGCTCATCACTTTACAGAAATAGCACTGCTATTGATTATTACCTGTCCTAACTGAAGAAGATCATGTGGGAAATAATTTGCAGATTTTCATTAATTTCTTGGAGAAGGTGTGGTAAAGAGCCTTTCTGACTCATCCTGACATTGAATGAGAATGGTGTCCTGGTTCCCATCAATTTCTAAATCCAGTACCTACACCCAAATAGTAGACTCTGAAATGACTGACTGGGAAAATGGGAAAGAAAGAAATCAAGCTGGAGAAAGAGCAAATGCTTAATGAAACAATAAGTTCATCTCACTTCATTTATCTAGAAAAATAATCTGTATTTGCTCACTTGATTTAATTGTTGCTTTGGTTCACAAACATCCTGTCCAGAACACTAACGGTGACTTGAACAATTTCTCCAGAGATTCAAAACTCTTCATTTTCTGGAGCCACAGTAAAGCCCATCTTTTACATACAGATTCATTAAGTAGGTCAGATCCATTGTTTGCCTATGTAAGTAGCAGTTTGCCGAGTTTCTAAAATAATTGCAGCCCATTAAATCAAGCTGGCAGATCTACTGAGGTGATACTGTGTATAACACTGACCTCTTGGGGATTCCAACGGGAAATGTATCATGTCCAACTATTCCACAGACATGCCAGCCCCACACATGCTGCCACACTTCCTCAGCATCTCCCACCAACGATGAGGACTCAACGAATTTTACTAACCTGCTCTCCCCCAGAAATGTTGTGGGCTTTGTGCAATTGTTTTCCCTGAGGCTATAGTATAAAGAGCCTCTAGCTGCTGCTGAATGACACATCTGTCAGGCCTTTCTGCCAGAGAGCTCACATTTCAAAACGAAGCACAAGGTCAATGGCAGGCGTCAAATAAGTCACACCAGCAGGAGCACCGAGAAAGCAGATGAGCCCCCGTGAAGAAGAGTTCATCCAAATGGGTGCTCTTACCTCTATCAAAAGGACACAAAGTGACCCTGCAGAAGCAGTTCCGACAGGTTATCGCTGAGCATCTTTTGAGGAATATGATGGTAGCTGAAGTAGACAGAGCATTGTCAGAGCAGCTCACAGGCAGGCAGCTCTGCTTGGAGAGGTAACACCTCTGTGACCAGAGGCTGAGCATTACTGAAATGCTCAGTATAATCAGTTAAAGGAAAACAGCCCCACAGCTATTTTGTTTACTTCCAGCTTCATATAAGTGACTCCACTTTCCTCTTCAACAAACCTTCCTCTTCTTGACAAACTACAGACAAGCCGCATATTATCATCTGTTTCCCACACTGAGATTCTCTGTACACCTAGCACCTACCATTTAACCTTGAGTTCATTTTCAGAGTGGTCTAGTGAAACTAGCAAAGACTAATACTGTTCATCTATAAGGATCTAATCACAATAAATTCACCTGGTATGTCTGAGTGTACACTACCATTGTGTGCAGTTGTAGACAAGCTCAGGGAGAGCATTCCCCTGTTTCAAACAACAGGCTAACCTCATTGTGCCACCCAAGAAACGAGACTGAGGATGAAAAGACAAAGACAGAGCATGAAAAAGAATTTGCTGCCAGCAGCTCTTCCTGCCTCTCCCTCAACTGCCTAACCTGTTTAGTTCAACTCACAAGCAGAAATAGAGGGAATGAGAAAAAGACCTGATTAAAAGCAAGCCCCCATCAAAAAAAGAAAAAAGTAGTACATGACAGAAGACAAAATTATGAGGAAAATTAGAGCTCTCCAGCAAGAATGTTTGTAAAGCTGAGGTAAATGAAAGGCAATTGGAGCAAGAGCAGCATGACAATGCTAAAAATCCTAGCCAGTATCTGAGGGAAGAAGTAGGCATTATCTGACATACTAAGCCTGAAGAGAGTCTTTACTTGAATGAGCTATTATAATTTCCCCTAGTCCCTCCCACACTGTGTTTGCAGTAGGCACTCACACAGCTCTCCCCTCCTCTTCCCTTTTTGCTCTCTCGTTCATTTTTTATCTTCTCTTTCACAGTCACTTATAATTTAGACCCATCCAACCTTACAGCACAGCCCCTAATCCAGCCCTAATGCTTCAACAAAGTGCAGAACACAACAGCATGAGTGTAGGGACAAGCCAATGCTGGTTTTGACACTGAAAAGCCAGTGACTAATGCAACTGTTCCATCAGCCATCTTTCTCAGGTAAGATATTCTTTCCTTTGCGAATAAATTTTTCATTGCAATAAATGTTCCTGTTATCCTATCTTGCAACTGTTGAAATTCACCATGAAGGGTGAATTAGCATCAACTCCCACTGTCACTAAAATTAGCATAAAAATTTGTTTGCTTGTTTTTCTCCCCTCATGAATCTATGAAAAACCCAAGCTGGTACATTGTGACCTCCAGGCAGGATGATGGCATTGCAAAGAGGAAGCTGTGCTCTGCTGAGATGTCACTGCTGTGCATGTTATCCCAGCAGAGTGTTGTTTGCACGCATACAGGTTGAGAAACATGAAGTGCCAAATACAGTTGTAGCATGTCAGACATATGTTGCTTCATGTCATTCATCATTAAGCCAGGTGGAGAGACAAAAGCAGGAAATCATTGCACCAACCAAGAAGTAGTCATTAGAAAGAAATTACTAATGAAAGAGAGGCTAGTCATGGCTGGATCACACCTGGAGCCAGACTAAAATTTCTTGGGATGTGATTTGGCTAAGCTCCTCCACGTGTTCCATCCAGTAAACCAAATATATTGATACAGTGCTTCTTGTCTGGTATCAGTATCTTGGCAGGAAGCATTTTGAGAGCTCAAATCCTGCTTCACTCCATAAGAATTTGCCTCAACTGGCATTTAGGAGGAATAAGGTAAGAAGTGGAAATACAACTTATTTTCTGAGACATAGAAAATGTAGCTGTTGTGTTTTTTCCTTAAATTTCAGATTAGTTTTGCCAGACATCTTTATCATCACAAACCAGCTCTTGAGAGTAAACAAGGACTTCATTCAAGTCCTTGTACTTTTGCCAACAATGTTTCTTAAAGACAATGCTGAACACTGAATGGGATTGGAGAAATTGAAAACTTTGGAGTGCAGCTTGGTCAGGAAGTCTTGGTGGGGTCTGCTGACTTTTAGCAGGATAAGACAGAACACAAAGACAAGATAAGACAGAATACCAAGGCCCAGCTCCTAAACAAGGATAAACAAGATTACAAGATGTTGTAGTGGTGCCTCTTAAACCAGGACCACAGAAACTTCAGGACCACAGAAACTTGAGGTATCAGCAGAACCACGGACCACGGTGAAAAGTTCATCCCCGAGGACACAAGATCAACACAAGATGGCGGTGTGATCCCCAAACGACCACCGACCCATTTCTTCAGGACTAAGTGAGACTGCGCAAGAGGGCAGGTCCAAATTAACATACGAAGCGAGAACCTGTAGTAGCATAGATAAAAGTTTCATGAATATGTATGTATCTTGTGATAAATGCTGACGATTCTGGGACCTGGGCGTGCAGGTATTGAGGAGCTATCCCCCGTGCTGCCAAGCACTGCAATAAAGAAATGACTGCTCAATAACACTGCTTATTGGGTTTAACTTTTTTCTATGATTCAAACCAATATCGAAAACAGAAGTGTAGTACAAGCATTCAAAAATTTCTTCCTTTGTAGTTTCATAGGCATTTTGTTTTACTTCACATATTCTGAACAACTGTCACAAGGCCAGAAAGCTTACTGGATTTCTCTTCCCCTCCACTCCTGGCTCTGACTTCAGAGCCATTCAGTGATGAAAAATGAGAAAAACTAGTGTTTCATAGTATTTCACAGGTAGAAGTTCTGAGGCTTCCTGAGGTATAAACAAAATAGAAAATTAAACATAGTTACAAATATGATGACTTAACATTTCTTTCTAGCAGTTTTTCAGGCTTGACATACACTGACCTGACAATAATTGATTTATTGAAACTATAAATTTTCAGTTACAAAGGCCCTGTCTATCAAGTTTGCAAATTAACCATGCAGTGGACAAAAGCACCTACATGTTAGAGTCTCTGCAGAAAGCTTTCTTCAAAGAAGCCTAGTGACTTTCATATGTTGTGAAACCTGTGCTAATACTCTTAGATTCCAGATCCTACCTGGCTGCATGAATCAGTGACATCAGTTTCCTCTCCTTCCTGTCATGTCCTGGGGACAACTGGCACTCAGCAGGCAAAACCCTGGAGAAAACCTACTAGGCATGCCTGCATTATACCCAAGACAGCTCTGAGGTCCTCAATGGTTTACTAATTCCATTGCAAAAAGTTGTAAATTCGTAAGTGTAGTTTGGGCCTGGGGCCACAGCCAGGCTTAAAAATTCTCCGGAGCCCTGGAGCACAAGGGTACACCATGCAGAAAAGCACATATGCTCAGCAGGAATCATGACCACTCTACAGGGTTTATTAAGCTTGGTTTAGGGCAGGCAGCTGCCTACTGCATTGGCTGGATTTGCAGTCAATCTGGTGCATCAGTACAACACTCCCTGAACTCGCATTACGAAGACTTTTCCATTATCAGGAATATCACAGCTTCTATCACCCTTGAGAACACAGAGATCTGTACTGCAGGGGGGCTGCACATATAATTTTGTGCTTTTTTTCCACAGGTGCAGCATCTCAAGGCAAATGAAGAACATCCTAATGTGAAAAGAAGGATGAGGAATATATAAACCAACTCTGTTAAATGAAAAAGAAAAAAAAAAAGACACTAAGTGTGCAGGAGAGACTAGCACAACAAAGCTAAAGTACAAATTGCCACGTCTTGGGCACAGTGTAATTCCCAAGTGGGTAGCTAGATCTTCATGTTCTTTACCACTGCATGGTCTATTTTCAGTTCAATGCTTGCAACTTCCATTAACGTTAATGAGTATGCATATGTGCCTTGAGGGTAAGAACATAAGCTCTCTGTGGCTTCAAAACTTGTTTATAAATCCCTCCCAAAATCACATTGTGTTCATTGTTCTGCGTAGAAAGCTATTACGACAGCTATAAGAGGTGCTGCTTTCTTTTCTTCCCCCTTGCCCTCCCTTGTCTGAGGGACCATAATACAGACCTGAAAAGATGAGGGGTGGAGTTGGTGGCATGCATAGGAAAATAACTCAGCTCTTAGAGCTGCTATCTGAAAGTCAACTCTCTGCAGGGAGGAATAAACTGAAATCACAACAGAAGTAAACTAAACCTCAAACCACTGAAAAACTACCACCATTACCACCACGCTCACAAACCAAAGTCTTTAAAAAATCTCTAAGCTCTGAAATGCTACTGAAGTCTTTGCCATACCCTTCCCACATGGTCAGTGGGAGCAAGGTTCTTCAGCAACTGAAGTGGCAAAACAAGATGACAAAACCAGGTCAGCACTGCCTGCCAACCTTTTGCTAATTGCTGTGGCTGAACAAAAGGAAAGGAGTGCTAGGTTTGTAGGAGAGATTTTGCTGCACTTGCGATGCTGAAAGACACCATGCTCGTCCCAATGACATCTGGACATGCAAGCAATTCACTCCTCTGACAAAAGGGCATGAACCTTCTGAAGCTGGCATTGACTTTTCCCTCCATCATTACCATCTTCTTTCTCCCAGCTTGTACAATTTCAAGTTAAGCTCCCTCAAGCCTTGCAGTCAGCAACACTGAGATCAAGAATCAGATTAAGGTATGTGAAGGATGACAGATACTATTTTACATGTGGCTTGAGTATCAGCCTGTATAGCCAACACGAACACTAGATTTTCATTTGTCAAAATGCTGTGCTTAAAATATAGAGCAGACTGTAGGAAAGAGTAAAATGTGCTTAAAAACATACAGTGAACAATACACAAGTACTGAGGCTTCTTGGGTGGCAAGAAAAACAAGGGCTTCAGCTGAGCACCCACTTAAGGAGCCAATGCCCTGGCCTTAGATGCCAGATCTTAAAAGGCAGCAACATCCTGTTCTGTTACTCCACTCACCCTGCTCATCCCCACTTCTCAGACCCACTGCCTGCCATCACAGGCCTGGTCCTTGCTGAGAAGAACAGCATTGACAGAGCCATCTGCACAAGACTGCTTGCTATGCAGGGATCTGAAAGACCTCTCTGCAGGATGCTTCTGCCCAGGCCTGCCCTCCCCACACCCTTACCACAACCCAGCAGAGGAGTAGCATAGCAGCATCCATGACTCAAACTTGAGACCCTAAAATATGGCATGCTGCTGCATCACCACTGACTTGGCCTTCTGCCAGACATGACAACAGTCCAGAAGCATCTTAAACTGCTCACAGCTATACCCACAAGAACTCATCTGACAGTCCCTTTAGACTTGTTAGGGTTAAATAGGGCTAATTAGTGATATTTCTTCTCTTAGATCCTTCCATGGATGACAAGATGTGGGAATACGACCTGGCTATCAAGACGGACAACATGGGTACTGCAGGCAAAACTATTTCAAATATCAGGTTAAATACATAATTTGCTGAGGTACAAAATGACAGGAAACAGCCCCATGCAAAACCAGCAAAAATGCTAAATTGCTTTAATCTATGTTCTGTTTAATGAGAGTAGCAAAAGTTAAAATTTACAATGCAGAGTCACCAGTGCAGATGACAGAAAACTAGATTTATGAGAGACCAGCTGGACTGCAGCCCCAGTTACAGTTACTGTAATTGCTTTTCTTCAGAGGAAAATTTTCCCTACAAGTTGCCTGCCTTTAGAGACTGCTGAGCAACAGACAGAGGCTGCCACTGCATGGGTTCAGGAAGCAACAAGAATGATACCTTCTCCCACACAAGATACTCAGGAAGAAGTAAAGAAATTGAGTGGGTCTGAGAGGTGAGGATCCCTGCAAGCATTTCCACAGATCAGACCTAAACTCCCCATGGACTCTGTCAGGAGCAGAATTACAACCATGGACAACATTTTGAAAACGCTACTGAGATTTAATTTGCATTTGGTTGCTTATGTTTCTGTGTACAAGCAAGCACAGACAACCTGCGTATCCATTAAACAAGAATTTGCTTACTCATCAATTACATTGTATTTAATGTTATGCACATGTATGTATATCATATAGGCATCCTCCATATTACTAAACAGTAACAAGTTTAGTAAGTGTGTTAACAAGTTAACTTTCAAAATGAAATTCATTTATACCTCATCATTTATGTTTGTTCTGCAGTAGGTCTGTAAACCTTTCCTGTGGGCACATGGGGATCACATCAAATAACACACCAATTATGCCATTTTATTAATTCCCTTTTCTGTAAGATTTGGAACCAAAAGCACATCAGTTAATTAAAACGCATTTTCTCAATAAAGAGCCTCTCAGGATCAAGATGAGATATGCCTTCTGTGTCAAAATGTTATTTTAAATTACCCTTTTCAGTACTCTTTTCACTCCCAACATGGTTGTGTGGGAACAGTTACATTTGTTTGCTGTTCCTAGCAGAGTGTAAAACTCTGCAGAAAGACAGCCCATGTTTCTAAAAACAACTTTCTAGAAATCTGTTGTGGAGGAGAAACGCATTGGGTGGGAGGCATTCAGTGGGTGCACATGATAGGGAGCCAGAAGAGTTAAAAAAGGAATATTGAAACATAAGAACGGATGTGAAAGGGTGGAAACACAGCAAAAAATGTAAAGAGAAGTTTAGGAGAATGAGGCCTTGAAGCTGGAGAGTGCTTTTTCAAGCAAAGTCAGGGAAGATAGGGAATAAACACGCAAACAGGAATGTTATCGCACTACTGCACAATGAGATAGTATTAATATGTGGCATTGAAACTTAAAAAGTTTTCACACTCCCATAAATTTAGAAGCAACAGTACTTGAAGGGAAGGTGTTCAAAGCCAGCATGGCTGTTGGTGATACAATATATGCTTCAGTAGAAAAAGATCTTTCAAGCTTATTCCTGCTGCAGTTAAGTCAGACTCATATTCAAAAAAATAATCTAATGCTATGTAATTGTTACTATGAGATGAGTTCAATGTTTTGCCTTCACCATGATCAGAAGAAGAATAAACATTACCAGAGGCAATTGCTTTCATTTGTATAAACTAGATCATAATCAAAAAGTAAAACCTAAACAAGTTTAATAAAAATGAGTGGTGATGTTTTCCCTGGTTGCCTTGGAGATGTACCAGATTCTTTCTTAAAGTAGCCGCTGGGTCAGACAATAGACATTATAGTCTGAATTATTCTGCGTTCCCACAGAAATTAAAAAAAAGAGCTGAGAACAATTTTGTGACAACTCCTTTGTAAAGATTCCACAGCACTGATGGACAAACAATAGGGGGTTTTAATCTTTTTTTTAATCTTTTTTTTTAATCTTTTTTTCCTGAAAAAAGCTGTAGCCGTTCAGCTTGGAAACACCACAAGCACACACAAAGATGAGACACATATGTGGACAAATATTTGGGTACAATGTGGACAACTGAAACCTGTAACTTTCACTGCAGAGAAAAAGCTATGGGAGTAATGGCAAATATCATATGCAAAATAACCTCCAACAGTAACATAAATAAGTCTACAGTTTTGTTCAGATATTTTTGTTCAACCTTGCAATTGTGCACATATGTGCCCCCAGTTAAAGTAGACTTTCCTTTGCACCTTTTATATCACTGATGATCTTTTAAAATTTGTTTAAAAGAGGTTGTAGCATGAATACAACTTACAAGCATTTTTGGCCACAACAACAAGCAAGAGACATGCACTAAGAGCACAGCACACTGCATGGGATGTCAAAGCTGATCAGTAAGATAGCAGCAGAAAAGTCCAGCACTGGTCTTTTCCCTAAGGGTTCCTTCTCACAGATCACACCATGAAGCAGTTATCCTGATCTCTCCTAGCAGGGAGTACAGCTGGTCCTACTGCTGCACAAAATGCGTTTTCAGCATAAAAGAAAGGAAGGAGAAGATTTCTACAGCATTAGATCATCTTTAGTAGTTCAGAGTAAGGAAGCAATATCTTTATTCAACACATTTATTTTCTTCTAAAAGTTGGATTGTCTGAAATATGATTGGGAGGAATGAGAAAAGCTAGACTCATATCCAAGCAGAAGCTTTGAGCCATACATTATACCATCTAGGTATAACTATTATCATAAGGTGATATTTTATTGCTGTGGAGCTTCAGTGCTTTTAAAAAATAGTTTCTGTCCTTCACTTCTTTGTTGAGGAAGACCCTCTCTAAACCTGTGGTTTTCACAGTGTTGCTGATATTGTGAGTGGTCCTTGGCCAACATGCAGATAACAGCATCCTAAATGCCATATGACAACAATTCCCTTCTCCTTCCATTTTGACTAAATGCAACTCTTTAACTGTGCACAACCAGTCCATACAATTGATACAGTACTGTGAGAAAAGCTGATAACTGGCAGTTACACACTGGTTCAAAACATCTAAGACAACTCTGCTGGGACTGTTACACAGATGGGGAAACATATAGGATATTCTTAAATGCAAAATTATCAACTAGAAAACATTAACCAAAGGCCTTTAAAAAAAAAATAGTGTTTACCTTCAGTCCTGTCTGGTAGTTTCCCACTCTTAGTTGTTGTTCCAGTGTTAACTGTTTCAGATGAGGTGCTCAATTTGGTATTGGGGTCTCGCTTCGGTTTTGGAGGTGGCTGCTTACGAGAGCAGCTACTTTCATCATCGGTTCCTCCAACAGAATGAAGAGACTGGGATCTCACGGTAAAGCCGCTGGAGCAAGGATGTGGCAGCCTGTCCTGAGGAGCAGGCATTGTCATAAAACCCATGCGGAAATGTTTTCCCACGTAGCTTCCTTCATTTCCTCTCACTACTTCTCCACCTATGCTGTAAGAGAAAATTTATGTGTAAATAAATGATCCACATTTGTCTGAATTGTACCTAGAACCAGAGTCTCCATTCTGCCTGTACTGAACAGAATTTACTTTTGGCTTTGTAAAGAGGCAATGCTGTTTTTTATAAAAAAAGATGATTACTGGGGTGCTGGGTCTCTTTAGCTTACAGAAAAGGAGACTGAGGGGTGAACTCACTAACACTTATAAATATATAAAAGCTGAGTGTCAGGAGGATGGAGCTAGGCTCCTCTCAGCAACCTCCAGTAACAGGACAAGGGGCAATTAATGCAAGCTGGAACATAGGAGGTTCCACAGAAATTTAAGAAAAAATTTTTTTCACAGTGAGAATGAAACACTGGAACTTCTGGGGCCTCCTTCTCTGGTGACATGTAAATCCCTTCTGGATGTGTTCCTGTTCAGCCTTATCTATGCGCTCCTGATCTGGCAGTAGGATTGGACTAGATCTTTCAAGGTCCCCTCCAATCCGTGACATTCTGTGATTCTGTGAACAGTAGTCAATATAAGTTCTCATTGACTGAAACAGAGATAAACCTCTAAGCACTCACTTAAAATTTTAAAAGAAGAAATCAAGAAGCTTTGGTTCAGATTTCACAGCACCACAATTATTAATTGTCATCAGAATAAATTTCAAGCATTGGAAGTGAGAACCTAGTTTTCAGGAAGACAAAAGACTGTCAATAGGGCAAAGAACACTGTTTTAGAATTGCAACATCATGCATTGATCCACACTCCCCTGCACTTAACTTTGACTACAGACACTTCTGTACCTTGGGAAACAAGGTTCCAATCAATCTTTTCCCATCAGAATACACAATGGTAAGAGAGAGAAATGCCCTAAAATATTACTTGGATACAGGGCATCACACATTAACATCTCATCAAATCCACATGAAGCTGCAACATGAGCATCACACTAGTAAGGTATAAGTATAGTAGATGGCAAAGGGTTATGGGACACCAGGAAGGAAATAATCTCCAACCACTCAGAAACACAGGCATAAAAGAAGGAAAGCTCAACTGAAACAAGCGCTGCCACATTAAGTACTGCATTGTAGTGTGGATGGCAAGTCTGAGAATCTGATATAATTCCTGCTATACTCCTGCAAGCTTATCAGCTCTGAAAAACAGCTCTTACCAATGGTTATGCTGTAAAACTTACAGGGTATTTCAGTTCAGGCAATTCAGTAACTTATGGAAAGAAACTCAGCAACGCACAAGTCAACATGGGCCTATTTGCAATGGTACCACTGTAGGTATGCAGAAAAGTCAGTATGAGAACACTGAAATTCTGGAAAGCCCTATATATTTATGTCCTCATCACACAGTCTGAAGCTTGAAGCTGGGTCAGTCTTCTCCTCTGTGTATTTCCTATTCAATAGTGCCTTGGACTGGTGTAAATTTATTTGGTGCTGAACACATTTTCGTCTTTAAAAAAGAGCATTTCTCAATGGTTTATATGAAGCACACATAAGGTCTCTCCATTCTTTGATACTGTCCTCATCTTCACTGCAAGTAATAAAAAATTGCCCCAAATGCATCAGATTAGCATGGTGCATCATACAACTTTTATACTTGATAAAGCAAAGCCTTCATTCACTTATTATTGTCCTTGCATTTTTATTTTATTTCCATGAGTGGATAGATCCACTCTCCAAATTGGTAACAACTGTCCTACTGTGACAGAGGGACTGGACTAGATGGCCTCTTGAGGTCCCTCCCAATCCCTGATATGCTGTGATTATATGAACAGGTCAAAGCAAACAGGTACCCAAACACAAGTACACACACCACATACACACACACACCAATTCGTGTTCATAATGCAGTTATTATAGAATCCTAACTGACATCAATCCTACAGGGATTTGCATCCAGAAAGATCAAAAGGTAAAACTCATTAATATGAAGGTTAATAAAAAACCTGTAGCTAATTTGAATTATTAACTGTGCCTCTACTAATATTTCATAAATAGTTCTAGAATCCTTGGATGCCAGGCTACAAAAAGGGCTGGTCACATTACACAATTATTACTGTCCAAATATGCTGAAGAACAGGGGGAGGTCTGATTTCTTCCTGAAGTCCCTTGGATAAATAAATTTTAACAAAAATAAACTTCAGTTCATCACACCTCTAACATAGAAACTTATGCCACATTATTTAATTAGTATATTTATTTTACTGCTGCATGGAGATACTTAAATTGATACTATAAAGCACATTCTGTTGTGGATGGACTTGCTCAAATTGCACCAAGATGGTAAGTTTCACCCTTTTCCTAAGAATATGCAAAACTGCATTTTTACAAGGCTTTTTTTTTTGCTAAATTTCTGTATCATGTATTTAAAAAAAAAAAAACTTGTTCAAAATAACTCTAGTACCTAAATACACTATTGCATCAAGCAATCTAATAATACCTTTTCTTTTTCCTTCTCTTCCCATAGCTTTTTCACTGAATTTCTTTCAGCATCGCATATGAAAACCCATCTCACTGTCTTTCTATGCTTCCTCCAGAATAAACAGCCTACAGCCAGGTCAGGTCAGAGAGAAGCTGCATGTACAGATGGGAAAAGACCTTGCTGTTTTGCTTCTACATCCTTTGCTCAGTTACTAGGAAAAACCAACACAACACCATTTCTCTCTTTTTAATCACACCTAAAAGAGAGTTCATTTCTCTTTGTGCTGTGGCCAGTCTTTAGCTGGTGGTCAGGCATTGTAAACACCAAGCCAAAGACAGCTAGGATCTAATTCTTGACTCAGGAGCCTAATCGTCAACCAGGACCACAAAAGACTTGGGCTTGTGACTTAGCCATTTCCTGAGTGCTGGGCAGCAGGTATTTCCTGACATAGCTTGACTACTAATCGGTTGAAGGGCCATGTTCACATTTCAGTAATATAGACTGAAATCCATCATGGGAGCAATCCATCAGGGAGGAGTCACTCCAGACTCATACCCAGACAATGAGTACAGAAGCAGGATGGCAGATTTCAGATCACCTGCCCTCAAGCAGCATCAAGGACTTGTGCAACACAGCTTTACAACTCACAGTGCTGATGTTATGTCATGAAACCAGACAGAACTGAAGAACTCCTCCTGATTGCAACTACAGGAGTTGGCTAGGGCTGCTGAATGTCCCACTACAGCACAATAGGCCAAGAAAGATTTATATGCACCTTGCAGCATAAATGAATACAGAGGCAGCAAGGGAAAAAAATTATCTAAATTATCTCACTCCATTATTTCTGACAGGAATGAGCCTGTGCTCCTTATTGTATTGATAATGAGTTCTATGCCATTTCAAAACTGTATTATGAGAGTTGGTGCAAGTATTATACAGTTTATTTATATATATGGAAATACAGATTTAGATTAGTCCTCCAGGAAGTTTCAGTTTGAACTTGGCCAGGTTCGACTGCTTCTCCAACAAATAATTATACACAGCATTCGAATAACCATTAAAAATTCAAGAGACTTCTCCACAAAGAGAGGCATGAATTATATAATAATAAAATTAATCATACAATCATTCACATTACACACTTGCAAAGCTGACTGTGCTAAAAACACATTTTGGTGTTTGCCTATGCCTAGTGATTGCCACTGCAGAGGGTAGAAGAAAGGTCAGTGCAGTGTAGAAGGCTCCAAAGAAGCTGAAGAACATTCTGAAGCATCTTTTCCTTCAGGTACGCATCACAGGGCTTTTCCAAAGCCTACCTGACAAACCCAATGTAGACCATCATGTGCTGCCAGAGTCATACTCCCTGGGTGGGTGTGAGGTAAGGGAGCTTCCCCTATCTCTCTCCCCTTTTCCTCCTCAGTACTGAAATGAAATCATTATAGTAAATTCCAAAATGAATGGATTTGCCTTAGATTAGTAATAGTGGAACTCACATTGCATTTCAAAAATATAAACAAGTGCTCCAGCTGATGGATTTGATGAGCCTTGTTATACCTTGAATATTATCTGTCAGCTGAGATTTTTGAGGTTGGACCTGGGCCAGCAGAACACCTGTCTGACCTTGCTGTTCCTACCTGTGCCATCAGTCTGCCTGCACACAAGCTGTGACAATAGCAGTCCCAGACACACTGCAGCTCAGCTTAGCGTGCTCTGCCTGCTCCTCACTGTCAAGTAGATACTGGAGCATTGAGCAAACTACAGAACAGAATACCTGAAATGTTCACAAGTTTGAAGAAATATGGAGGAGAAAAATCTTCTGTATTATTCATTTTGTTACACAACACAGGAGGGCACTTAATAGATGAAGACTAACCATTAAAAATTGACCCATGATATAAATGGACAGAGCTCAGGTTAAGCCCATTTCCACCGTGCTTTGCCATGAGTCATAATGTTCTTATTGGCTAGAAATACATTTTCAGGTTCAGTCAGAAAACAAAAAAATTGGACTTGTCCTCATATTTCTGAAAAATACATGATGGGTACAGAATATCCAGAAACAATCCACCGCAATCAGTGTGGTCTTTTTAATTTACATTGTTCCTTCTTAGCGTTGCAAATCACAGTTTTAAGTTTGCTTTATGGAGTTTCATTACTTGATCTAGGCAGAAAAATAATAAGCTTGTGGAAATAAAAATTATTAAAGTAGAAACCTTTGTTTCACTTGGTGTTAGTGCTGTAAGTATAAATGAAGTGTAACATTAAATCTCTGAGTGCAGCTGTAAGGAGTAGGAAAATTCTTGGGAATAGTTAAGTCACATAAATTCAGAATACCTTAGAGCTATTTTTTCTGCCCAGCCATCTTTCTACCCTTGTTCTTGGTACTTATTCAGAAATTGTCTTATCAGTTCAGATCTACAGTAGGTTAGTTCCATGCCTCAGGCACAAAGATTTCCTTGGTAATTTTCCTCATCTTTGTGATGTTTCTATTTTTCTTCCTGTGCTCCATTACATGAGACTCACTTTTTCCAAAAGTTCAAAAGGGAAACTACACCTGAATATGAGACTAGATCTTCTAAGTGGGAGGAAGGAGAACATACTCTGCTGGTGCTGTGGCATCTTTAACAGCATTTTGTAATTTCTTCGCTGTAATGCATCCCTGCCTGGGACCACAGCAAGTCACAACCCTTCAGTGAGTGCTGAAATTCTGGACAACCAAGAGAAGCCAATTTCAGTAGCAGCTGCTCATTCCTCTTGTGCTTTAGGAGGAAGACTTGGACATGCATACTGGTTTGTTAGCTGGCAGAAAAACCAGGCTGTAAGTCTCCAGAGGGTGCTCTACAGAAGTGGGGAGAACTATGAGTTACCAGGCAAATAGTGCACATGGATGGCCAGGCCTTTTCCTTCTGGGGAGCTGCAAGCCCATGCAGTGCTACCACTCCGTGACACATCTAATTCACCAGGGAAACCATCTGAGTCAGACTGAAGAAAAGTCACAAAAGATTAACCACACTGATGTTGGGAGATTTTAATAAGTCCCTCATAAAAGTGATGAATAATCAATGAAAATACAAAAGGAATAAAAATACTTAATTCAAGGATTGTATGGGAGTTGGCTTGATGCTCAAACAGCAGTTCATTCCTTGGTACATTTTTGGTTTAAGCAAATAGCTACTTTTATTGTAGGCATTTGTAACCACTTCCTTGCTCTTACAGCAATGAATACCCAGCTCTTCTGCTCTTATCTAATATTCTGGGTATAAAGGGCTGAAATGGCTTTGAAATGTCTATTCCCCATCAGAATAAATTATACACACACATAGTAAGGATGACACATTTTACTTTGTATCTGAGAAGCACTTTCAAGATTAGCATAAATTATATTTGTAAATTAGAGGTTGGATGCCAAAAACCAGCAGATATACTATTTTTATCCTCCTAAATATGATTCTAGCAGACCATGAAATATAATATGGAAGAAAGAAGGGCAGGATCACAATCATGGATTCAGCAACTGCACCACAAGTATGAACTTACACAAAGCTACAGTATTTTTATAATTCCTACAGTATTTACATTGAATTCCTTTCTTTTTGATAAAGGCCACACTTTAGAAGTCTCACTCCTTATTTCCAAGTAACATACATGCGTGATTTTTTTTTTGCATTAATTTTCTAAAAGAATACAAATGATGATCACATCAAGATGCAGAGGATAATACTACCATCCTTCTAGATACAGGCTAAAGAGCAAATGAATAATGACAAAGGTCAAGTTTGGTGTAATTTGGTGCACCTGAAGGACTATCTAAAGTGAGCAACTGATACATCTATGCACACCAAACATCTTTCCTCTGCTATATGCTTCTGCTTTTGACAAAGAAAATCAGGAGCTGCTTGAGAAGCCAAGCCTCTCGGGACACAGAATACATTAGTGCTATAAAGTAAAAATTCTACTTTTATCACACCTGTCAGACTCATGGGCCCAGGGTATGATACTGAAAATGTGCAATGAGCTGACACTCCCTCATACACCTGCATTATTGCACTGGAATAACTAGGAAGCTTAGCACAAATTGCTTGCCACTGGTGAGTCTATTCTAAGGAATAGCATCCAGAGATGTACTCTCACATCTGATACTAGATTATTCCTAGAAAGTAATTTCTTTGATGCTGTTGTTGTGACTACACCTCCTGCCACTCATAACAGGACAAAATCTCACATGTAGACTTCTGTCCAGATCAAACTGAGCCATCTCATGTTTTGGCTTCGTGAAAAGATTAAGTTCCTGGTAAGTGACCAAACAGCAGGTGTAATTCCTTTGTAGGATGCAACACATCATAAAAGCGAAACAGGGCACTAAGACAAGAAATGAAAACCCAAGGCCATCACCCTTGCCATCACTCTTCCCCTCACCCACCTCTCCCTCTGCCTAACCTGATGGGAGGCCAGCAGGCCCCCTGGCCTTTTTCCCCCACTGTATCCCCTTGGGAAATGCAACTCACCAGTGATGTCCTGCAGCAGAGACACCAGAGGGAGCAACCTTCAGGCCCCAAGGTGTCTGCTCCCCTTCCCCACTGGTGTTTAATAGGAGAGGGGCCTCTTGGGAACAGCTGGGGATTGCAGGAGTCTCCAGTGGAGCCCAGGTGTGTGGGTTTTGGGGGAAAATGCGTTGGAAAAGGGTTGGTGTGGGGCAGAGGCAGGAGATGGGGGGAAAAGAGGGGTATGTGGAACCTGCCTAGAGGCAAACTGGGGGGGAATATGGAAGGACTTGAGTGTTCACCATGAGAGGGGGAGACACTGGAACAGGTTGCCCAGAGAGGTGGTGGAGGACCCCCCACCCCCTGGAGACATCCAAGGCCAGGCCAGATGAGACATCAAGCAACCTGATGTCCCTGCTCACAGCAGGGGGGTTGGAACTAGATGATCATTAAGGTCCCTTCCAACCCAAACCCTTCTATGATTCTATGATTCTACATCAGGCTTTCTATAAGATGTCAGGTAGCATAATTTCAAATTATGATCTTCTATGCTCCACAGTCAACTATTTTTACTATGAAAAAGGTCCAAAAAGGGCTTATCAAAACTGTATTTCATGAATCTGAAAAGAAGTGCCGGTACCATTTCTTATTTCCACTGGCTTTCCTTCTGACTTCAGTAAAACCCTTCTATGACTGGGGGCTAACTAGTACATTGAGCTGAATACCCAAACAGAACTGATATTTTTGCCTCAGAGGATCAACCTGTGATACTGTATGTGGGGCACGGTATCTCCAGTGCTCCAGTCCCATGTTTTCCTGGTGAAGACCAGATGATGCATATGGAAAGGGTCTGTTAATTGTGAATAAGAGGACACTTAACAGGCAGGAGTGAAAAGTGCTCTACTTTTTTATGACTACAGATATTTTTAATTTTGCATGGGAGAAGCACAGCTAAAAGCCAGTAAATGAAAACTCATACGTTCAGAGTCACCTAGAATTAGACATATACAGTGTTTAAACTGAGTGCAAATGCATGTTCATGTTAATGGAGCGGGGTTTTGAATCCTGTCAAAAGCAGGTGGAGCCAGAACAAGTCTGTGTTTTTGTCACATTCAGTGGAAAATCACATGGCACAGACTCCACTCTGCCTCAGCAACCGTGACAGAATAAATATTTCAATGGGCTATGGGAATATATTAACATATAAAATTATATTGTGAATTTTTGTAATGAAGTGCTCCTTGGTTTTGAGTTGAGGAACTATAAAAGGAGGAAAAGCTGTAAAAAGTAAAAAAACCCAAAAACCCCAAATATTTTTCTGGATCAGATTCTGGGAAAAGTTTAAACCTAGACAAATTAATGAAATGTGCCAAATTTTTAACTATAGCAGTTTGTAAACCAAGTGCACTGTGCCTGCCATGATGTTACGTCACATCTAACCTTTTCAGATTCAGGCTTGTTTCAAATAACAATTGTAGAGATGCTCTTCTGAGTCCCTCAAGTTTCTTTCCTTCCAAAATCCAAGCTCAAATATGAGGAAATTAAGGCTTTAAATAAAAGGTTACTATAGCTTCCAGTCCCAAAGAGAGGAAGAGGTAAATCCTGACCAGGATCCCTGAGGAACATTACATTTTGGAGGAAAACCTCTCACAGATTTCACTTCAGCATGATCTGCAAATTTTTGGTTTTTGTTCAACTAGTGACCTGAAACTCCAGGTATTCACATAATTCTTCTGATGATATTGTTATTCATCTTTCTCAGTTCAAAATACTGAGAAATTCCCTGTGTGGCTGACGTCTCTGTCTTCCTTTATGAATATCTGAGCAGGTAAGAAAGGAAGAGGTGCTGCCTGGGAGGAGAATGTAGTAGCAGTTACACCAGGGATATGACAAGGATCCAGGCAACTGACCATTTTGGATCCAGTTTATTCATATAGGGTAGTTTTGCTTCCAGATATCACAGCACATGGCCCAATTCAGAGATCTGCATTCTCTTGAGCAGACATATCTCCAAATATTCCAGGTAAAAGTTTAGATGCTGCTTTCATAGATACTCAGAGTCAGTTCCTTGTCACTGAAAATCATCTGTACTTTAGCAGTTTAAATGGGACTAAATAAATTTCAATCTACAAACTGTAGTTTTAAATTTTTGTTGAAGGGAAACACACAGTGCATGCTGCTGGTGCTGGAGCCCATAGACATCTTCAGCAGAAAACTCTTTTTTGCACTGGAAGAGTCCTGGCAGGGTCAACTGCCTTGACTTTACAACAAGGATTAATAACCTTGCGCCATGTCACTGTTCCTCCAGATTTCTGGAGGGAAGTTTTCAGCTTATTAGTCAATCACCACTCTGTGATTTAAATGGACAGTATGTATATATACCCATAACAAAGTGAAATGAAGAGCCAAAAAAACTTAGTGAAACATTTTTTATAAGTGTGATGAACCCAGAAAACAGGAAAGAGAATCACTGTACAGAGGTGTTTACACCAGACTCTCTCCCTTCCCAGTCTCAATCTACTAAAAGAAACTCCATTAAGTTCTGTGCATCAGTATCAATAGCTCTCAATATCAAATCCTGGAGAGGCTGGTTTAACAAGGTGTGAAGTCACTTCAAAGACCTCTTTGCTTATGTCACTTTTTTATCCATATCAAAGTGATCATTATTACCACAACAGGATATCAATATGCTTCACATCTAAATTTAGAAATAATAATATATAGCAGCTCTTTCCTTGCCTCAGTAGATGCCAGTTTCTTAGCCAAGGTTGTCAGAACATGGTTATTTTTTCAGAGAAAGAAACAAAGCAGCACATTATATTTTCATAAACACAGTTGATTTAATTTTGCATGCCAGAGCATGTGAAAAGAAAGTATAATGGGTATATAGGTGGTTAAGTCTTAGGGATGTTAGTGAGGACACTGAAAGATCAACATATTGAAAGAAGCTACCCAGCAAAAGTATGGCTTGTTCTGTATACATAGCTATCAAGAGATCCCTGAACCAATTCCACAATCAGTCTTTCAATACGTTCACTGTATGCCTATGCATTTCCTTTAAAAAACAAGGTAAATTGTTCAAATGCAATGTATAAGCAATATTTTCTCCTTTGTATCCATACAAAGCTAACCATCCAGATTCAGGAGCTCTAGCAGGCTACTAAAATGTCTCTACATGTACAGGTATTTAATAGCAGAGATAATCAGCTACAGTAAAAACTGACAAACTGCCTAAAATTAGTATACTCTGATTTTCATTCCTCTTAGAATGTGCATACTAACCAAGCTTGCAAAAATTAGTATTTTCTCCATGTTAAGATCATCAGCTGCATCAGCTTGGGTTGCATGAAGTTGGGACCTCATTTTACAAACAGAAGACAAACCAAAAATAATATATTTCTGCTTCTCTTTGCCCTATGAAAATCTGCAGTGCTGTTGATAGCAAGTTTTAGCACATGTACATTTCTAGGGCACTTAAGCACCTATCAAAAGCCTTCTATCTAGAAAACCTGGCAGCAGTCCACAACAGCCTAAGCCAGCAAGAGGCTCACAGGCAGCTGTGTATGCACCATTCTTACACCATACACTGCAGCTCAAATCAGCCAGTCTGCAAACTCAGCATCTCAAAGGGAAGCTCTGTCTCTTGTAAGAGCAGATCAGCTCTGCTTTGTTTTTATTTTTTAAACAAAAAAATACTGTTCTGTGCTCCAAAATATGTGATGCTCCTTTCCCTGCTCTGCTGCCCCATGCTCACACAAGACACAGTAGCCTGCTGCTGTGTGCTTACAGCACCAGCTACCCCAGGATTTCCAGTTTCATAATGCAAATCCAAAAAAAAAAGTCTTTAAAGATGGTCTTATGATAAAAACCTTATAGCAGTGCTGGCTTTACTTGAACACTTTGGGCTGTTAGATTTAAAATTGGATCAGGCAGGCTTTCAAGTCCTACAGGGAGCTCATGGCAACATATCTTTTAATAGCTATTATCACCCACCTACTAAATGCAGAAAAGGCTATTGAGTTCTATAAAGGAAAAACCAGGCAGGACTTCACACACATACTTCTGTGAATTTGCCTGGGAAATGGTTCTCTAGGCTACATAGAAGGTTCACATTCCTGATGATAACATTATTCTGGTTTCTGGAATACCTTCACATTTTATTTTTTACTCAGTAAGAACTGAAAGATAACAATTGCCAAATAAAGCCCTTAAATTGATAGTTATTTAGGCAGTGGCAGTGGATGCTTTGCTTCATGACAAAACAGATGACTGGAGGTAAGAAAAGACAGAGAGAGTACAATTACATTACTGCTGCTCTGAAGACTGCCTTCTAGAATCCATGTGGAAGTAAAAGGCAAAACTAGCACATTTCCCATTGCAGGTTTTGAATTATATGGTTACCTGTAGTCATGTTTTCAAGTTTTGGTTTATATTCTTGAGTAATCCTGTTGGATTATGGAAGGAAAACCAGGGTATGTAGCTCTGCTGGGAGAGCAGCAGGCTCCTAATCTGAGATCAAGGGTTCAGTCCTGGTATAAGTCCTGTCAGAGCTGGGCTGATGGTTGGATTTGATGATCAAAAGGTCCCTTCCAATGTAGTCGATTATGAAATTATGAAAACTAAACAGAACCTAAAGATTGCAAGGCCCTGGAGAAAAAATTTGGATTACTCAAAACAGGTGTTTGCAGTTGTTTGTGAGTAATCTAAGATGAAGTTTTTAATCCACTCTCAGATATTAAAAGGGACTTCATACTCCACAGGTGTATCCAGTAAAATAGCTAGGATAGCTTTGATCCGACTCAGATCAACTTGAAGAGGGCTCATGTAATAATAGTGTCAAGAAAATCGCTCTAAGGGAAAGATTCCCTACTGTGAAGTGACAAAACTGGGTTGTCTAATAGATGCTAGCATTTAAAATTCTTGGAATGCAGACAAAAATAAGTGCAAATTATAATATTTCATGTATGGTATTTATGCATATGCTTATTAATCTATGTATATTGCCCTTCAAGCTGAATAGAGAAACCATTAGATCCCTTTTTAGCAGCATGGAGCATGTAGATATGTAGTGATGATTTACAGAATATGACAGGCAATCAATGTGCGTCAGAGAAAGCCCACATCAGCAGGGAGACATGCTAAAGCTGCATTTGAATTTTCTTTTTTAGGAGTGAACGGATGAGCATTTCCTTCATGTTCTGAATACAATGGGATTGCAAAATAACCTAAATTTCAGGCTAGGAGAAAATGGGTTGCTTCAAATTATAGCAAAATGAACAGTACTAATTTTATTCTGCACTTTCAGAAGAATAAAGCAGTGCATACCAGAAAAAGGAAAGTTAGACATAAGTCTCTTATTGAACCTGTCCATTTGCACACACCAAAATAGTGTAGACTGACAGTTAAAAATCAAATGTTTTTCTGTATTTTTCACACTCATGACATAATCATTAGTCTGCTGATTATTTTTTAATGATTAAACAAAGCACAAATGTAGCCAGAAAATGAAAGGCTGAATTCCTGTCTTAATACTGATGCACAATGAGAGCAGTTAAAGATCTCATTTATAAGAGATCCACAAAAGCTTTTCAGCAGTTGTCAGAATATGAACTGACTACTTATTTAATATGGGAAGCTTCTAATTTTATAGTCATGAAGCTATTCAAGAGGTAGGCTTATAGGATGCAAACATCTATGATGAATGTATCCGTAGCATCTTGATTTTGGGATCAGAGAATGACATTCTAAAGCTCAGCTCCACTGGGTTTTAAAGGATTCTACCATGTCAATGGGCAAAACAACTTTGAGCATTTCTTTGTTAGACATTTGCAAGGCAACAAGCACCACAAACTCATTCTGATAACTCTTTCACAACTGAAACCCACTTAGGAATTCTTCAAATAACTTCAAAATTTTTGATAACAGGTATACATGTGCTCTTAGTTAATACTGCTGATGAAACCATGAACTAGCTCAGTAGCTGAGCTTATAGGAAAGTTCAGCAACAGAGTATTCACCTGAAATCTGATTTCCTTACAGGATGGTTGCAGAGTTCTTTTTCCACTGCAGCTATGACTATAAAATATTATAGTCTTTCATCCAAAATAGGCCCTCCTACAAAGGTTACACTTTTAAAAAAAATTATATTACTCACTAAAACTTAAACAAAAAATCAGAACAAATAATCTAAATTTAAATAACCATAGCTGAAAGGCTTACAGCATGCACAGTTTACCCAATTTGTTGTTAAAAGCAGCAACAGAAATTGATTGTGATTTTGCAAAGGCAAGAGAAAATGAAGCAATGTCTCATCTATGAATTCCAATTTCATTTTGAGCACTCTTGGGCTTTTAATATAAATGGCAGTTTTATTGCTGGCATTAGAGATGTAGTCATCCTGAACTCCAAAAATGCCTATCACTTTCTGTACAGTTCTGTGAAATACATGTACATTATTAACTGCAGGTCATTCCAGACACAAAACAATTACATGACTACTGTAGGACTGTGTGTTCTCTTCATGTACCAAGCTTTAAAATCACCAGTCAATAGAGGCTCAGGACTGAGAGAAGCAAACTAAGCCACTGGCCATCTACCCCTGTGGAGTAGCCTTGGACCCCCAGCAGCTCATCTCCACAAGAGCTGAAATAGCCCTTGCCAGACCATCCAGCCTGTGCAGAGGGAGCCTGGAAGCACCCCAGTCATGCATTAATGAGAAGATTATCTCTCTTTTCAAAAAAGAAGACAGATAAAACTGGATATTTAACACTCACAGTGTCGTGACAGTGAAAACTGCTACTAAGAATTAGCTTATCGCTAGGTATCCAACCAGTTTCACAGAAGTTTCACGGCCTCTCATTAGGAAAAGCAATATAAACTATCTCTGTTCAGACCTAAAAAAACCCTGGAAATTCATTAGGACTGCTTGGAGAGACACATTCACTGTTCTCTCTCATTTCTCTCAGCCTTTGATTTTAGTCTCATCTTTTCATAGTCCTTTAATATCCTTTCTGTATGCTGCCCCTCATGCTACAGGGCCACCAGTTGCTATCAGCTCCACTGAGGGAACTTCTGTGCAAATGTCCAGCAACACAAAATTTCTAACCAGCTGTATGCCTGTTCTTCTGACAATGTCTTTCAAGTGTTGATCTTAACCTAGAGACAAGGGGAAAGAAGAGTACAAGAAGCACTGAGGAGAGCAGGGACCACCCTTGAGTCTCTATAGAGAAATGCAATTTGTTTTGACAAAGA
Source organism: Turnix velox (assembly GCA_013400935.1). Classification (NCBI taxonomy): domain Eukaryota; kingdom Metazoa; phylum Chordata; class Aves; order Charadriiformes; family Turnicidae; genus Turnix; species Turnix velox. The sequence continues at coordinate 95,128 of VZTY01024308.1, read as the reverse complement.
GGACAAGCACAATAAAATATCTCATGTTGTTGATATGATACAACCCTTAGCCAGCAACTTTTGAATGGATTCAACTATTTGGCCAATCTGTTCGTAACGAAAGGCACAACAGACAGAAACGTGTGTTCAGTAAATATGGTGAAGTGCCAAGGCTGAAAAGACCAATAACAATTGAAAATGGAGGCAAGTTGTTGTGCCTTTTAGAAGCAGGAAGTGGAGGAAAAAAGAATAGGGGAGCACACATGGATGATACAGTTGAATTTGCTGCACTGCAGATACTCTTACACATAATGAAACTGAATTCGTTAATACTAAATATTTACACTCAGCTTGTAACTGGTCCAAAAAATCAATTATGATACATCATGTTGACGGAGAGTATAAAGCCATTAAAACTTGGATCACTCATGCAATATACTGTGTCAATGCACAGTTAACAATAGCAGCCCTGGTACAGTATATTTAAATGGGGACAGCTCAGTGCTTTCTAATAAAGCAATGGAAAAGTCTATGTTTTGTTGCAACACATATCCTCCAATGAGATCCCTTTAATTGCAAATCTGCTACAATAAAAGCCGCGAATAAAATTTCAATTGCCTTTTAAATTTTGCACAGTTTGTCTGCAGACTGCACTTTGGTTGTAATATTTTTCCAGAAGTCTAAGTCATTCATGGAGGTCTTAAAACAGAGATGATCTGGCAGTAACAGCACATTTAGCCTAAGATACCAGGTGAAGAGAAATCACACAAGGAGAGATTCTGCAGTGCCCGTCCTCTACATATTTCTTTCAATCTCTCTGAGAAAGAAATAAACAACAGGAATGCTTTGGTTGGAAATAAGGAGCGTATCTGTCAAAAGTCAAACTTCAAGATATGGCTGACAGTCACATTCAGTTCTCTCTGTCACAGGTAACAGGCTTAAGACATTAACTGATTATTTTTTAAAAAGCAACATGCTCCCTCTGAAAGACATTGTTCCTAGGATCGCTCCTGGGTATGGCTTTCACCTCTTTGAACACATTGGCCTTGGAATCAAAGTCTGGTGAAGCACAGATGTTTTGAAGTCAACAATAACTCCTTCAAAAATACATAGCCTGACATGCAGTTCAGATACACAGCAAGGAAGCTGAAATAAAAGTTGATGACCAGGAGAGGTTTTAGGGGAAAATTTTAGCTTTTGGGTATAGCTCTATAAATACATTATTACTATAACAAAGTGACCTACACAAGTGACAGGCATTCCCATACTTCATTTAGTCTTCTCTTTGGATAACACTAAATGTATTAGCACATGATGTCCCTGATAAAGCATCAGCTGCCAAGATAAATGATAAAAGACATAGTATTAAATCAACCATTTACAGGGCCTAGATACAGATATACTAAGTCTTTCACCACAACTCAGACTGACAAAGTTCCATATAGGAAGATATTTTGTTCTCTCTCTAGATATAAAATCCATCTGCTGAAGAGGGCAAACTCTCTTCTACTCTTGGCCCTACTACTGAGTAAAGATATAAAACTGTGTTTACCTTCTGTGTATCTCAAGGATCACCAAAGCGACAATGAGTACAATGATATTATTTGAGTAGATGCTGTAGCACCTAGGTCCAATTGAGATGCAAGATTTTGTGTTGTATTTCATAAAGCCCATTAATGGTGCATGAGCAGGCAATGTGCTTGATCTACATCAGAGTCAAATATACTTACCTACTGTGTATTTTGGTACAGGTCCTTATTTGCACTTGACTTGATGAGAGTCCTTAATTCACAAACAAATTCAAAGTATGGATTTAGATCTGTTGACATGACTCTTACTGCCAGCACGTCAATGCTATACTTCAAAATTCCCCTTTGTTTGTATTAGGGAAATCTCTGGTCTAGTTGCTTATTCCAGCAATAAGAAAGAGGATGCACCTCATTTAGACATTTCCAACAGGTAACAAGGACAGCTGGGAGCAACAGCTCAGACAACCCTGCAAACAGAACCTCAGCTCCCATCTTGTATTTGGATAGACAAGACCCTTCCTTCTATTGAGCCTTCCAGGCTGGACAAGGCACTGGGCAGCCTGGTCTAGTGGGAGGTGGGTTGGAACTCGATGATCTTTAAGGTCTCTTCCAACCCAAACTATTCTATGATTCTATGATTCTATGATTCTATGATTCTATGATTCTATGATTCTATGATTCTATGATTCTATGATTCTATTCTGCAAAATCTAAGACCGGGGAGAACTAGCCAGTAGGCAATAAGTCAAAAAAAGAGAATGGATCTCCAAGGATGGACAAAGCACTTGCTCCATAAAAGCAATTAAGTTATAAAGCTTCAGGAGTTGGTATCTGGCCAGGGAGTAGAGTTCAGTAGAGCCTGGGAAAGTGACAAAGTAAGATGAGCTGCAGGTCTGCTGCAGTGGTACATGAGACTCTGTAAGGGGAAGGGCTGATAGCATCCTTGTACTTACTACATGCTAGATTAGAAAAGGAATTTTGTTTTATAACTGGAGGAAATACCTTTGAAACTATGAACAGACACTGACTTTCTTGGATGCAGCAATCCCCCAGTAATCGGCATTGGTTAGGCCCCATCTTGAATATTGCATCCAGTTTTGGGCTCCCCAATCACAGAATGGATATTGAGGTGCTGGAGCAGGTACAAAGAAGGGTAATGAAGCTGATGATGGGTCTAGAGAATTGTTATAAAAAGCAGTTGAGGGAGCTGTGATTGTTTAGCCTGGAGAAGAGGGAGCTGAGGGGAAACCTTACAGATTTCTACAACTTTCTGAAAGTAGTTCATATAACAGTCCACAAGACAAGAGGAAAGGTCCCTTCCAACTTAGACAATTCTATGAATACACGCTTTGAGTTTTGTCTTCTGATCAGTCTGAAGTCCTCAACTTTATGGAAAGTCCCAATGGGTGTCTCAACTCATAAATCAGCTATTTCCATTCAGGGCATCAGAAATTTCATAGCTCATTCTCCTCAAACTGATTTTCAGGGGAACAATATGCCCAACTACTGACTTTTCAAACAATAGAATAATTTCCCTGTCCTTCATAAAGTGTCTCTTACTAACCAGCATATAACCTTATATAATTAGGTAGATTCCTGATGGAAAATACTCAAGATTAGTTTGTAATCCCAAGGGAAAGAATAGTGACAGAGCTTTTAAAATATTTTCAGGTAATTCATAGAGACGTCATATCCCTCATTACAGTCATCTTAAATGTTGCAGAATTGACTGAGTTGGAGTTTTTGGAATGAAATGAGATGCAACCATGCTGATCAGTCCTTTTCTGGGCATCCCCCCTATTTCTTACTCAACCTCCTCAGACAGGTCATAAATGCATTCTCTCCATTCATTGGGTCGTATTTCATCAAACAAAAATGTGTCAGTATTCATCTGTCTACTCATTAGATGGTGTTTCCAGACTCAGCTAATGGGGCTGCAGCAGGACAGAACCGGGCTCAGGTCCCCACTGAGCAAAACTCAGAACATCCAGAAAGGCTGGTAGAGGGAACAAATTTTATCTGGTGTTTGTTTGGGATCTATACAGAAATGAAATAATCCATTTCTTCAGAAGATCTCTCTAATTCTCAGCTAAACAGCAAAGCATTTTTCTTTTCTTACTGAAGAGGATCCTAGGGTGAGCAAAACCCAAGAAAATGTCTGATATAACAGCGTAGATTCTGAAACTCTTTCACCTCTGTCTCAATTTAGGGGTAAACATTAAAGAATATTCTCAGTCTGGAAGATTCAAAGTCAGATGGTCATATCAGAAACCAATCATGCTACGCTGCTAAATCAGCCCAGATGAGGTCACTAATACTGCTTTTCTACTGCAATTTTCCTTAAAGGCCCCATATATGGACCCAGCACTCATCATACAGACTATGAAAAAGCAAGGACCAAGAGCTAGGCATGAAGCCAGGAAATCAGCAATTATAGCCTCTGAGTTCAGAATTTAAATCTTCAAAATAAATTGGTTTTGAACAATTTCTTTTTAACAGTTTAAGAATTAGCTACAAAATTATTCAGTTATAACAGATTTATAAATATATGAATGAAATCATAGGCTCTCTTAAGCAATTGATAGAGGAGGAAAACTACATGTCAATTATTTGCTAAAAGAAAAGTAAGCTTGTATTTAACTTCTACTTATGTAGTTGCAAAAATAAACAGCTTGCCATCATGTTGTTTTGGCATAACTGCATTTGAATTTATCTCTGAACAAAATGCAGTTATAATTTTGAAGGAAAAACAAAGAATATGTAGCTTTTTACTTTTTAATCACAGAAATGCCGCAGAGATCACCAAGAATCAGTAAGATAAAACTCTAGACTGAAAAATTCTTGCTTATTAAGGATGAGATCCTGCAAGTACACTATTTCAAACTTCAAAGAGGTTCTGATACTAAACATTATTTTGTCTTGCAAAGACAAAGTGAAATACTAAATCCAAACCCATTTCTTATCTGGTGAAGCCTAGTTTTTCGTCCCAACTATCAAAAGATATTCTAGAAAACTCTTGGAACAGAAGTAGAAAGCTGAAGCAGTCTTATAAGATTGAGAGTTTTGACAAACATAGGGACTGGGAAAATGGATGAGGAATAGCTGAGGGATTACATAAGTAAAGCTCAGCTAATTTCTCTAAGAAAAAACCTGACTAACATTGTTTTCAAAGGGAATGAGACAGATAAAACAAACTGTATGTGGAATAACTTGAATGATTTTAAATATATATGACTCTATTGCTCATCATGCTGATCAACTCCAATACTTCACCGATATACACCAAACAATTTTAGCTAACATGAAAAGGAATCTGTTAATTATTGAACCATACTCATAAGCAAAATAGATAAGAGCATGGAGTTATTTTTCAGCTTATGGTCAGACTACTTGAATTGCATAGCTGCTAGAATTTCTGTGCTTTAGATATTCAACAGGAAACATGGACTAATTTTTCTTAACCAAATAAGTTAGAAATCAAACTCTTTTCTTATTTAGTGAAAACCATATAGTAACAAGCCACAAGTTATCTTATTTGCATGATTATTGCACTGGAATCAACGAAAGTATTCCAGATTTGCACAGTTATTGGGGGGAAGATCAAGTCCACAGTGTATCCATGTTAAAAAGAATCTAATTAGGATCAAGTATTTTTGACTATTTTATTTTCAGCTAATTAGCACTGATGTTTCAGTACTAGGACCTGACTACACTCTATTCCCAATAAAGAATGATTCATATCTACATTCAAATAAACAATTCAGCAAAGATACATGGAAATGCTTTTGTTTATACTGCTGTCAAAATTAAATACTTGGGGAAATAGTGTTAATCACCATACACTTTTAACAGGTTGAAACTAGACTAAGTGCTATTTGCAGAGTATCTGCAAGCCACCCTGCAGACTCAGGATAATTAGACACCAGAGCAAGATTCTTGCAATCTGACATGTAAGGGCCAATTTCTAACGTGTATAAATGCTCCCACGGCTGTTACAGAAGCAACTGTTCTCCCTGTACAGCTACACCATCATTAAATGACATTTTGGGTGTCTTCCTTTCTCTAGACCTTAAAGGGACTATAGGCACTAGGAAGGCTGCTAGCAGTAAGATTAAGGACCTCTGCATGTATCGCATGGAGGAACACAGATATGTGCTTTCACAACCCAGCACCTGAAACCAGTAAACTTCCAGATCTGTACATTACATCCTGGGGCTTCTGCCACCCTCCTGAGCAGGGCATATTGCTGCCAGAATCCCCAATCTGCCATATGAATGCAAAGGCACGAAACTGAATCTCCAGGTACAAACCTAAGAAAATGGGATCACTGAACTTGGAAGTGTGTATTGCCATGTATAAAGCCTTCTGTACACATGCAAAACCGTAAAGGTTGCACATACAAGCCTCAATATTTAATGCAAAAATCTGTAGATGAAGTGACCTGGAAAAACACTAACCACCGAGAGAGAGGTTCCACATCCAAAACACAAAAATGTATTGACAGAAGTAAGCAGAGAAACCTGAAGCATTTCTGTGACTCTCACATACCAAACAATTACATTATCCTAGAAGCTTAAAGAAAACAGAGCTCTCTAGGCAAGGTTGTTATCAGAAATGGCGTAGGGAGTAAGAGTAGAATATCAGAACAGTCTCTCCAGGATTGCTGAGAAGGTGAGGACAGATCTAAAGTCCCATTCTGGCCATTCAGAATTTGGAAGGCCTCCATTCATCTCCGTTTCATTACACTGCCTTAGCAGCCTAGCGTAATCATACAAATCACAGTCTATGAAAGAATTCACCCTTTGGAAGCTCTTGTCTTTCTATAGCAGATGCCCAGGCAATTCAAACATAGTTCTGGTGAGTTGAGCTAAAGTGAGATGAATCGTGGGTTTAGTCACAGTTTACAATCAAATCTTGGAGAATAGGTGCACTGTGGATCAGCAGATCACAGATGCTACAACATGGATACCTAAGACATATTAGGGAGAGGCAATGCATTTCAGATTTAATCTATGTTAATTAAACCAGGAAAATGTAACTGTATTGTTTTACTCCAGATCTCTATCATTGTGTATAGAACACCTGAATGAGTATAAATAATTTTTATGCCCTGTTTTGCACCTTAGTATGTGACAAAGCATTGACTTCAGACAGAGTAACAATCCTGTACACAAATACCTTTGTAGGTAGCGTTTTTCTTTCCCTTATCTCATCCCTGCTTTGAGTACCATTCTCAGATGATAAAGGCCAGCAAAATTTCACAGGGCTGAAAAAATGACACTAACTTATGGCAAGTAATGATCTCTGCTTTGCTAAGTAGGGGAAAGGGGAAAGAGAGGGACTTAATAGTGTAGTTACTTTGAAAAGCCAATTACAATTTTATTAGAGAAAAAGCTTCAGCAGTATGCTATTTACAATTTAACAGCCTTGCTATGAGTTATATTTAAAAGGTTTTTTTACAAATTATAATTAAGCCTATAAACAATAAAAATTAATTGAGTGTTGATCAAGACCATTTGCAGTAGACTAGTGGTGTTTTCCATTTGGTGAAGCCTTTATTATTACCACTTTAATGGCACGAGCTTAGACATTTTACTTCCTTTTACCATATGTCACTTCTATTTTGCCCTTCTGGACGTATATGTGGGAAGAAGGACTGATGTATATTGGAAAAGTAACTCCATCAATTAATTAAAGCTCTTTTTTTCATAAAGCTAATATTCATGCAGTGGAAAATACAGAATTCTAAACCAATAACAAAGAATCAACAGCATTAACTACAGCTTTAATAATGAGCGACAGTAATAACTCCAGATAATAAACTCCATTTTAACTGATAAATAAATGCTGATGCAATGGGCATGTGGTTTTGGTCCACCAGCAGCAAGCCTTGTACCTCACCTGAGGACAGTGAAGTCCTTACTGAAGTCTCAGGCACTGGATTTTCACACCGTAACTGTTTCTGTTGGATGAAAGCATTCAGCTGGGACTTATTCCTAGGGAGCTGGGACAAGTAGCCAGACTGATTTCACACCAATTTAACACATCAGTAACATTTCAGTAGTATAATTCAATCTCTGAAGCTATACTTTGAGTTATACTGATAACTGAGAAAAGTGAAAAATCAGGCCAAAAGAACAATTCCAGAAGCAAAGTAGCTATTACATAGCAACAGAAGCTCATGTACCTCCCACAAACCCAGCCTCCACAGAGAGTAATTTGAGTTCATTCATCCAGAGCAAGCAAACTCACAAACTGCAAAAATGAAGCATTCTTCTTTGTGCATGAATCCACAGTGTAATGAGCTAAGATCCATACTCTGCCACAGACATCTCCTACTGCCTCAAGGGAAGAATAAAACAACACACCCACACTTACCTGCCACACCAACAGGATAGGGGCACAGTGGAACCAGAGCCAAGAATGAACTGGTTCACATTTACCCAACCAGCTACTCTTTCCTTATTTCTGTAGCTGTTATTCTAAGCTGCCAGCCTGGCTTTGTGCCTTTGATAATGACATCATGGATTGGGAGGGAAGCAAAGGCAGATAGGTCCTGTGACTGCAGCTCCTCCTTCAAGCACCTCCCTTCTCCAATTTCTCCTGGCCTCTGGCCTCCAGCAGCCTTTTCTCCTGGCAGTACTGCCACAAAACAGTCTAATTCCTCAAGGGAAAAAGTTTCCCTAGTTCTGTAGATGTGATATATCTATTTGAATTAGGATCCAAATGCAGTGGAACTGCATCCTCTCATATAAGAACCAGTCACTCAGTCATTAAACTGACTGGGCCTGACCACCAGATTCTGCTAGCCTGCATTTTACAGAAAAGCCATGGCAGATTCTTATTTGCTTCTCTGTGCAAATGTTAGCAATTACAGCTCACACAGACATGAAATGTAGGTATGTGGGCCTAATTAAAGCTGAAAAGATTTAAAGACGAATATTTTCTATAAGGAAAACTCATCTGAAATCATACCAGCTGCTTGCCTGGACAGGTTCTTTGTGCTGTAAAGAACTATACACATTGCACTGCGCTGGAAATATTTCAGGGAAGTAAAGGATTCGAGAGCTCAGAGCAAACTTCAATTCCACATGCATCACTGATGTCTATATTCCCATGATCCCTGGACACATTTTTTAACCAGCCAGCTGGGATTGCAGCCAGGACAGTAACATTTAGTTCCAGGCTAAGGAAAAGCTATTTGAACATTCAGTTCTCCGCCGAAGATCAGCAACATTAATAGTAGCCATTTTATTATATATAGCAATGAATTAAAGCTCAAATATCAACTAGCTTTTAGAAGATGCTCTCATTAAAGCATACTCCAGTGAATCTGAGACCAAATAAAATGCTGTCACTTGTCTCATTTCAGTTACGTTTACTGTTCTGTACAGTCAGTCTACTGTCATTGAGAGTAATCAGTCTTTTTTTTTTGTGCAAACAGCTAAAAACAAGGAGTGTCTGGTACCATGTCATCCTGTCCCCTCCCCTACCACTCACACTGACTAATTCAAGAGAAGCAAATTCCTTGGCTGATGGCAGAAATTCTGTGACTTTATCAACATGAGCTGGCAAGCTTGAAATTTTGACTCTATGAAGATTTATCTACCATACCAAAATGTGGTCCTGGATAGCAATTTGCTTCCTCCAGATAAATGAAAAGTGCAAAGCTAAATTTGTTTAAAACACTGAAGCAGATTTTTTTTTTCTTCTTAAACAGACTCCATGTGGAAACTTTAGAAGTCTGAATCTTCATAAGCAGATTAACTTTGGCATCTCCCACCGTGAAGCAGGAATATTTAAATCTAAAAATAGCATGCTAAAGCTGTTTTAAGTTGGATAAATACTGCCAGAGGTTGCTCTCATTTCTTATAGCTCTACCTAATTTGCTACAGCTAAAACTTATTTGAGACATGCTGAGCAAAAGGGACAAGTAAAGCATTGCCTTGTTCATAGCTTTAAAACCCCACATTAAACCTTGCAAGTCATTGCACATATCCTGTTCTATATTTAAAAGGTCACATTTGACCAAGCTATCATTAATCACACATCCACACAATTTAATCAATTGGTAGAGCGGTTATATTAGTAGTTTCCTATATCAGCATGCAAATCTTTTTGCCCTAGTTCAGCTTCTTCCCAACAAAGCCAAGACCGTTTACAACGGAAAGGTGAAAAACTAATTCACATCTGTTAGATGAGATAAATATAGGAGATGTCTTTTATTTTTGTTTTCATACTTAAAGATCAAGGAGAATGTACATTGGCATGGGGAGGTTGCTTAATTATACAATAGCTATGGAGAGATAACAATCTCTTTGAAGTGCTTTAACTTCTGTGCCACTTTCTGAAGTGGAAAAGGAAGAAAGATACTCATCCCTTTGAATGCTGCCAATTTAGATCTGGGGGAGGAGGCACTGGGAAAGAATGTCACATTGAGGAAAATACATATTCAAATCAGTTAATAAATGTGAAGTCATCATTAGATTAAATAGAAGGTTAGTTTCCTGACAGCTGGGTTGTCAGGAGTAGAGAAAAGAAAGATAGCTCATAAAAAGCCCCCAAATAAACAGCAGCTAAAATGCTTGTTATTTGGAGTTTGACACTGCAGGAAAGAGCTCTGGGTTGTTTTCTGCAATACTTGGTGTCTGTGTCAATTAACCAATTCCTATTTTATTCAGCTTGCACATAATTAGCATCTATTTTTTTAGCCACGTAGTGATTCCTGATTCCTTCTTCCTCCTCCAGGATTATGACCTTAGTTCTTTTAGAAGAGAACTGTTAAAAAGGATATTCTGGTCTGGAGAAGGTATATCCTCATGCTAGCTACAAAAAGATTATCTTTTCAGCTGTGGAAATACTTAGGAGTAGTCAGGTTGGAGGTAAATTGTGCAAGTGTCTTGAACTGATCAAATCTGGCAGAACACAAAAGGATGCATTTTAGATGTTTTAGTTCTTGAACAGTAAAAGCAGAGTACACTGATGCCATTTTTTTCCGTCCTCTGAAATGCTTTTGAAATATGCATTCTCAATATACAAACTATAAACTTCGTGACAAATCTTTAGAAAAATAAAATCTACAGCAAGAATATTAATAAAATTTATTTAATTCCTCTTTCTCTGTTTTTTACTAGTTGAAAACATCCCACTGTGAATTTCTCTATTCAAAAGTGCATCTGTCTTTTAGACATGGGGATGGCTGAATTGAGCAAAAAAATGTGGATAACCTGATAACCTAAGCAATTAAATTGTTACTCAATTACACAGCTGATTAGTAACCAGTAAAGCAGACAGAGAAGGGAAAGACCATTTGTGGGAGAACAGAAAAAAGTTATATCTTTTCTTGAAGAGTCCAGATTTGATGAAGTAATTTTCAGCTACTTCTTGCAGCATTTTGGCTCTTTCCATGACATGTATCTATTTAATCTTCTAAATGCCTATATATGTTTTTGAATAAAACACTGCTTAATCTTTTTTACTAATGTGATATCATTTATATGTGCCATATGACACACTCGTGGTTTGATTATCATAGCAATAGCATACATTTATCTCTGTATACTTGCAGATACTACCTAGAGACCAATGAAAAGGCATATGGCATAATAGCATCTCTTCAATTGTTATCCTTATTAGTGGTACATATTAATGTATTAAATGGGAGCTGATGGCTTGTAAAAGATGAACCCTTAAATATAGATGCTTGCTTTTTTGTTTCAAACAAAAGATGGTGTGTTATTCATCATTCTGCAGTAGAGAGTCCAGCTTTAGGAAGTACAATTTTTGTCAGCCAAACTGGCTTTAAAATTTCTACCTTCTCTTTTTTCACATAACCCTTTTATTTGAAGGCACAACTAAAATTTCTTCTCAGTAAACAGCTCTTTTCCTACATTGGAAGGCTGACTTGTAGACATAAGAAAAAAACTTCTCATAACTACCCAGTCTCACTCCAGTGGAACAGCTAATTGCATCTTATCTGGAAAAGATAACTTGGTTTCTATGGATCAGAGATTGTCATGGCATATGAGAGCATCTAATAAGCAGTGAAATTTGAGTCCAGAATTAGATATTCAGTTAAATTTTCCCAGATTTGTGACAGCTGTCTGGTTTCAGAGAATTATGAGTGAATGCAAAACACCAAGGCTCAGTGCCTAGATTCATGAATGGACTATGTTTTTAGTTGAGAAACTGGAATAATTTTTGATGATGCCAGTGTTAATGCTCATTCCCATTCTTTCACCTGGTAGCTGAAAGTCCCCACTTTTCATCCCAGTAGATCAATGGCATCCAGACCTCCTGAACAAGTTACTCTAACTCTCCTCTCAACATTACAAATATATTTTGTATTATATAGAAATATAGAAACAGAAGCACTATGTGAGGAACACTACATCTAGTGGTCATCCCAGCCCAAAGCCTGACAAGCTTGAACATCACACAGGATATTCCCAAATTTAACCTCTTCTCTGTCTTAAAAAGTGCAGAGCAGTTCTTTACATAAGCTTAAGCCCTCTTACTGTAGGCTTTTGAAGTATCTATATATTTTCCAGGAGAGATTTAAAAAATTATTTTCACCCAGAAAATTCACCCTGAACTGGACAAGTCTACAAGTCTAGACTTAGAATACTTAAGCAGAGCAGACGAAGCTGAACAATATCTTTGAGGGCTTTTCCTTGAAGATCTAAGCAGCTACAGATAAACCAATGCTTTTGTGTTTAAAGCAATCACAAAACATGAAAAATATTCTTTGCCTAATAGAGGAAATGTATTCCACTTGATGCAGGAACTATTCCATGTTATTTACTACCCTCTGTCATAAAAGTTGCGTACAATAAGAAAATAAAACCAAACACCATGATCCCATACTAAGAGTAACAAACACAAAACAACTCATGTGTACTCTATAGGCTGAAATTTGTTTGCACAAATTATTCAGTGACTACTTATGAATAATGAATGCATTGTGGAAATCACAATCAGCTTATGAATGATTTATGAACTGAAATATGGGTTGAATTTGTCAGATAACCTTATTTTCCACAAATCACTCAGCCATCTCTTATATTAAATAGTACCACCGAGTTTGCAAATAGAGATTATATTTTGCAGGTTGGACTATGTACATGAGACGAGCTTTTAAAAGCAAATTTCAGGAGACTTTACATAGTATCAGTGTAAGCTTTGTTGAAAAAATTAGTAATTATCCAAAACCAATACTGATGACATTCTATATTTGAAATTACCAAAGGCTATAATGCAACAGTCTGGCAAATCTGAAAACAGAAAGGAGGAATTCACTTGTCACAAAATACTTTATAAACTAGCAATGGTAATGCCAACTCAGTGACTTTCAAATGAATCATTATTTTAGTGTGAGTTGTTTGGGGTAAAAAGAATAACTAATAAACCACAGTGGTGGTGAATGAACATGATCAGAAATCTAAAATATTTAACTCTGAAGTACTTTAAAATTACTAGGAAATTACCTTAAACTTGATAATTCATAATATAGCTTCATTTCTTGAAGATCTTGATCTATAGTCAGTTTAATGAAGGAATCTAAAAGCAATGCATCAAATATATACAAGAGATTTCCACAGAGTAGGTAGCACTGTCAGACAGAAACTGTTCTGCTGGATTAGAACCAAAGTCTATTTATCCCGTTCTCTTTGATGGCACACAAGTTTTGCAGAAAGCTGTAAAAATTATATCAGTTAAAGGAAAGATCTCCATCATGCTCATAAACATCAGAAGAATAAGCTGCTTCCCTTGGCCCAATTTCTCCTTGGTGCAAGAGGCATGTGGAAGGTGCTACCACTGCATCCCTCAACATCTTAGGCTCTGCATACCTCTTGCCCTTTCACAGCAGTCATGAGGCAAAACTGGACTCATCTCAGTGCCCTCTTTTCCCAAGAATCCCCCTAAAACTAGGCAAAACTCGGTTAAGGGCAAATCAGGAGGCATCCTTTCAAAAAGCATTGTGATTTTACAGGTAATCCCTCTAATGTACAGACAGCAGCAGTTTTAGCACACCATTACTGTCAAATGGCATGTAGGGTCTACTGTCTTAATATAATGCTCTTGATTTGCTGAGTGAACATCAGGATGCAGAGAGCCTGCTAGCCATTGCACGCGATGTCAGCAGCCACTTCAGTTGTTCCTTCACAGTCTGTCACACCTTCAAAGAGAAGAGACATGAAACAGCTGGTGTATGCATCAGTGTGAGAAGGAACAACTTCTCAGGGGGGATTTCATCTCCCTTGGGGTGGAACAACTCCATATGGTCGAAAGCCACTAATGATCATGCAGTGCTGAGATGAGAAAGGCAACTTGCTTGTTTATGCAATTGTAAGGAAGGATTGTTGCAGTATTGCTGAAGACCTGGAGTGCTTGAGACCTTCTGTCTTGCTTATCGCAATCCCTGACAGTTTTAGCAACATGATGGTTCATAGGTAGCAGCTAGTACTGAACTGCTTCTTTGGAATGCAAATGAATAATGAATGCAACAGGCTATTCACATATAAACCATACTGAGATGAAAAAAATAACACTTCTTCAATGATTCAATCCAAATAAAAGTTCAGGGATGAGTTAATTCCAAATATCACTCTAGTAAATAAATGAAGAAAGCTGCATTATGTCCAACGTTAGCCCTCACTGCTTTGGACAAATTGTGGGTTTGCGAAAAGTGAGAGAAGCTATAAATTAAAGACTTTCAGAAACAGAATCAATTTCTGGCTTCTTATACTGACAAATACAATGAAATAAATTGGAAGTGAATTTAACATGCTCTTCTGCTTCCATTCTCTTTTTGTACACAACATCCCAAATCAACAGGTATCGTAACAGAGCTGAGACATTATTATTATAGTAGTATGTATTTTTAGTGTGGCTAGGAAAAGGTTCACTTGAGACAAGTCGGAGAGCAGACATGCAAGCCTTCGCTATGATTAAAAAACTGTGAAGGCTTTTGATCACCCAGGATTTTTTCCAGTGTGGCTATGTTATGTCCTGACCACAGGCACCTCCCACATTCACATTAAAAAGCAACAAAAAGCACATCAAATGCATCAGTCTGCAAGGAAGAGAATAAACTGTGTTAACCATTTCCTTCATGAGCAGGCATAAAGGACCTAAATACAGAGACAGCTGTTACAATAACTGGAAAATTCATATTACAAAAAATGGTCACAGATCGTGCCTTGTTGATATCTTTCTCTTTCTGATTTGAGTCACTATATAAATACAGGGGAAAAAACAAACAAACCAACACAACAACAAAAGGATGAAGATGCCATAGACTGAAAACTCTACTCTATAAACCTACTTGCTTCAGGGTGAACATTAAATTCTGAGTAACGTATACAGTAAGGTTATAAAACTCCAGTGGAAGAAAACTGACTACTTGTAAAATTAAGCTTCATTCTCTTCTGAACAATTCATGAGATTGCAAGAGATGTTTGTTTGAACAAATGAACTACTGGAACTCATGGTCACCTTCTGAGCCCACTCAGTTGAACATAGAGCTGGGTCGCCACATGCAATAAAATGCTCAGACTAAGATGTTTTATCACTTCCCAATGTTTAATGGTACACAAAGAAATAAAGTTCTGAGAAAAGTGTATCACTTTATCAGAAAGAATTGCAAAGAGAGGAATGAGACGTAGCAGTGAAAGCAAAACAACTACAAAGCTTTAGGTGAGGCAAACAGAAAGTAGGAATCATCTAAGAAACTTTGCCTCTGTTTCTTAAAGGAATTATTCAAGTCACTCCTGCTGGTATTTGACTAGTTCTAATAAATATCTGAAGATATAAAAACCCACAGTGGTAAAACAAGAATATTCTATATCTTCATATCCTGTGGTCTCATCATCACAATGAAGAAATCATAATAAATCCTTGCAAAATGTAGACACCACCTGAGGTAAAGGATACAATTTGATCAAACAATCTGAATTTTTTTCTTTTAGTTCAATCTAGAAAAAAGTTAATATTTTGACTTCATGGAGAAGGAAAGAAAAATAGGCAGTTTATTTCTTTCTCAAGCTGTCATTTTATGCTCACCCTTCTGAACAATCTCCACTCACCATAGCTAACCCGAGGCTACTGCAGCCTTTCAAACCAAAAGCTGTGGCAAGCGCAGCAGGGACTTGCATTCCCTTGCAAATACTAACACTAGGTTTCTTATAGGCATAGAATAAACATTCAAGAAAACCTGCTCATTTAGACATCTTTTGTTATAACTTCAACAGCTGGGTTGTAAGAGTGGATGCGGTTGTAAGAGTGGATGTATTTCCACTGGGATACAGTATAAAATTGATTTTGAAAATTGTTGAATCTGAGCACCACCATTTTGTGAAGCCAGCTGTGGTTTGCAAAATCAAGAGATGCCTGACTTCACAAACCAAAAGGAGACTGATGGTAAAATCTTGCAGTCACTAGTTACTGCAACTTTCAACACATGTAAAACTTGTGAACATAACAATCCATTCACAGAAATGCTAAATATGGAATATCTGCTACGTTTAGATTGTTGCTTTTGAAGTCTAAACTTTGTAGTCCAGTCTGCACACCTCAAAGTACAAGGATTTTCCAAAACCAGTTTGTCTAGGCAATGGCTAGTATTAGCAAACTGTAATTTGCTAGAGAAATAAGATACGGCAGAATACACCTAAATTAATCGTTCAATGTTAGTTTTCTCTGGTCATTTTGCAAGGACTTTACCTGGTCCTTTTAGCTGAAAGCTGATAGAAAGTTTCTGTATACTGCAGAGAACATGGAAGAAAGGACTTCCAGTTCCCAATCAAGAAAAAAGACAAGTGGGTTGTAAGACAGCAAATTGTCAATAGCACCAAATTATATCTGACTAATCTGTTTCCTTTGTTTTAAGCAGAAAACATCTGAGAATTTCACTTTCTCTGCTAGCTCTCTTTGTTCTCCTATTTCTATTTCATTGGCTCTAGTGGTGGAGTGTTTCTTCCACAAGGGTAATAACAAGTACTATGAAACAAGTAGCAACTTGAATGGTTCATAAAGGACATTGAAATCGACATGGATCAACTGCTGCTGGCCTCCATACAGTCTCAGCCTACTTGGTGTATACTAATTCAAGCCCCCCTTTTACTGCCTCTAGACTTTTGTATTGAATTAATCTGAGCAATACTGTTCACTTTCCCCTTTTGCACTTCAATGAAAGCCTACACACTCACACTTCCTTGTTCTCATTGGTGTAGGAACCACAGGAAACTCACAGGACAGAAAAGGATCAGAGGCATTTACAACTGTGCAGCCTTACAGGAAGAACTAATACAGGTGATCACTATAAACCAGAGGGTCTTTTTGGCTGTTTTTTGATTGTTTTTTGTTTTCCTCTCCTAAGTATTATTCATACATTCATGCCAGAATTTATCTGTAATCTTCTTCCAGGATACTTTATGTGAGAAAATGATGAAGGATTTTGCTGTAAGCAAGAATTTCTGCAGACTGTACCAGTTTTGATAGTGTTTTCTGCTGGGAAAAAAAAAACAACTTAGCAGTGACATATCCACTGAATCAGTATTCAGTGGCGACATTTTAAATGTTTAACTTGTCGATGTTTCAACATGAAGTGACCTTTAGTTTCAGCATTTTAAAATTAAAAATAAAAGGAATATGGACTCACTTTTAATTTTATTTAGCAGGGGAAGAATGAAACAAAGCCCCAAGGGTTTGGTTTTAGCTTGAAATTAAAATATGGAATTTGTAGAATTTCTACAGAACAGAGTTTTGAAGTAACTCCACATAACTCTTTTGTAGAAGGAAAATATGACTCTGAAGTTGAGGAAAAAATTCACATAGCAGACTTAATGATCTATATAGTGAGATGGAGCAGAAAGATGGTGGATTATTATTTGCTACGTTTGGTGACCAAAACAATTCTAAACACTTGAGATATTATTTTGTATTATTAATTATCTTATGTATTTCTTTGCTTTGTTTTGATCCCATCTTCTTCAAACCACTATTTTCTCACCATTCTTAAGCTCAGTTCAGTAAGAAGAGAAAGTTGTGGTGATTTCTACCTGAAGCAGAAAAGCATGCAGCTACTATCAGAATGCTCTCACCATGCTGGTCAGATTAAAAATGGAAAAAGCAACATTATGGAATATTTCTGCCATAGTTGACAAGAATACTTCCAGATCTGATCCACATGCAGCAGAGTGAAACACTTTCTAGTGGAGATAATTTTTCAAACAAACAAGAGACTAATAAAGGAAGAGGAAAAAGCCATAGCCTTCTCTGAATACTGGTGCTTTATACAACAAACTTTCTGGGAAAGTTACCCGAACTTTGGCTCCGAAGAGACTTGGTGAATACATCTAGTTTCACCTGTTGTGATGAAATTCAGTGAACAGGGGCATTCACAGCCCTTACTAAAACAAGGTGCAGAAACCAAAGATCGTGCTCCAGGACAACCTTCTATCCTGCCTTCGCAAAGCAATATGCCACAGAACACTTAGCCATCCCTATGAATATATTTCAACACTACACTATCAGAACTACTGACAATATAAATTCAGATCTGGCTGATCAGAAATGCTTATGCCTTCAGTATTGTGGCAAGTTCTTTAATTTTGTAGTCAGTATTTCACATTACCTAAAACTGAATCTTTATATCCATTAAAGAAAAAGCAATGGAAGATGTTAACATTCTGAAAGCAGAGGGAGAAATCTCTTCCTTTCTTTTTACTGCCTGTGCTTAATTTACCAAATGCATGGCCCTAAACCCTAGAAATTAATAAAAAGCTAAAGGATGGCATAAATCTCAGAGTGTCTACATAATAGCACAGTGACAGAGAAATGTAAACTGTGGCACAAACCTAGTTTGCACACAAAATAAATTGCAGTACTTATCTCAAAGTGCAAGCACAACACAAAACACTTTAGAAAAAGGACATAAAATGAGTCAGTGACTCACGCTGGTCAACCTTAAATTGACATCAGCATACATCAATAATGGAATCATAATACAGAAACACTGAACACTGCTACTCTTCAAGCAAGAGCATATAATTTTCAAGAAAGTGCATTGGAGAGTCTTTTACAAGAAAAATGCTATGTTTTTACATATTCCTTTTATAGATTTCATTTATATATTTCATTTTTTCTGCATTTTCTGTACAATTAGTTGAAAATACATGCAACATGCATAGACAGTCATGGAAAGGAAAATTAATACAATTGGAATTAAGCATTTTGAATAAAAACATTTAGGATTTTGTGTTATTTTCTTAGACCTGTACTTGACAAAAAATTGCATTTCTCTTATTTTGCACAGAGCTTAGAATTCAGGGCAGCCAACAGCTCTCACCCTTGCAAGTGTTTAGGAATGGTAAACAAATTGGCATATAATTACGTTCTGTCTCTTAGCAACCTTAACTGTCTTGTAATGAAGTTACTGGGCTTTTTTTTTTTGTCTGATATATTCTGATAACATTATTTCTACAAATTTTAGACCCAGCCTGACAAACCTCTTTTGTACAGAATCTCCCACATCCTTACAATATTACATGAGAGTCAAGATCAGCTACTGAAAGCTACCATCTTATTTATAACTTCTTGGGAAGACAATTCACGATAACATATACTGAGGACAAACAAATGAGTAAGTAGGAAGAGGCAAGTCAAAATATTTTGTCATGAGCCTAAAGTGTCTTTTCTACTGCTGTAACTATAAACAAACAATACAGAACCCCATGATTTAAATACATACTTTTAGATGTCAAAGCTCACAATTGTTTTATTGGGGAAAGGAAATTTGAAATTCTACCAGTTTTTAGGAAAAGATTTGATTTTGGTAATCTTCCTTGAAAACTCAATCCCACTTCTACGCAAGAAGGAATTACGAAAAATCATTTCTTTGCACGGCACTTGAAAGAGGATATGCTGCTGCCACTGCTCCACTTCTGCTGACCCGGGGCTATGCAGCTGCAGCAGATTGCGGGGAACAGTTGTTCAAATCTTCCCTACATTTCTATGGAGCATGTTCAGTGCTTTCCTGTGAAAGAAATGACCTCTACATTCTCTTTCCCTCTTAGAGAAGGTATTTAAGACAAAGCAATTAAAAATGTTGGAAAATCTGTACTATCATAAAATACAACTAAAACAGTAACCTAAAACAAACCATCTCAAAAAGTCTCCTTAAACAAATGCTAATTTTGCATTAGAATCCATGTAGAATTGCTACAGATGAAGGATTGCACATTTCAGAAAAGAGTAACTTTCTTATCTGTGTGCCCAACAACAAGCTTCTCCTGTTTAATTGATGTTTAAGTACCTCATTCAATTTATTTTCAAAGGAGGTTATTGCTCCATTATCATGGATTATCTCCAAAATGGTAACCAAACAATAAACTCATTTGAAAAAGCACAAGGATACAGCAGTCTCACTGAAGAGCATTAATTATAGCCCTTTGCACTTTGATTACTTGGGAAATGAAGATGAAAATCTGACAGACTGGAACTGGACATGGAAAATAGATTTTCTTTAAGTTCCAAAGCAGCTACATAAGTCACAAAAACTACTAATTTCAGCACACGGACTTGATAGTTGTAACTCTTAGTAAATTACATCTGCATAGCAGACACAGGAGACCAAACAACTTATAATTGCGCCAAAACCCCCTCCCATTAAGACTAATACAGTCCATTCAGAATGTTTTGCTGTGCAGAGTGCTATTCCCCATTTTAGTCAGGCAACTAGTGCTACATCTGGTCTCAAATGAGGTGCTTGCCACAATAACTCACGTTCCAACTAGATGAAAAAGTAAAACCTTCATTTAAGCATCTAACCAAATAAAGGAAAAGAGAATGGCAGAGTTATACTTTTCCATCACATGCTCTTTTGGAAAAGAATCAGTTTTCTGGGATCTCCTCTCTGAGTATACAGGTGTGATCCTCAAGAACACTGCCAGTGGGCAGCAGAGATGAAAACCAGCAGCAGGATACACAAAAACTTTCATTCAGGAATGGAACTGGGACAGGGCTGCATTTCTATTCTCCTTTCTCCTTTGCATTAAGGACATTTAAGGTACAAAAACACTGCTCATTTCCAGCCCCACTTCTCTTAGCTGACCACTATTCATGCCCTTGAGGTCACAGCCCCGTGATTTTGCTTATCAATGATTCACACCACTTGAACACGCATAGCAGGGAAAAACTTGTGTAACACTACATTTTCCCAGGTGAGCAGTTAGAGGTTATTGTTGTCATCATTATGCAGTCTAAGAGGAAGCATGAAGCAGCAAGTGGCAAAAAATGTTTTCAGGCTAAGCTTTTGGGAGTGCTTTTTTGCCTTTTTTGGAAGTGCTAGGGTTTTTGTGCTCTGTCCTCATTACTCTCCTAAAATCTCGTAAAAACATACAGAAAGCAACAGCCTTTTAATTCCTAATAAAAAAATGTAGATTTTTATCAAACAAAAGGGAAAGAAGGAAATCGTTGTGATCAGTCTTGTAAACCTTCAGCCATTTTTTAAGAACTCAACACCGACACTAAGAAGAGAGGAAGGAAAGCAGGCAAGATGATGCTGATGCACTATGATGCTCTAATACAATTTCTCTTCAAAATGCCACCAGGGTGAGATTAGTCACATGGCAAAATAGTGTGTGTGCTGCCTGTTTAATAAGCCACGCAGCTCTTCGGCTGAACTAGCATGTGTGTCATGGGAGACAGGGGTTGCCATGGCATGTACATATGCAGTTCTTGATCTGCTTCATCACAGACATAGTACAATTCAGATTAACAGTGCAGGAATATGATTTCACGGGTAAAAGAAAATAGCTGTGTTTGCTGAACCTAGAAGTTTGTATGAACAGTTAAAACAATTTAAATAATTTGTGAAGTGGTATTTGTGGTAAGCTAATGAAAAAAACTTTAAATTTCAAAATAATAGCACTGTAACACAAATGCTATTAGTTCAGGCAAAATAGTGTGCTATTTATTGGCACATGCCAAATGTACATGAAGTTCATGATACATGAACTTCATTATACTTTTCCATTTAAACACACAGAACACTATTTCCGCTTCAGCCCTCGAAATACAGATTTAACTGGTAAAGAGGGGAATATGGGACAATCGTTTCTGCAAAATAATACATTCCCTATCAAAACAGCTCTAAAGTTCACGCATTGCTTTTTGTGGTGATTTACAGAGTGAAAATCAATGCAAGAGATTCCTGTAAAAGATGTACTTGATAATTAGGTAGAAAGAGATGAGGGTTTTAACATCTGGTGGCAAAAGTAAGCAGCTTGCTAATGCAACAGGCTGAAGAGCTGCATTATACAGGCTGCCAGTCCTAACTTGGTGGAAAGGATAGAGTGGTTTGAGCCAGGCTGGCCCATGACAAGATAGTAAATGCTCTTCCCCACTCACACTCCAAGGAGAAGAAGAGACACAGATTTATGAGTTTATTAAGACCTAAACTATTTTTATGAAATAGTAATAATCAAATTTAAAATGAAATAGTGAAAGGGATATAACATGTAAGAACTGCATATGAAGCTCCTAGGGAGGTATTACTGGCAGAGAAGGTTCCAGACTGGACTTATAACAGGGATCAAAGGCAGACAAACAGATAGAATCCTCCTTGGGCATCAGTCAAAGAAAGAGAGCCTTTCATGCCTCAGCTTTTATTCTGAGCATGGAAGGTAGGAAAGAAAAACCTATTTAGGTCACTTGACCTAGTTTAGGTCACTTGACCTGTCCACTCATGCCCACTCCATGGGGTAAACAACTCATTTGCCCCATCAACTCATTACTGTGACAACCACAGCAATGCGGTTGTCATCATAGGTATGTATCATAGGTATTCCTCCAATAATAATAAAACAGAAAAACCTCTTCTGCAAATCACTTGCTGATTTAAAGGCTCCAGAATTTCCTCTCCATTAATTGCACTATGTTTAGTGTTGATTGTTATTAGCAACTACTTTGAATTAAAAAATTTACCACTTGTATATTGAATGCTGGTTCAAGATACAGTAACTGATTTTCTTGTGCTACTTGGGTTTATTACAAAATTGCTGACATCTCTCATTGCCCAAAACTTAGAAAAACTTATTAAAAATAGATAGCAGTCAGAGCTCTTATTAATGTGATTTTGGAGATAGTGAACTAGTCTCTTTTTGTTTACTTACTGCACATTGTGGAGGACTGCAGAATCATCTCATGTCAGAGTTAAAGCTGAGCATAAGATAAATAACTTCTCATATCTCTTAATACTTCTATTAGAGCCTCAACTTTCTGCAGACAGCAGGAATTTTCTTCTCCAGAGCTGCATGCAGAGAAACAAAACAAACTTTCAATTTAATTATAGAAAAATACTCTCTAGATGGACTACATTTGTAAACAATCACTTTTGCAATACTAAAGGACTCTGCAGTTTCCTTTTGTCTTTAAATATTCAATTAAAAGCATGTTTCAGAAATTAAATTACAGCATGAAATTAGTTAAGCGCATGAAATACTGCATTTGCCCTGGCATTTGGGGAAAGGATCTACAAAGCAATTCACTTAATGGCTCCTAACACGTGATCTCAACTTAATAACTAAAGTGCCCTCAGCCAGCAGAGGATCTGCTGGTGTGATATGCCCTATATAATCCACTCAAAGCTGAAATGGATTAAACTCAGGTAAATCTCATTAATTTATAGTAAATGCTATAGTTTCTCTCAGTTTTGATCTTTGAGAATGTTAAAATTTTGTCAAGTAACATTCTTGTTTAGAGATTATTCCTGTAGATTTAGCTGGCTGTGGCCCTCTCAATCTTGTAAGATTCCAGAAGCATCTGCTAGGGTCTATTAGAAGCATTTGTTTCTCTCTAGCTTTCAGAGTACTGTGCTATCTAATTCATCACACCCACTGGGGATACACTCAGTTTATTTTTTGCTGTACTAATATAGGAAAGGAAATGAGCAGTCCCCTAACTCTTTAGTTGTCCCTTTAGTCACCTGTTGGGTACAATTTCAGCTCATGCTGTGGGTTCCTTTGTGCTGCATGCATGCACTGTGTCTAAGGGGAATCTAATTTCCATTTTAGGCTCCTTAGGTACTGTGCAAATAAAAAAATGAAATAAAAAGCAGTTCCACTTACAACTGCTTCCTGCATGATCAAAGCAGCTCCCTCTCCTTGTTCACAGGCTGCCAGCAGCTTGCACAAGGATCTGCAGTGTTCAAAACCCAGCAGCATCCCCAGCACTGACTAGTGCCTACTCAGAGACAACCTCCCTACAGCCACCTGGCACAGGGGATGGACACTGGCTCTATAGTCTTGCTAATGGAAGGCCCTTTGGTGAGGACACACTCCACATGGTGGAAGTTTTTTTGTTTAGTTGGTTAAGTTTGTGGTGTTATTTTGCTTTGTTTTGGTGGGTTTTTACATATTTTAAAACATATCTGGGAATACAAGCCATACTAGAGTGAAAAGCCAGAAAGAAAAATAGAGTATAAATTTAACTCTAAGACTTTCAATTAGTAATGTCTCTGCAATACATTTTTTCTCTGCTTTCTCATTACTCCCATTTTAATCCAATCACATAAAAACTTCATGCAAGTTTTAGACACTGATCTGGCATAACGCAGCAACAAGCTGTCCATCACCAGATGCTTCTGTTGCAGAGGTGGCTTGCACCAAATTTCTCTTCCTTCTTGGTATAAATACCCAAGAGCAGACTTTTCCTGAGGCTGAGAAAATAAACATCCCAATTCAATTAACAAGCACTATAATATGATTACGCTTTCCTCTATAACAATATAAGCAAATAAAAATAAAAGGATGCTGAGCAGGAGAACATACAAAAGAAAACACCTGCCAGCTGGGTGGGACATGAAGTAATCTTTGTTATTACTAAAAAGAGCAAAATACAGCCTTGATTTATGGCCCTGGGAAGAGCCAGGCACTGTACTGTTCTGCTCACAGAATGTCTGTTTTCCTTTGACTGTATGAACAGGTATTTTTAAACAAGAGATTCTCCAAAAGACACAGAAAGATCCACTCCCTCCTGTTCTTGTAGAAGAAATTTCCAGTTCTGCTAGGTCCTCTGATAAGTGCTTTGTGTTCCCAGTCTGTATTATAGAAAGTTTTCACAGAATTTCCAAAGTGCCCAAGTAAGATTGTGGCTGGAAGCAATTTTTCTACTTATGGGTCATGAGATTACTTTCTCCCTGTCTTCTGTAAAGTATCTGTCTTCAGATTGTAAGAAGAGTTTTTAATTCAGATCACAGGGAACTACAACATTTGTGAGGTGCTGGTGAACTACAGCATAAAATGCTTTTTAGTGAAAGCCTTGAATAAATCTATGCTTCAAATTCACCAGTAGGCCTGGACTAGATTTTATTAATGTCACATGGTATCTTAATAGCATTGTTTTACTGAATGTATTTCTCCATTGACGAAGTACATCCTAGATTAGTTATAGATGCCATCTGGACATGCTTTAAAATGTTATGAAGACTGGATTTAAGAATAACAATTTATTTCAGCTTTACTCTTCAGATTCTGTATTATTCATGAAGTGTTTTCCAAACAAATGCAAAACTTTGACTCTTGTCAAAGCATCACCAGAACTCTACTGGGCTGTGAAAGAAACCTACTTTTCCACAGCCCTACATGCATCTTCATCTAATAAGTTTTGATTGGAGACAGTGCCAGATAATTTTAACTATCAGGTTAAAATCACAGTTTAATATCCTATAGTTATTGAGTAATAAAGATAGATAAAAAAAGAAATAGAAGAAATGAATATCCAAAAGCTGCACATTAAGATCCCCAGCATCTTCCTAGTGTCCCAATGATTGTATCTCAGTGGCACAACAGACCTCTAGAAAGAGACTGCTGAGGAGGCACATATGTAGGTGTATGTGAACACGCGCCCAAATGGAATTTTATCTAGGCCAGTTCACTCATTTACACAGGTGGCCAGACAGCCTGTGCATAACAACATCGAGCCACTTAGACTGGATTTTAACAAGAAAAGAGACCTGTAACCTACTTTAGAAGTTCTATGTGCTCTCTGTGATCCCACACTTCTAATTATGCTCTAAATACATCACATGAATCCTGAGCAAAAATGCATCCTCTTATGTAGTGGCCAGTGTAAGTGTCTGAGCAATCTGTGAAATGATGAAGAGAAAGAAAGTATGTAAATTCCCTGAAAAAGAGTAACATATGTAACCAGGAGACAAAACCATGGATGATTTACTGAAAAATCACGGGGGTTTGTTTACCAAACTGATAATGATTTCTGCTTTATTATCTTGGTACTTGGGATAACCAAGCAGGCTATCAGCCTGTATAGAAAATTTTACATGACGTTTGTTGCATGACTATCCTAAAATAAAACTTCTCATAATATAGTTTTCATTGTGTCTGTTGTTTACTTTGTGTGGCAATAATACAGATGGCCATATGGATGTATTTGGAAGGGAGGATTTGTTGGCTAGATCATCACATCTGTTTACTTATAAATGCAACAAAAATACATTTAGAGGTCACTGACTGCACAGCCATTTTACATACTCTTGATGAAAACAAAGGACAGAGCTATCAACATTATTCTTTCTACACCAATCCAACTTCCAAAACAAACTCCGTGATGTTTTCATGAGAAAAGGGGTTTAAAAATCATACTAAAATTAGTCTATCACACCTCATCAACCACTTCCACCACAGAGGTGATATCATAGCTAAAATTTAATGTAAAATGAAATAGGTTTGTAATATGTCAACTATGAAGATGATAAAAGCAACCACTGCCACAGTTAAGCTTCTTTATAACACCCACCCTTTGATCAAAGCATAAAACTGACCTCACATTCAAAAATTATATTTCCTGAGAGAATTCAGATTTGTATTTTTAAAAATCCTAGACACACCGCAAGAAAAGAAACCACAGACATGCAGGAAAAAAACAACGCTGATACACCAGTTCATTAACAACAGACTCACAAGTTTATATCCATTTGTCTCAATAATGTGTTCGGAGGTATTTCAACTGAGAGCCTCAACATGATCTATTTATTGCACTTCCTTCACATTTTTCGTGAGACCTGACTGAAAACACACTGTAATCTAGTAAGCATAAGTATTCCTGCAAATTTAGACGCATGTAGATTTTTTACAAAATTTCCACTGCAGGCAAGAAGAAATCTTTTTCTAAACCTATATTATATTTCAGATTTCAAGATATTCATTACAAACATTAAGCTCATAATGAAATTATTTTATTTAGGTTATTTTTGATTCTGGTAGAAACACCTCAAAATAGCAAAGACTCCACAATTACACCAATTTTCTCATCTGAACAGAGCTTCTGGCAAAATCTCACGGAAAGAAATATTTTCATATTTGCTTGCTGTCACCTAAGCTTGATAGCTGAAGAACACATAACTCTTGTGCTATTTACAAAGGAACCTGAGGACAGAAACTACAGAAAGCTACAAGCAGATAATACCCAAATTCAATTCCTTCTACAACCTTAAAAATAAAAAAATAGAGAAAAGTAATCTTACTTTTGCCGGTGGTCTAGTCTTCAATATTTCATTTGCTGAGGCAAAGAGATGTTAGTGTGACAGCTGTTCATTACAATTCCTTCTTTATTACAAGAGCTTAACTCTGCCACTGGCCCATTTCTGCTAGTGCTCCTAAAAGCTCCTCCTCTTGACAGCATCTGTCTGATACTTCCCTCAATAAGCAGAAACAAGGTTTTCCACAGAGCCATTTAGGAACTGGGAATTAGGTATGATTAGAAGCAGAAATAAATATTTTGATGTCAGAATGCAGAGTTTGGCAGGTAGAAATTCATGCCCACTATCACTATCAGCTTTACACCACAACAGTGTTTCAAAATGGCAACTTTCTGAAGCAGTAGCTTGAATAACACCTATAACCAAGAAGCCAGGACTTAGAAAGCACATCTCTTACAAATGTGTACAACCCCAGACATTCTCTATGACTAATGTAATATACCTCAACTATCAGAGGAGAAATTTTCATTATTTCTTACCAAGATCTTGCATTTGCACAATTAAAAAGCACTGGTGGAATGTCCACACAGGACTATGCATAATAGATGTAAAGTACCTACATATATGTATTTCAATTATGGATGAGCCAGAAAGAAACTGCTCATACTGACAGATGACCTACATAAACTCAAAATACTTACCTTTTCACTGGCACATGTACGAGTTGGAGAAAAATCGACCTTCTGTTCCCAGAAACACTGCCTTAGGCAGATACGGAATCATGGCAAATCTACATCCCACAGCACCGCAACTTTATTGCTAGTGAAAATGATACTGCTTCATAACTTTATTTGCAATTTCTATGCTCTGTGGGCAACATGCCAGTATATTCTCTTGGTCGGGATGCAGCTGCCTGGACAGACAATGATCGTGTAGTGAGAGCAGAAAAATAAAAGATGGCAGAAAAACGGTCTAAAATTTAAGCACAAAATATATATATTAACATATTTGTGGCTCACTCTCAGCTACTAATCCGAACATTAACTTTATTTTCTCTGCTTGAATGCTAAGTACCGTACTAAAATTAGGTCAGAAATTCTGATTAGCTGATTCAGCCCAGCAAGATCAGACAAAGACTGGTTGCTTTTTTTTCTCCAATCCAATACAATGGGCTCTATCCTCTGTGATGTATGATAGATCCATACATTTTTCCCCACAATTAACCTCTCAGAACAATGAGATAGCAGTCACACTGAATGTGCAGTAGTAGTTCTACTGAAGAAACACACCACAATGCATCCTTAGGAAAGCAAAATATACAAACAGCTTTTTTTTTTAGGCAATTTTTGAGATCTTGTTTCCAAACTGTTCAGGCTAAAGCACTTCAATGAACTTTTAAGTCATTCAGCATGCATGTGAATACCACCACTTTATTAGAGAAGAAATCACTTATTATTTTGTTGTTAATATACATGATCAGCCTTCTTCTAAAAGAGACCATCTGAATACTAAAAATGAATAGCTTCTGAAAAAATTCAACAATCAGACTATAAGGTAATTTTCTGGAGACAAAGACTTGTAGCTGCTTTGCTTTGATTCCCACAAGTGAAAAAGCTTTTTCTGCAGCCCTCTCTCCTTCTCACAATCTACCTGGGACTAATCAAAGGGAATGACTCTTCTGTTTCTAAGGAGGTTGTTTCAGCTACTGGGAGTCTCCAGATTGGCAGCACAGTTATCACTGCACATGTGCACTTCCTGGTATCTAGGCCACACTATCAGGAGTTAGTTATCACTAAGATAAAGATATAAGGAAAATAGTACAGACTAAAGAAGAAAATAATAATCTTGCTTTACCTTTCCTGACTGCTATTTTTCAATAGGCAATAATTGTCTCAGATGAATCTATGAAGGTTACTACAGGGAGGAGACTCAATTGCAGTCAGGCTGTGTGACTTCAGATATCGTGGTTCCTTTGATCAAATCAGATCTTCTCTCATGCTGCCATTGCTTTTCAGTTTTCCTATTCTAGAATTGATCACAAATACTTTACTTCTCCAAATTCACACAAGAAAAAAAGATTAAAATACAGCAATTTGCAAAGATGTTTTTCCTACTTTCTTTAGGTGTTAACAACTGAAGTGGGGAGGAGTAGTAGAGACCGCTTCATGCATGGTATGCCACAGAAGAACACTATATCAAGAAATGTTGATGCCTCCAGGTCATACACATACATGCTATTCCTATGGTAACAGAATATGTTGATTAGGAAAGGACCATTAAAAGCCATCTAGTCCGATCCTACTGCAGTAAGCAGGGATATCTTGCACTAGATCAGGTTGCTCAAAGCTGCATCAAGCCTGGTCTCTAGTAATGGGTCCTCTACCATCCCACTGGGCAACCTGTTCCAGTGTCTCAGCAATACATATTACTAGTAATCTTCCCTTTCATCTTCTGACTCCGTACCTAGAGACCACAGCACTGCTCTTCATGATCCCAGTTTAGCATGAGCATGAATTTTTTGGTTGTCTGAGCCCTAAATCATATGCACTTATCTAGATCTATTCATCAAATCACTTTGCCAAGATCAATAAAGCCACACAAAACTACAAGGTAGGAAATGCTACCACCATTTAAATTTGGAAGAGAAACCTCTCTAGAGAACTATAAAGAACCAGGAACATCCACAACTCATTCTCTCATGCCCCAAGAACATTCATAAGAAAACATATTCTAGCACTTAGTGACATTGATGTTCATGCATACTAAAGTTCATATAAACAGGTTAATCAAAGCACAGACTGATTAATTGTCAGCTCTCAAGACTATAATCTGAATATATTTGTGTAGATTGACATATTAACTTAGTGTATAATCAAATTAAGAAGATGCCACGGGGATCAGTGGATTGATTTTTCTAGGCAATTCTAAATTAATCAAATAGTGAAGTTCCAACAAATTTAAAATGTTTTTAAATTTGCTGCTTATTTTTTATAGTTTTCTTCACTGGGGAAGAGCCAGCCACATAAGATAGGAAAATACTGCTCATCTCACTACTTTAAACATTGACTAAATCCATCAACTAGAAGTTTTGTATGCGCTTGCAGATGAGACACATACAAATTCTTCCTCCATCTCATGTAACTAGACATTAACTTCCTTCTCCATGATATTAAGAAGTATTTTGGAGTGTGTCTTGTTACCCTTTTCCCCATCCCACTGGGCACTTTATAGCTATTTAGTAATCAAAAGAGATAAATGAGCACAAAACAAAGAAGGCAAGAATGAAACAAAATGTAGATCCAACATAGATCAAAACAAACAAAAGAACTTTCCTACATTAATTTGGTGCAAGGATTTGTCTCATGAAGTTGTGTATAGCACAGCTCCTGCTACGAGCAACCCATAACTGACTCCACGATAGTTTGAATCTCTCTAAAATCATCAAGATATTTAACTGAGAAGATATTAGTCCAAACAACTCAGAAATAAACATTGCATAAGCTAGCATTATTGACTTTAATATCACCTGAGTCTTACCACCCCAAATTAGTGACAATTAGTGTTACCTCCTGGAATATAAAATAGTGTATAATTTTGTTTTAGATTGTCGCTGCTTCATCCTCTGTCAAACAGTACGTGTTGTTCAAGAGCAGCCATTAGAGGGTTCTACCCATCAGGGGCTTGATCCATTTTCTTTTCAATGGACTGCAATCTTTTTACTGACTTCAGAGCACACAGAATGGAGAGGAAGTCATAAAAAACAAGGCATAATTTTTGTAAACACTCAGGAAGCAACCAAAGAGTTTTGATAATTTACCAGATTTAAAGCATCAACTCAAGGATAGTCTATTTTGATTTGTGAGGGTGTGCCTACCTTCCAAGAGCTCAAAGACCAACACATCTTTGCACAAAGTACACACTATTAATTTAAAAACACTAATTAGATAAGAACTATTAGATCTACATCTCCCATGCAAAACACCTAAACTGCTGAAGATGCCACATGCACTCAAACTGAGAACATCAGTAGGGAAATTCTCTCACTGAGGGAGGTAGAACCATTCAGCATTATGTCTAACCAACATAAAATGCAGAGTTTGCAGTCTGACAGGGGACAATGATCTGTACTGCTTTTACCAGAAATTTGCTTAGAAATCAGCCAGTCCACAGCCCCTAACTGTTCATTCACTTTACCAGATCTCTCATCTTTTTGTGAAATATTTACCGTTTTATTGCTTCTTCTTGTTTTCGGCGTTTTTCACTCTTTTCTTTCAAGTAAGCCAGGTTTGTTTCATTCCTCATGCGATCATTCTCTCGGGCAATGTCTGACGCGTTCTGTATAACCAAGCCATCATAGGCCTTCATCCCCATATCTTCAATATACTGGAGAAAAGCACCCAAAGTGACCTCCTCCTGATTAGAATTCATCATCTTGCAGGAGATAATGAACAAAGGAAAGTAATTTTTCCTGCAGGTTGAAAAAAACACATAATACCTTGATCAGTAGGAAAACAGCTTATAGTTTATGACAGCAAGATTGAGTAATTTGTAATTAACATTTCTGTAAGAGACAATTTTTTTACACTTTTTTCTGTCTAAAAGATAATAAACAAGGCAATTTGGAACACAGAACATTACTTGACACAAGAGGAGACAAAAACAAGGAGTCTTCTCTTTCAAGTTGCATGGAATCATCCAGTTACACATTGTCCAAATCACTTCTTCCCTTTTCTTAATGCCCTTCACTGCAGCAACACTGACTTCCTTGAACTTCAGTTTGAACTGGACTGAAAAGTCTTCCATTCCAGGACAACAGGTAGCTTTTGCAATTCAGATAAAGCTGAACCAGAGCAGATCACCAGATAAAATACCTATTTTGCAGCATATACCAATTTTCAGGAGAAAAATACCATTCCATTTTCTTGAACCAAAAAGGTGAAAATTTTCTTTAGATTCAAAATCTGGTAAGAAATATTGTGAAATAGTTTTCTGTAATGTAGGTTCAGTAATCAAAGTCCAGGTCATCCATCTATTGCCCAACAGTTTGCTAGTTTGAAGCTCTAAGTATGGACAAGAAATCCCAGCTGAGCTGTGACCAGAACCCTAAAGGCCATGAATACTCCAGGCTTCCCTATTTCCTCCAAGACTACAACAGATACGTAGGTTTACAGTACCTTCAGCTAAGTGAGAATGTGAAGCACAGTCTCACTTAAGTCTCTAGGATACTCCTGGCTCCTTAGCAAAGAACCTTTAAGCTCGCTAAAAGGCTTTAAGGTTTTCCTCTCATTTGTAGACACCCTGGGAATCATGAAAACTCTAATGTTTAAATACCATCAGTATTTACTGATGTAAGGTATAATTTCAAGAAACACGCTGTCTGTCTAAATACTATATAACCAGACTAGCTACTTAGTAAACAAGTAAAATAGAATTTCAATAAACCAGAATAGTGAGACTCTCTTACTTAAATACTGATTCACTGTAAGGCCCTGAGAAATAAAGTCTCCAGTGGTATCTTCATACTGCCTTATGAAAGGGTTCCTCACCTTACAGATGAGAGAGTGACTGAGTCACATGCTGACAGACCTGGCAGCTGAACTCAGCTCTCTAAGGCACTCTCCCTTCCGTGAAGGAGGATGGTGTGACTTCTCGGAATCAGCCTGGGAACTGCTGCCAGCTCTACAGCTAGAAGTGATCACATTGAGTAGGCAACAGATATTCTGACTGCACACAGATTCTAGGGTTTGAATCCCTGTGAAATCAGCAACAAAAGCATTTCCTCCATTTCCTAATACAGTACCATATTTCTAATTTTTACTACAGTACTGGACAAGCAATTTTCTGAACAGGTTTTGTACTGTTTCTTAAAGAATAAATTAAAAGTTCGTAGATTCTAGCAATCCATCCTGGGCCTTTAGACACAACCCTGAATATAAGAAGAAAATGGTTTTACATCCATACAGTAAGCAATTTGCAAGGGGTGAAAAGAAAACAGATAAAAATTTTCTACTCCTTAACCTTTTTCCTGATTTTGAGCACTTAAGGTGGCAAGGGCAATGAGAATCTGATTTTGGGCACTTAAAGAGCACACTTTTTTTTTTTGTTCTCTATGTCTCTAACACAATTATTTCTGGACAATTGTGACCTTACTGTTAAATTTATGAAGATTCAGAGGATGCAAAGGATCTTCTCCCATCATCTCTTCTGCCTTCACAGACAGCTTTTTCTATCAGCTAATACTGAACACAAGCATAAAGCTGATGTTCAGGGTAACTAGGATGATCTTAAAGGATTTTAAGGCATGGGTGTAGGTGTCTTCTCCCTGTCACTATATGGTAAAACCAGTGAAGCAGGTCTTAGTGCAGCCAAACATGGACATTCACACAGCTTTCACGTTGGACATGACTAGAAGTCCACTGGGTTGCCATGATGAATTAACTATCCTATATAGTCACTGGAAGTGTTGCAGTATCTATACAACTGAATTAGAAAGCTGAAAAAAAGATAAACCAGTTCTGTCAATGCTACTGATGCCTCAGTAAACAATTTTAGACCAATGCCTAAACTTTCTGATTAGGAAAAGTGAGTCTAGATACCATTGCCCCTTCCTGGGAGTCTGTCTACAGAATGAAGCCTACCTGATTTAAATCAATGCTAATAGCATAGCTGGCACTAACATTATCTCCAAACTTCTCCAGTGATACCTGCTTTTTGACGGTTCAAATTTGGGCCATTTCTCCAGTATGTTTTTATTTCACTATTTTTACATTCTGGACTTCTAGTAAAGCCTAGTTTCTCTGAGTTAAATTCAGAGAAGTCTGTACAACAGAGAAATCCCACATAAAGTGATGGAGCTTTGTCATTGATTTTTCCAGGGACTAGGTTTTTCTCATGAAATAGAATCTGAAATTTTATACTGAATATAATTTCAGCAGGCTTTCAATAAAGGCTTTTCTGATCCATCTTTCCAAGGGATGAATAACTTGATCTGCTTGACATTCTTTTTATTACAACAATACCGCATTTGTTTCCTCATCATTTCTTTTTCTTTTTGGAGGTCAAAAATAACCTGACACTTAAGGATATGCTGAATTTCCTTTTGTTATGAAATTTATTTTTCATACAAGAGGTTAAAGTTTCTCCAGCTGAACAAAAACTGAATAAAAAACACCTTTATTCTGCTGCATGCACTAATCAGATACTTTATACACTGTTGTCTATTACTGAACTTGTGCAGAGTAACAAAAATTCACACACTATTTAATAAACAGATCCGGACAAGATATATTCTTTGTCCTGACAGGAGTTCAATCCAGCAACAGTACAGAGCAACTGTAGCTGCTGACCTCAACTTGCAACTGTTGATGCTTGCATGCTTATGATATCATTAATTCTGGGGTACTCCTGGAGATATGGCTGAAGGACTCCCAGATATGTCAGAACTCTGAATCAGCTTTTATGGCATTAACTCTGGTAACCATCAATACAAATAGCAAGTATTTTATGTATCAAAAGCTGTGTATCTCATGCATGGATGGTACTTTATAGCCTCATTGCATTTACTACCATTGGGCAGTTATGCATGCTATGCTAAAATGAGGAATAAAAATATACACAGCTGGGGCAAAGTGCTTAACTAATCACTGTAAACATTTTTACAGTATCAATATTCCCTGTAGGCACGATAGGTCTGATTTTATTTACAGCTATTAATGCCACTTCAGAAATACCATGTTACATTTATGCTTTATGATTGCAGTAGGTTACAACCAATACATGTAGTCCATAGAGTCCCAGACATTGCTTGATTGTTATCCTCCTTGACATGTGTGTGGATCAACTTTTAATTAAAGGTTCTGCTGAGTGGCAAGCTCAGGTAGTGAGCAATTCCTTACCATTTGCCAGAGCAGATACTTGCCAAAGCACTATTCTCTTTGAGTACACTTATATTTTACTAAAAACATTGAAATGTAGGTTGTTAAATAATATAAGCTATATGTTGGGAGGAGGATAAGCCCTGAATTTCCACTATTGAAGCCAATATGCTGAGAATCAATAGAAACCAATTGAAGGAACTTGTTGAAAGTTTTCACAGAATGCGAACATTTCTGGAAACTCACTTTAATTCAAGGACACAGAGGAGTTCTCCAACATGTGCACTTTGCCACTTAAAGGTCAAACTAAAACACTGTTAAACCTAAATGAAAAAAACAAAAACCATAAAACCACAATCATACTCACTGGCACCTATATCTCAAGATATCCCCAAATCAGAAGGACATTGGCAAAGAAACAGAGAGCAGCTCACAAGATTATTTTTTTAAATCCTTCTCTGGCTGTGCATCTGGTTTACTGGTAAGGTCAAGTATTCCTCTTACTGCTTTACCTAGAAATATTTACATAATTACATTTGAGGGTTTGCATTGATTCAGACATGATTTCTATGACAGAATTGTGCTTCACAAGACTGTTGCATACCTTAACTCTTCACTCTGATGCTAACATACAGCATTCTTAGTCAAACCCAAACTCCCCTCCTTTTTATATAAGCGTGCAAAAATACTGAATTCAGAATACAAGGAGTAATGAACCCAACACAGTACCAAAGCAGCCCTGTATGTTAAGACTCAGACTTGCAGTTCTCCCTCTTATTCTGAAGAATTCCCAAAATACCACTTGCTCTTCAGCATTTGTGACAGCCATAAACTGCAGCTGTGCTGCATTAAAAATTGGCAATGTTGACATTAAACTGAAGGAGCTTTTTGAAGAAATTACAAAGGCACTGATTGCCTTCTTCCAGACCAGAATTTTTTTGTTTCTTCTTTTAACATAGGAAAATAGAGCCCGGATGTATGGGAGAAGGGTTGCCCAAAATCCTGAATACAAGCCCTAAAGCACTACACACCTCTCCAGTCCTGTCTCACTTCCAAATAATGTCTCCTCTCTTCATCTGTGGTCAAATTACCTGTCAATTCCCTCCACTGAATTCAGTATAGCAGAAAGATTCTACACAAATCAAGGATGTTAATCAGCCAACCACACCTCAAGTTTGAGCTGTTCCATTATAATTGCTCGCAAGGCAGCAAAAGCAAAATAGATAGATCAGCCATATCCAGTTTTCACAAAATGCTTACCACAGCAGCACTAATAAGGACCTAATGGCATTATGTGTACAAAGAATATTTTCACTGCAATCAAGAAAAATCCAGTCATGGGAAAAAAAATAGAGGCTACTTTTCAGAAGTCAGTCTGGTATAACTGTGCCTCATAGCAAGTGAGATTTGAGAAACCCAAACAGTTGAATGTGATGAGCCAAATAGCTAAGAGATTCTTATAGAGCTACACTTCCTGCTCACTCTTAAAAATGAGCTGGCATTACTGTTTTCACACATAATAATGCATTAGATTTTAACATCAAAAAGACCTTCTAAAATAGATTGAAAGTTTCCTACTATGTAACATTTTACAAATCTTTATGCAGATATTTAAACTAAGAATCACTGCACTCATCTGGAAATATAAAATATATTTTGTATTTTGACTGTGGTTACAGATTGTATGTATCTTGTCCTCATTACACAGCACTGCATGAGCAGCACCTTGATGAAATCACTGAAGCTAAGAGCTAATCACT
This sequence comes from Turnix velox, assembly GCA_013400935.1. Lineage (NCBI taxonomy): Eukaryota > Metazoa > Chordata > Aves > Charadriiformes > Turnicidae > Turnix > Turnix velox. Next base: position 58,485 of record VZTY01024308.1, on the reverse strand, counting down.
AAGCTCTTAATTTAAAGAGGTTAAAAGTAGCTCCTTCAGTACAATGAGAATGCTAGTGCATAAATATAAAGAAATAGTTCATTTCTATAGAATTCACACCCTTCATAGTGGCAAATTATGCTCCCTGTAATCTTCAGTGAAAAAAATACCCTTCAGCTTCCTTGTTAGTATTATCAAAGAAGGAAAAAATTTTACTAACAATGACTCCTCTATGACTTCTGAATGTCAAGAGCTATTGTTTACTTTGCAATATGGCAACACTTTTCTCACTTTTATTCCCTGCTTACTCCTAAGAGCAACAGTATTGCACCTTATCGCTCAAATATTAGGCTACAAATATCACGAAGAAATAAATCAACACAGGCAGATACATGTTCTGTATGGCAACAAGAGTGCATTTGAACTCCAAAGGAAGAATCAACTTCTTATAAATGGATATATTTTTTCCTTTCCCTGAATAAAATTAAATAGAGATTTCACTAGCACCTGTATCATGTTAAGACACTGTAAAATATTAATGGAGCAGCAGGTTGGATAAGTAGCTAACCTAGATGCTAGAAATTATTACAATTACTATATGAGAAAGTGACAAAACATGTTTTTAATTACTAAACAGAGCTTTTTATGAAAAAATAATATAGCAGCCTCTATTACAGGCACAATCAATATATGAAGTACACAAAAATAACCAAGAAGACTTTAGCTTTTGGTTTAGCAAAGGCTTGTTTCATAGCTCTGAAAAATACATGCCACTTTATCATTACACATACTAACTACTCATGATTCCATTTCTTGATTCCGATTTGCAAGATATTTTGTTTAGTTAGCATCTCATATAATGTATTAAAATACATTTTTAAAAGTACGTACCCAAATTTTAGTCCACGGGGACTCAACAGTGCACTAATCAGAGGTGACTTTTGCCTGTAAAAGCCCTTTCCTGTGGTTATCTCAGTGCAGTCGGAAGGGAAATTTCAGCACCATAAGAAACAGATTTGCAGTTCAGCTCAGCTTTTTCTTCAGTTAAAGTGCATTACATCTTGTTGGCCAAATTGCCCAGATTTTAGAATTCGCCATCACTAGAAGTCAGTGTATTTCATTACAAATCTTCTAAACATACAATTAAAATGGCATGGAAAGCTTGTTTTTAAAAAAATTCAATGGCAAGAGAAGACAAGTGCTTGCTTCTTTAAATCCACATTCAGAGAAGAGAGAGTACAGATAATGGGAGGGTGTAAACAACACCCTGCTTTGAGGTCCAGCAGAGAAGAAACTGGATGATTTCTACCCACTTTACAACCCAGCAGATTGCAGCACCATCATGTGAACCCAGACAGAGATTTCCAAGATGCCTCATTGGAATATGTTCCGTGGAGACAAAAAGAATAGAATATAAGGAATAAAAAACATCCTATTCAAATGGCTTCTTGCAGCAGGAAAGACACTCGCTCTCTCTCATCACCACTTAGAGAAGGTCTGAAGCAGTCTAGCTTGTGGTATCATCTCTCTCTCTCCCCCCCGTGACTACAGGCAGGCTTGCTCTTCCCAGCTGCCTTAGTCTGTTGATGCTGCTGCTGATTAATCAGGGATTCTCAAACAAAGAGCAAGCCTACCTTCGGGTGCCAGCAGGACTGTGGGTCTCCTCTCCTGCTGCAATCCGGCTGCCCTCACCCCCCGCGCAGCCAGCATCCTAGCACCTCGGACAGCTCCCCCCGTTCTAGGCCCATCAGCGGGGGCGGCAGCGGGGACGCGCCGGGAGCCGGAGCGCGGCGGCTGCTTCGGTCCTCGGCGGAGCCTCCTTAGATAAGCAACCGTCTCTCTCTCAGCTGCACTGCTCTCAGGGGTGATTAGCAAGTAATCCAGTGATAAATGAAAAAAAGAAAAAAAAAAGCTGCTCAAACAGCACTGTACATCATGTTGAGTCTATAGGTAGGAAAGAGCGTGAAACAACGCCCTTCCCCCCCCTCCCAAAAAAAAAAAATTCTTCTTCTACGGAAAATATGTAAGTTGACCTTTAGCCCATATTATGGCTCAAGGAAATGAGCAGCCACTTAAAAAGGAACATCTAAGCCTCACTTTGATATCTCTTATTGATGGATCTTTTGGACTCACCCTCACTGAAAAGCAGTGCAAGGCACACAATTACTGCTGACGCAGATTAGGCTGCTGCTTGAGGAAAGCGGGGAGGAGCTTCTCAACCTCATCAAAACAACCTCCCACCACCTGCTCCCATTGCATGAGAACAAAACTAAGCCACTCCGACAGAATGAGCATGACATTTATGCTGTTTCATTTATATTGGCACAAGATGGACACCCTGGAAAGAAATATTCTGTTCAAAAAGCATTCGGGTTAAAATCACACAGTTTTATGCCCATCCAGAATTGTGGGTGTAAAGATTTGGAAGGAAACACTTCCTTGTTCCTGAACTGGCTCTGTCTGCGTAATAGCTCCTCCTTGCAGAGTATGTGCAGTTTTGCTTTCTCTCCCCTAAACCTGCAGCCTGGACACAAAGCAAAAGCATTCACTCCCTGCGCAAAAGCCTGTGAAACGAGAGATGTCTGAATGCACACAGGATGTGCTAAGCCATTGTTAAATTCCATTTCATTCTTCCTCATTTCTTCAGTTACGGACACGGTTTTCTCTAGCATGAATCTTGATTCTGGTTTTACAATAACAGTTGAATTTATTTCTAAAACTAATGACAGACATTATAGTAATGGAATAAAATCCTTTCAAAGTGATGTATGTTCATGTGGTACACAATTAAGACCTAGCCTACAGAGCACAGGAGATTTTCTGGCAGACTTATCATGCCTGATAGCAATCATACCCTACATACAAGAACGCCACTCAAGAACACTGCAAAACACAGTGACCTCCATGCAACAGTGGCCAGTGGAACCATAGCCTGAAAATGGACTCTCTTGAAGCTGTCTCTCGTATTCACTAGTCACTGACTCACCACCCAGAAGTGCACACCCAGCACACCCCTTGCAACCCTGAAAAACAGGGCAGTGAAGCTTCCATAGAACATTTCCAATGGACCATTCGAAAAGTATGCTTTGAGGAGGTTTACAAGGACAGAAGAACAGGGACTTTAGATATTGAGGATTTTTCTTTTTGCCAGAGAAAAAGTTGTGGAAAAGAAGTACTTACAATATAGAAGAACTGGAGGCAGTCCTGGAAGGGACTTCCTTCCCTAGCCTAGAGGCTAGCCCACAGCTCTGCTTCTGAGTTTTTCTTGCAGCTGTGCCTATGCAGTAATTAGGGAAGTCTTTGATTTTCATTAGCTGGAGATCTGTCACATAATAGCCTCTTCTTTCCAATACTCCTCCATGATTTCAGACCCTTCCTGTCTCTGCCTGCCTTAAGTCATACACCAAAAAGAAATTGTCTAGTCAGGTTTCTGTCCATGATGTTTTAACAATGATATCATAGTAAATTCATTGCAAGTTTGTAAGCAATCTGAAGAATTTCAACTTTTAATCCACAGGTGTGAAACACTTTGCTGTCTTCACCACACAGTCCATCTCAGTAACTGCACTCACTGAAATACAATCACTTTCCAGAATACATTTTTTATTGCACATTTTGGCAGCTTCCATATCTTGCCACTCTTACCAGAGAACCAGGGTTCCCATGGATCAGCTGTGGAAGGAAATATCCTTTTTTTCCATCCACTAGCACAGTGGAAAGAGAACTGTGGGAATATCATAACTTCTGCATGGCTGTCAGTTCCACTCCTGGTTAAAGCACTAAGAAGTCTGTCATCTGCCTCCACAGATAGGTAGCATCAACCCAGGAATAAGCACCTACAGGATAAATTGTGGATATTTTTGCATGGATGGTAGAAGAGTTGGACCAAAACTCAGCTAAAGTGTTTTCTGGTTTTTTCTCCCCTCACGATCTTTACAGAGCAGTACTATTATCTGCAATGACAGACTTAATGAAGATGGGACTGGCTTTTATCTCCATTATAGAAAGGGCCTAGTTAGTACAAATATTTGCACCTCCACAAATTACTACCCATGTTTTCATGTTGCAGAGGTCTACACCTGGCTTCTTAGTCTCCAGACAGCTAGCAGTGGAGAGCCATTCATTTCTCACTGCAGATGCCAATCCCCTCTGCCCATCTCCTTTGTTCAACATCCTTCTTGGAGGTTAAAACCATACAAAAATCCGACAGATGTAGATTATTTACACTTGCTTTGAATTTCTCAGAAGCTCACATAAAGCTTCATTACACAGCAAGTAGATAACTCATATTATCTATATTTGTATGTATTCCCGGTATCGGTATATGCTCACACGCACATAATATCAACATGCATAAAAAGAGTGAGAGATGCCACTTGACTTGAGTTTGGCATTTGCACAGTGGGAAGAGAGAAGACAAGCAATCTGCTGTGAAAACGCACATTGGCAACTACTTAGTTTTATATAAATTGCAAGATTCCACCACCTCTGTCTGGCTATGCTGTCAGTGGCTGGAAGCACAGGCTACATAAAAAGAAGGCATACCTCTTCAGGAGGCTTCTTTGCCAAGGGGATAATAAACCCTTTCAGGCTCACAAACAAGTGGATTTGCAAGGCCTCCAGGCACCAGAGAGACAAAGGACATTCAAAAAGAAAAGAATATTCATTTCAGATGATAACTGGCCACTTAGTGGCTAAGGCTGTCTGCCTGACTCCAAAGTAAGGAAAGCTTGAGGACAAACGTATTAGAGTTCTGAGTAATTGACTCAGCCTCTTCTTAATTGGTGAAGAGAGGAGAAAGACTCTCTGAGAAAAGGAAACCGTTACTTGCAGATCTAAACTTGGTAACATGTAAATTGATGCAGTGACATGTATGTAATTATTTACATTTATGAGAGTCGAACGCACCACGCCCCAGGTCCATTTGAATCTTCTCAGAAGGGAGTGCCATAACAGATTTTTATGTCTGAACTCCAGACCACAAATGAAGAGAATTTTAAAAAGGAAAAAAAGGACAAAAATTAGAACTAGAAGTGGAAGTTTTAAACCTGTAAATTCCTGGTATCTAAGCAAGGGGAGTGTGATATGAACCTACAACCTGGCATCCAAATTGCACCCCAGTGAATGACAAGAGAGAGCTACTGAACAAGACCTTGTCCCAGCAACCAAATGAGACTGTTGCCATTAGCCAGATTTTGTCAAGATCAAAGATTTGATAGAGTCATCACAGGGGAAGTTAAGGGTTGGCTGTTTATCCACATAAATACAAGGTCATTAAGATGCCTACTCTGTTTGATTAACATGTCCCTTGCCTAAACTAAGCTCAGCTTGATGTACTTATTTATTCTTTATCCTGCCTGCTTAGCTTCGATTCCTTTTTCTTATCTCTTGTGTGCTTGTTATTGTCCTGCTTCTTATTTTCTATTACTATCAGTCTGCAATTGCTGCAGCTTCTTCTTGCCCCTTGCAGTGAAGATTCCTTGCTGTGTCTCTGGCCACATTTCTTATCCTAGGTCTGCCTATTCACATTGATCTTTCCAGCAGTTCCATTTGCTTAGATTTTTATTTGTATTTAAAGCTGACTTAATAAATATTTTAAAACAGCAGTGAATTAATTAGAGAAAAAATAATAGAAAACAAACTACGTCACAAACCAAGCACACTGCTCACCATAACCTTCACCTTAGGCAACTCTGACAGATTTGAGTTATTCATATTTTAATATCCACCTACGATCATTCTAAGCAACAGGTAAAGCTCATTTTTCAACATGGTACACTGAAATACCAAATTCAGTCTTTAGGGCTTTTTTCCCAAATTGCTTCATTCCATGCCCCAGCTTTAACATTCATGTCTTTCCCCCTGAAGCACTCTTGACAACCCTGGAATTCTGCAGTTGCTCCTTCTCAATCACATGGTGGCTCCTTTTGCCCTCTCTTCCTTCTCACAGGTACAGCCCTGTCACAAGTGAAACTAATCACATAGTAAGCTCTCTTTGTTATATCTCCATTTTGGCATTTATCTTAGCTATTTCACATCCCTATGTAGCACCTTTCAGTTCCCTGGAGTACACAGGCTCTCTTTCCCAGCAGCTGACTATCCACAACTGTCACACAGAGTACTAAGGAGATTTATTCTAAAAGTACAACAGTAGAGGGGTCCCCACTCATGTTAAAAGACAATTAAAGTTAAATGCTTAACTGCCATCTGTGCCTTTAAGAAAAATCTCTTAATTTTCCCCAGTGATCTTTTTTTTTTCTCATGGGACCAATTTTCCTGTTATGACTTAAGCAAAATTCCCATTGAAGTCCACTGGGAACTTTGCATGAATAGAAAATGTGGAGCAAAACCCTAATCTTATTTGCATAGACCACAAATCACAGAGATCATGTCCTGATGCAAGTGATTTATCCTACATGACAGCTGGTACAACTGAGCTATTTTTAAGCATGACGTCTTGTAAAATATTTCATGATATTTACCATTCCAAAAAAAGTGTCAATTGATTATTTTTTCTTAAACAGGATTAGATTGAAAGATTCTGGCGGCTTTCCAAAGCTATTAATTACTAAATGGTACATTTTCAATAGAAATGTTAAGCTATAAGTAGTTCTTCTGGAGACAGTTTGTTCCTAGCTAAAATCAATTAAAGCTGGTGAAGATATGTTTCCATGGTCAGGTCCCAAATACAGACATCTGTATTTATAGCACAGTAGATGTGGGCATGTGGTACAGCAGATTGGGGAAATGACCAAGCTGAGAACTAGCCTGGGATTCTGGCACCACATTGATGTTATTACTTGCAAGAGGACCACCATGCCTGTGCAATCAGTGAGCAGCAGAGAGCCAGCACTGGCCAACAGATGGAAGGCAGGCCAGTTGGGTCTCATTCAGGAGCAGCCAGCTTCTTGCCTCCATCTGACTAACTCAGCTGTGAACAAGGAGTTCTAGCAAGCCCATGGAATTTCCCAACCCTGGAGAAAAGAAAACGATTCTGAAACACAGACCATAAATTCTGTAGAAGGAATCCACAATTAAGTCTGTCGAAAGAGGTCTGGGAAGAGGAGTTGAGAATGTTTCCAGAAAGTTGCAGTCTCATATTTGTACTCAATATAATTTTTCCAGCTCTATAGGCAAGTCAGTCTTAGTTAGGAAGTGGACAAAAAGAAGGGAAAGCCAGAGTTGCTCATTTTCACCAAAAAAGCATCTCAGCCACTACATAAAGGCATAGTAAATACTGAAAAACTGTAAAGACTTTGAGAATTACAGTTTGAATAATAAATTGACAGATTCTTCAGTTCAATAATGTAGTTGTGTTATGTGCATTAAGGTAGTATTTGAGTAAATTGTTGCTGTTGCACCAAAATTCTAAGGCATTAACTTCATATGGAAACAAAAATATTATATTTGTTTGATAAAATATACTTAAGCTTTATAAGCAATATAACTATGACATTTTTTGAAGTGTTGTTTTCAGTGTTTAATAAAAATCCACACAGAGAATTGATTGCTATACATTTCAGGATGTGAAAGAGGGTAGACTCTGAGACAGCACACACAGCATGCACAGTGTGGAAGAGAAATAGGGATTAAAAAAAAGGAACAAAATAACAAAATTCAAGACTGTGGAGAGATGACCTCTAGCTAAAGAAGAGATGACCACAGCAGAGAAGAAGAAAAAATAAAGACATGTGTTACTTTGCTTTTCTATATAAGACAAAGATTGTCTTACAAGAGCTGAAGAAACAGTGAATTTTGGTAGAAGTGAAAGGCTTCATAAAGGGATTTTAAACAATGAAGGAGGCTTCCTCCCTTGCGCTGTTCATATCATCCAAATCAGACAAACACAGACATGGAGTAATTATGTAAGGTCATGAGCAGGCTTGAAACTTCCTGAGGGTCCGTGGAAAGACAGCATTAGAAGATCATCAGCAGCTGCTAGCCCAGTCTAAGGATGGACTGCTGCAGGGAAATGATGGAGACTGGCTGTCACACAGTCAGAGATCACTGCCACTGGTTTGTCCTGGCATTGTGTGGCCAAGCTCCCTCAGGTCTCATTAGCTGCCCCTAGATTGCGCCCTACACAAAAATACAAGTTTAAACAGCAATAGAAGAAGATCGTATTGACAAACCAAGCTGGTGAGAAGGCAAGAGGTGACCTGGTAGGTAGAGTTGGTAGAATTAACAGATCAGTTCCTCACATCATGGACCAACTATATTTTCAAATGGGTAACAAAGGGCAGAAACCAAAACTATAAATTTGTTCTCATCAATTTAAAGAGAAAAATACCCATTTTAGGTGTTTGGATGACTAGCTAATAGGCTGTGTAAACACTTGCCTCACTATCTCAGAACAAAAGAAAATTCTCTTACATTCAGAAAATGTTTATCTCTGAGAAAAAGGTTGAAGTTTGCAACATTTAAGCAGTGCTAAATAGTTTGGTCTCTCTAAACTATTTTTCCCCCATTGTCAGATATATAGCAATTTTTAAAGACATACCAAATTCTTCTAATTATTATGGAAACAATTTTCCAAGGCTCTCTCAAAATAAACTCTTAAGAACAATTAAAAAAAATCAGTTTTCTCCAAAGCTACAGCTGGCTAATCATCATATGTCACTAAACATATTTCTGCTTTTCCCTCCTGCTTATTTTCTTGGAGAAAATATTGTGATCCTTTGTATTCTCTCAGTATAATAGCTGTTTCTATCTGTGGATGAGCACAAATTGCCACCACTCAGGAAGAAAGGAATGCAAATGAGGCATACCAATTAACCCCTTTACAATTAAAAATATCTCTCCCTATTATAGCACCCATTACCCATAACTCTAGTTAATGGCCTGTCAACATTTCCATTAGACCTTTTTCCCCTGAATTCTGCACAGAACTAAATCCTAGCTAATCCCCTTGAACGTACCTCTATTGATTTATACAATATATACACACTGTTGAAATGAAGCAAAATACAGATTTCTCTTGAGCCATTACATTCTCCTAAGCACCTGTTTTCTAGCATATAACTTTAAGTATTTTGTACTCCAAGCATACCAAATAATTTTGCAAGTACTTTATGTACAAAAACGATCGAGTAATCACAAAGACCTGTTGGAAATAAAAATTGTGAAAACTGTAGAATGAAGCTCAGTTCACAGCAGATTCCTCTTGTCCAGTATACTCCACGTTATACCCTTTATTTATTTTTTTGGCACTGGATGTGAGACTGTGTGTTATATTTGGTGCCATGTACTGCAATACGTAGAAATGACAGGGTGAATTAAGGACAAAGCTTCAGCCTTAGTAGCTTAAGATCCTCTTCATCCTTATGGTCAAGCCACATACTACACACTACAATAATGTATTTTTTATGTGCATTAAATTAATTACAAATGTATCACATTCATATATATTACATTTGTTAGTCCTTTCAACTCCCAAAAGTGCTGGCATACCTGAGAGAATAAGAACTTTATAACCAATACCCAGATGGAATGAAAGATATATACAACATGAATAGTAAGCTACAGTTTAATCCTTACTTTCATCACAAGACTTTCATGTAAATATAGTGGCGTTTTTTGGAGTCTGTATGCACCTTGGCACCATTTTGACCCCTGAGCTTGCAGGGCAGTTCAGATATGCCACTTGTTTTCTGGCTTTTTTATGATCCTCAGATAGAGCATCACAGCTCTGATAAAAACTAATTCAATACATCTTGTACAAAGATTAGCCCTCATAAACTAAAAAAACCTGCACTCTGCTCACTAGAATTAAGTGTCTAACATCATGTGACCAGCTTTTGCGTGGAATTAAAGTTTGTCAACAGATAACTGAAAGTTACCTTTTTTATAAAACATTTCATAAAAGCTGATTTTTCAGACTCAATCTGTGGGCAAACAAACCAACACTACCTCATTATTTAAGTGCTAGAAGTACTGTCATCTCACAGCCTTGCAAAGATGTCCTTAGTTTTAGACACAGGTTGAATATACAGTTCCTTGAATTTGTGATGCTACTCTAGCCAATGAAATCTGAAATAGACAGAACTGCTTATGAGATCACTCCTTTCTGTACATTTGTAATATCAAATTGGCTTAACCTATATTTAACAGCTCTGTTATTTGGAACGTATCTTCACATCAAAATGTTTTTCTTTATCATGTAAACTACAGCAAATACATGCTAAACTAATCCCATATGAAAATAAGCAGTGCAGTAGAGGGTATCAGCATTCATCTTCCAATGTTAAACAGCTGTAATACTGGACATCCTCTATCATCTAAACACAGCTAAAAGATATTTAAAAGGCTAAATGTTAACCTTAAATAATTTATCCTTCCTGCAACCCTTGAGAAAGGGGATCAAAATGAAGCATATGGATTGTCTGAACTTATTTCTGGTTTCAAGGATTTAAAATAGAATCTTTTTTGAAAGGCAGACAGTCATCCTGATGAAAGAAATTACAAATCAGGACATTTCCCCAAAATGTTCTGGCTTCCATGAATCAACATGTAAAAAGTGAAAAAGCATTAAGTTAGAAATGCAATCAAATCCAGCCTGAGCAAGCGAAGAAACTCTTGAAGCAGGATAAAACAAAACCACATCTGACTTAGTTTTTAAGTGAAAGATGCCATCTTGAAGTTACAGATGGTGACTGTGGAGAAGTGGAGAGAAATTAGTAGCATTTTTTTAATTTCTTATATTCAGATTCCATTTTGGTCCATTTTGGACCATTAAGAGAAGAAAGGCATTGATTAAATAAGCAGCACAGCCCCAAAATTGGACAGTGATATTTAGCCTTTTATTATACAAATTAAACATTCAACATCCTTTCAGATTTCTTCCTACCCATCTACATAAATCAATTCTGATTCAACACTCTGTTTGCTTTTCTTAGTGGAAATTTCATCCTAACTTAGGCATTTTGCAGTAATGTAATGGCAGTACTTTTTCCTCCATTAAGAGGCTTTCTAATAACCAAAGAAGATTCCACTGCATGGGTCTCCTATATTCGAATGATTCAAACTACAACACACAAAAGTAAAACACCTTTCTGGACATAGAAAATTCCAAAGCTATTGTCCCACCATAAACTATGCAAAAAAAGGTGACAATGAGCATTGAATTTACTCTCCTCTGCCTTTATTAAAGGTAAGAAATTCTTACAACAAAATTCTTTTCTTTCACAACGTCTTTGAGCAACATCATTCCTCTCTACAATTTGCCTCTGATTGTTCACCTTTTGTCTCTCCATTTGGGGGCTATGATCTCCTTAAGAAATTTAAGAATAATGGATGAATTGGACAAACAGAACTTGGTCCTGCATTTATTCTATTCAAGGTACTGTCACCAAGACAGTTTTGTTGAGCACGGTTATCTAGGCAAGTGAGGGGAGCAGAATTGTAAGCACTTTTCATAGAATTGTATCACAAGCAGTTATTGTTGTGTGTCAGTGGAAAATTATCTATGGCAGCTAAGAACACTACCTATGTTGTAGTTCTTTCCAGGAAATCAATACTACATGATACTACATCCTCTTCTATGATGATGAAGTTGCTGCTATGATCCCATTTCCTGAGGTATTAAGTCTAGTTCCACAGGGCCGGTTGTAGTCCCTCTAGAGTGAGCTTCCAGATGTATTTGGAGGTTTTTTTCTACTCCAATAGAATAATTACATTGTTGGTCTCGAGCGTACCACAGGTGGAGCCTGCTTTTCACCTGCTGATGAAGGCGGAAAGGATGCTTTTTTAAAGGTTCCATGACATCCAAGTTGATTTTGCACACACAAAAGAAACACTTGATGGAAAAATAGCTTTCATCTTTGAAGACCTTAGTTAAGTCTCATTAAGTTAGATTTGTCAGGCTGTTATTGAGAATATTGCTGAAGAGTTGCTCAGAGATACTCTTACAAAGTATCCTTAAAATTCTAAAAATACCAGTTTGTTAAGCTGAAGAGCTTTTTGTGGCAATGTGAAGATAAAGCAGAAACTTGCCAGGCTAGAGACAAGCAAAAGGGAAACTCAGAAACTTGTAATGCAAACTTTAAGTTCCATGACAAATTATCAGACATACCATCACTTAATTTAAAGAAAGTTTTTAGTACTCCCATCTCTTATCTTACAAAGACCACCAGAAGCCTTCTGGGCTGTTATATAAACATACAGAGTAAACATGACACTTGGATCAAGCTAAATCCTGATTATCTCCTCAATCCAACAGTATGCTGTAAAGAATAAAGACACAAAGCTAATCCCATACAATGCTTAATTGGTAGGAAGTAGATGGCACTCTCTGTACCCCTCACTCAGTGTTTCACTACATCCTTTGAACACACTGAGGAACTTTTAAATTTATTACATTTTATTCTATGTGAGACGAGACTTCCCTGTTGCTTTTGGTACACTTTGCATTATAATTAGAAATTTTTTGCCCTACAGAAAGGTTTTCAGAACATTTCTGCATTATCCCAGTTGCCCATAGTGTCTAGTCAGATCTAAAGCTTCCACATTTCTGCCTCATTGTTTGTCTGTCCACACTGACTTCTGCACACCATGTAGAAATATTTAAAATTATTTTTATTCCTGCTTTCCAGAATGTAAAACTCGAGACTAAGCAAATAATACAAAAAGAATAACGCCACATGTTCATGTTTAGGACGACCTCCAAAACAGCATCCAGGATATTTGCCATACAGGCAAAACAGAATTTTGTGTTGCCAAACACCACAAGACTGAATTTTCTACAGTAGTAAGAATGAAAAGCCAGAAAGTGACATCCCCACAAAACTCATGTAAACAAGAGAGAAATAGGTCCACTGAGTTTTATCTCTCCAGCATATTTTTCTCACAGAGAAACAATACAAGGGCAAAGACAGCTGCATGAGACCCCTGTGATCATTGTGTTTATTGTTCACTGAGTTTTGCTTTAATATCTAGTACATATCTACAAACACAGAATATTGAGAATACAGTGCCTGGAATAAAAGGATATAAGGAATAAAAAGGAATACTGCAGATACAAGAAAAATACATGAGTCTCCCTCTCTACTTCTTTTATCTCCACACTTCTCTAAGTTGAAGTGCACTGGCAATATCAGATAGATAGTTCTTAATCTTCAGGAAGAATGACCTTGAAGTTTCTCATTTATATAATTTGAACAAATCTTAGTGCTGTTCTTTGGTAGGATTTTTTTCCTTAATCATTCCTGTGACTCATGAATAGAATATGAAGCAGTAAAAAGTGATGTGAACTCTGTCAGAATAGGCACTCCAGAATAAAAGGATATAAGGATTCTTATCTTCTGCTACTCATTATTCATCTGCTTCATGCCTCCTCATTGCCAAGTTAGTGTAACACTTCTGATTTTACTGAGATTTAATTGCAAATAGTTTCAAGTGAGGAGTTAAAAAAAGGCAGACATGGACTAAGTGATTATTCCTTAAACAGTAAAATTGTTGTACAGTTTAAAACTGGCTGACTGTGAGAGTGACACAAAGCATTAAAAGCAGACCTGGTTGTTTGCTGATCTCTAGCTAATGAAGATCAGTGCAACAAAGGTTAACATAACCATTGCAGATTGTATGTCCAGTATCCAATTTTTATGGTTACAAAAACGTCATTCCAAATAAGGGACAAATCCTTTGAAAGGAGGGACTCTCCTATTAAGGTCAAATCACTGAATACATTTCCATCTGCTAAAATGGAATTGTTTTACAAATATAAATGAGAATATAAAAGAGGAATTGCCAAAAATGGTCTCATCAATAGAGAAATGAAGGAAAAAGCTCTGCATCTACATCAAACCTGAGCAACTGGAATTAACAATTACATGATGGATTAATATAGAAATGAGAAAAGCCAGTAAAAGAAAGTCCTTTTTATTCTGCTACTGGTCAGTATGATGTACTCAAGAACTCTTACTAGCCACTCAAGGAATTATATGGGTTAATATAATATGAACACTTATGTTTGACATGGAGTTCCTGCCAGAGCCTGCCCCATCAGCCTTATGTGACTGGCCCAAATCATCTTGTATGGATCCTGATTGTGTTGAATCTTAATAGGGATTTCTCACTAAACTTGATTATCTTTGAAAAATAACACAGGATTATATCACCTTAAACCCCCTTGTTTACATACAGGCATCCTAACAGTGATGACACATTGTCCCCTGTACTGCAGCAGGAAGCAAAGTATTTTTAAATTCTGGAAGTCCCATCTTAAGAGTTTAGTTTCTGACAAGTGTAGCCACCTTGCCCATCCCCTTAAGGAGACCCACTAGGTCCTATGCCTACATGTTCCATGAGGAATAGAAGTGTGTAGAACCTCTCAAGCTTCTCCTTTACCTGTACAATAAACAAAAACTCAAAGAGGAGCACATTCACCATATTCCTACTTACGTTGCAGATTATGTCACACAAACTTAGAATAACTGTGACTAGTAGCATAGTCATAGGGTTTCTCTCTTGGACCAAGATTTAGGTCAGTTTATTTCAGATTAGCGAGGAAGAACACTTCTTCCAGCAGATCCCGCAGGAAAGTTCTTAAATCAAAATGGATAAAAGATGAACCTGCTACCACAGACACTGCACTACATTTCATGAAGAGTACAAGCACTCACACTGAAGGGTAGTGTGATCACCGCGAACTTTAGTTCTAACATAGAACTACAATAATTCCTACAGAAATTAATCTACTTTGATCTTGTCTTAGATCAGACAGTTGCTTTTTACATGGATCAAGAAAGCATCTGGAAACCGAATTGTCACATTTAAACAGACCAAATATTTTTGAGTCTATTCAGCTACAATTCCGCTGTTCATTAGTATTTCAAAATTGACTTTGTTTTTTTGTAGGTCAGATGTTAGATACAAACTAAGACTCTAACTTCCCATTTATTTAGTGGATAAGTGGTACTCATGTCTATAGAGTGCTTCTAGAAATCTCTGCAGGCTGTTGCTGCTGAGTGACACAACTGTCAGCAGATTAAGAACTAAGAGCAGAGAAAACTTTGTACTGATTTAAAAGTAGTTTCAAAATTGAACATTTTAAAATAATCCTTATCTCTTTGAAGCATAAATCTAAAGCTGCTGGATGGCATCCTTGTTTCCTAATATTTTCTTAAACTTATGAATCATCTCTTTACTGAAAAAAAAAAGAATTAGAACTTGCACGTCTTCACACGAATTTAGCAATTTTACAATAAACCTTAATCAGTTTCCCCTCTCCTGATCTTTCTTCAGACACAAAATGGAATCAAGCATTGCTGTAATATATTACTGCTCTATTGCTGTAGTCAGGAATTCAGAGCAAAGTCCTGATGGAAAGCCACCAATCTAGCCCCCATCATATCTAATTTCTGATCATCCCTCCTTGCTCTCTACATCAACAGGAGCAAGGTATAGAGAGCTGAACTCACGGACTTCCTTAGATTACAGTGACTTGTCAAAATGTTATTTACATTGTCTCACATGCCCCACAAAAGTTCATAACACTCTTGAGCACATGGACTAAAAAATGTAAGAAAACCTGAAGGAGACTGGGGGAAAAGTAACAGTAACCCACAGCAGTTCACCATGTAATTATCTTTCCACACTTTTTATCTGAAGTGTCGTTTGGTACCTAAATCTTAGCAGGACAGGAAGATGTCTGCAAGGACTACACACAAATGGAGTTCACAACTTCATCTCCAAATTTGAGATTGACATAAGAAGAAATAAGTAGGTCTGACTAGAACAAACTATAATCTGTATAGCCTTCCCACTCAAGACATACTCCACGTACAGGTCTGTCAAAGGCTGTCTGAACTAGGACAGTACAAAGGAAATGGCAGGTCTTGTTCAGGCATTGTTCACAATGCTGAAATATCTGATGGACATATTTTCTGGGACTGCATTTTTAGTGGGAGTAATTGATGCCTCTCTAGTCTTCAGACACTGCCTCCAAATGTGCATCCTGGCTATTAAAACAAGAAAATACAGGAAATATTAAAATATTAATATTGATATTAAAATTAATATTAATCAAAGCAAGACGTAATCAAGACAGTAACAACACAGCAGTTACCCTTATAACATATCAGAGGAAACATGCTGAATACCTTCAGGGGCTTGTGAACATTGTTCCAGGATTTGGCTAGAATTCCACAGAACAACTGAGATTTCATGTTTTCTCTAAGCTTTTCATTTGTTGGTGGCATGTATCTGCCTGAACTGTTCATTTTGCACAATATGGATCCAGGTGACAAGGACACCATCACTACAGACAAAGTTGGAAGTATAATCAAAAATATATAACCCAGCAGTACTATCTGGAAATGCTGCAACATAATCAAAAAGTTTCTAACAATATCCCTTAAAACCACCCCACCAGACTGAGGTATCTATAGATAAACAATTTTCTCCTGTCCAAACGAACATAAACAGTTCAGGGTATAATAACTGGTCAAATCCTGACCTTGTATCTTTGATTTGGAGCTAGAACCAATAAGCACAAAAGCTGCCAAAATCAGATATTTTTCTCAACTTAGATCTAGTAAAAACAAGTTCAAAGCTACCAATGCAAAAGCAATAGAGAAGAGAATTTGGCTCTTAAACAAAGGGCTGCAGGTAAGCTTGTTTAAGGCACATATATATGACTGAATATTTTGTTTTGATTTCAGATGCCAATATTCAGCCATCTGTCTTTTCTTGAGGTATTTCTTTTGTGGTTGCTTTAAAAATTAGTTTTCATAGACACTTTTCTATATTAAGACATTAAAACAATAAAGGGAAACCAAGTTCTTTAGTGTCACTCCATTGTTAAACCTACATGAAACATACTACCAATAAAATTTTTATTTTCTAAAATAATTACATAAAATTTTAATTTCGTCTTTATCATTCTAAATTTTAATCTTATTTGCCGTATGGATCTAAAAAAAGCAGTGCTTTGAACTTTTCATAAGCTTGCCCATTAATGAACCTTAATGAAAGGTGAAAAAGCTCCATCTGAAAAAACTCCTGCTTCTGACAGAGGGATATGAACTTTATGAGGTGCCTACAGGCAGGAGTCAGCAGGCTCTAATTGATATTGACCATTTCCACTGAACAATGGCTGCATATCTGAATGGAAACTTCAGCAGAAAGCAGATGAAATGCAGGATGATAAGGAGTTCCAGGTGATGAACAAAACTCAGACTTACTGTTTTTACAGTGCAAGGGATCTGTTTTCTTGAATTAGCCTCAGAGACACCTGCTCCCAAACATTAGTCCATAAGACAGCTTCAAGATAACTCAGATCTTATGTGACTTTGCAATCTAATCATGCTGATTAAATATTCTTTCAATTTTTATTATGTAAGTGTAAAAAGCAGAAAACTGCTGTCAATCCTCCATTTCGGCACATCACTGTGCCCATTTCCAGGTGGACGTTTCATCATGGCAAAGTATCTTGCTTTCCACTGTCTGTGGTGACACAACATTTTTTGCTGCACTAACATCCAAATTCTTGTTATATTTCTACAACCTATCATTATTTCCTTTCCTTGTTTATATAAATTAACATAGCTTGTTATTTGTTGGGACTAATATCAGTGAATTTAATGGAACTGAACTTCTCAAAATCACCCACACAGTCAACAGCTCTAATTTGTTTATGTGAAATAAGTCTTCTTTCTCCCCATTTACCCTTCTGTTTCATACCATTTATATTAACTTGCCAGCTGTGATATTATTCATTTGCTTGCTTTGGAAGCTTTGCTTCTGGGAAACCCAGAAGAACTGTACAACTCCGGGGCCAAGTAACGCAATACAAATGCTCTCAACAACAAGCTGATATTTCTAATTTAGTCACAGTGAAGAACAATAGAAGTTATGGCCTATTTTTGTATTTGCTAGAAAAAAAACATATGAGGTGAGTTTGTTGTTTGGTTGTGGATGCTTTTTTTTTCACTCTGCAGTTTGCTCTTTCTTAATGTCTTAGTAGCCACCACCCTAGAAATGGCTTGCGAAGGATAAAGCATCTAGAAATTATCAGTATTATCAAAGATATAATATCGTACCCAGTGTCTGCACTGTGTTGGCACCACAGAAATCAGAAGAGAGACACAGCTTACACAGATCATTTAGAGAGGACTGAAATAATTTGCACTATCGCAAAGGAAAATTCAGTCCCTGAAAAAACTAGACGCATACTTAAATAGACATCCTTTTGTTCAGAATCAACATAAGTTTCAGCAGACATTTGAGGCTCTCATGATCTAGAGAGAAATGAGACGCAAGGGATAACTTAAGTATTTTGCTCACCTGGAACCCTAGTCCTTAAAAAACAAATTGACCCTAAAGGTGATTCTGGTGGTTGTGCAGTGCATAGTAGTTCTAGAGAGACATGCAACTCAAGTCATGTTTTTGGAGAAGCTGGGTCCATAACATCTCCTATTCCATAGGCTGCAGCACTCCTCTCAGGCATTTACATCACCATGTCCTTCCCCAGTTCCGCAGCAATCCCATACGAAAGCATGTTAACAGCTCTTATGCAACAAAAAATGGTGAGTACCTGGGCTCAGCGTGCAGACATAAAAAACAGTTCTTCTGTTCCCTACCCATGTCTGTGATGTACCAATTTAATAAAGCAGCAAGGTACTTTTTTTCAGTGCTCTTCAGCATAAGCCTGGCACACCAACTCATTTGCTGGACAATCTGCTTTTTACACCTTTAACAATATATTGCTCAGCATTTTGATAGCTCAATATATTGTATATTGTTATTACCATGCCTCTGATTTCCATTCCATTTTGAGTATTGATCTTTTCCAGTTGTGGCAAGATTTAAATGCTGGGAAATACTTCACAAAATTATTAATAGGAAGTATTGATAAGATATTCTCTCAGAATTCCATTTAGAAAGTCTTATATTTCTGCTCAAATCAAACTCTCATTTTTGTTGAAATACTTATTAGGATTTTTTTGCTTTCTGTAAGTTTTCTCCTAGAAAAAACCTTAGACTACACAGCAACAATATTAATGTAACTACTGTTACTGTACTGAAAATAATTGCTATTTCAGGAGTCTATAGATTTTCACTGTGGAAGGATGGCTGGTAAGCAACCCAGCATTTGAGCTTGAAGCACCCAATGAATAGCACTGTTAGCATAAGTAGTGAAGCCTTAGATGCAAGACACGGAGTGACCTTGCTCTCTCCTTGATCCAGGGAACAAGGTGATAAACAAGTAAAGTTATGCAAACAAAGTGAGCGTTATCTGGGAACTGAGGAAACACTGCCCGGCCAATAGGGATCCAGTTAACCAATTAGCTGCCAGCTATCCAATCATAAGGCTGTTTATGCTGCGTGTAATCTACATATACTGTGTGAAAGTAGCAATAAAGGAGAACGATCATACTCATAATTGAAGTTGTGTTCTTACTCTGGGTCCATCCCCCACTCTGACACGTCACAGCTTTAAAAAACATAAAAATGCCTTGGGATAAAAACATGGGGAGAAAGGAATTTTGAAATCCTGTTGCATCTGAAGAGAGTGTGCTTTTCAGATTTAAACAGGATAGGATTTATTCCACTCATATTTGCAGAGCTGAATAAAAAACTCCTGTAATAATAGCAAATACGTAGGATCAAATCGTCTTGCTCATCCAAACAATATGCCTTCAGCTGTACATATTTTCACTAATTTTACAGACAATGTGAAACTAATTTCTTCAATGAGAAAAATTTGGAGTACCTCAACAGACAGTTGCAATTATCATTATTCTCCTTGCAGCATGCTGACATGGAACTGATGCCATCTGCTCAGGCAACAAAGCCAGAAATCAAACCTGATCTACATTTTTCTGTTTGTGTCAAAGAGATTTAATCTTCGAGACATAACACAGGGTGGCTCTAAATCTTAAAGGCCATTTTAATAAAATTATAGTTAAGATTGAAAACCAGTATGAACAATTTAGTTGACATTCAGATCATTATTTTAAAGGATATCCCATGCTAGATGATCCACAGAAAATAAGGCCAGAAAAGCAATGCACAATCTAACCCACACAGGTGCTTTTAATCTATCATTAAAGGCTTCCCCAGACAGAGAACAGACCATCTCCTTGTGAATCTTGCTCCAGGTTGCAAACTCTGTAACTCCTCACACTCTGCTCTCAGTGGGACAGTGAGAACAACATATAATCAGAATTACAACAAACTTTTACATACTGTAAACTAATCACCCCAACATCTCCTCAAAGCTTGCATTATCTAAAAAGAACAACAACAAAACAGAATGTTAGAGGTTTCATCTATACCTTCTCAAAAGGTGTAGCACAGCTCCCAAAAGAGAACTAAAATAATGTCTTCCATATGATGATCCTATTCATTTCGCCAAGAGTAATTTGTTTATAATTTATCAAGCGGCTGCGTGGTGTTGAAGTGATTTATGTTCAATTTGTGGTCTGCTATCATCTATTTTTAGCAGCACTCCTGCCTACCAAACTGTTCCTCAGTTTTTATTTGCTCATTAATCTGCCTTTTTCTTTTTATGCAGCATTACCTGGTGACCTTGGGAGAATCTGGCCTATGTGTCATCATTGCTAACTGATTCCCTATTTAATGTTAGGTAGTATATGGTAAATAGATCTTTTATGCAAACAGCCAGCTTTATACCAGAAGTCAATATCCTAGACAAGCAAGTAAACAGCAATAATAGCTATTGCACAAGAGCTTTACTACAAATTTGCATGAGCCTTAGTAATGACTTTTCCTTCATTATTACCATTCAATTGATATTAAGCACCAATTAGGCCAAGTTCTTCACCAACAGAATCCTGAGCTGAGAACACATGAAGCAGCAAGGCCAGAGCTGGCAATTCCAAAAATTACTTTGGGATAATCACTAATCAGAAAAAATCACACTGCCTTTATTTTCTATTATGTCTGTTCTTCAGAAGACAGTAACTCTGGCTATACACTATTGTAATTGAGACAGGAATCCGTCAGAGTCAATTGTTTTTGCATATTTAAGACAAATATACAACCAGGCAGAAGTTTCAAGCATTAAAAATTTTTCATTGGCCAAAACCTGAAAGCATTATCTTTATTTACAAGAGAACAAACTTAGGTCATGCAAATCTCTAATGGCCTGATATTGCTGTGGTGGTCTGAAGGCCATGAATTGCAAGGAGGTAGAAGTTGCAGCAGGGAGATGCAAGTTCAAACCCTGCATTGAAAACCTTTACGTTTTTATGAGAGGTCTTATTAGACAAAATCAAAAGTGCCTAGAAATTATGTTAACAGGAGCACTTTGGCTTCTGCTAATTACAGGTCAAATAAAGAAAAGGCCTGTTTCCTCCCTTTCTCTAGGGACCACAGGCCTTGCTTGACCGAAACCAAAATGCAGCACAATTTCCTCTTTCTCCCTCCCATCCCTAATGCAGAAAAATAAATCATTGTTCTGGAGCTGCATTAGACCAGAAGTAAATTAATGCTGACTACTGACACAGGTGCTGAAATTAGAAAGCTTCGTGGAGTCCTTTAAAAAAAAAAAAAAAAAATCCACACCAGGAAGGATCTCAACTATATTCACATTTCAAATCAAGGAATGAGATGTAGAACTACATGAATAGTATAAGAAATTTTAGATTTCACTGTAGTTACTGAGTTATACATCCCTGCAGCATCATTACTGGTTTTGATAAAACTCAGCTTGTTAAATTTCCAATGATATTGTTAGTGTACATAGAGTCAAATAGGACCATAAAACAGGATGATCTGGCACCTCATTGCAGAGATAACATGGCAGAGGTATAAATATTTGCTTTGCTGCCTGCAATAATACACTTCAATCAACAATTGAGAGCATGTAGCACAGTTGGCACAGAGCACTTTTGCCCAGTGGCCCATGCCTGTTACACAACCTGGTATCCACAGAAATGCTTCTTTTGAACTTCTTGAGGAAATTGAGAGGATGATTGTTTGTTCCACAAGAAAACACTATTCACATCACCTCTGTTTGTATTTTCACCAACATCATGAGAATAGCAGCCATCTTGAAGCTCTATTATCATCTGTATCTAGATCTACCCTCGTACTTTAGATTCAAAACATCCTACACAATTATGTCAGGAATGTTGCCAGGTATAATGTTGCTTCTTAGTGACCATTGAACAGACAAGCATTCACCTGAAACATCTGAGAGTCATATCCCTGTCCCAGCTGGGATCACTGCTTTCACTCACTAAATATATCCAGGGTATTCTATTAGGCAATTGCTTATGCATCAGTATACAATCTTAGCTAACACACAGTCCCTTCGAAAAATTACATCTGGTAAAAATTATAAGAATTAATTAAATCATCACAGATAAGAGTATGGGCTTCCATCAGGTTAACTAGTCATGCTAACACCATGAGGCAGCCGATACAAAGCAGATGAATTTGTAAAAATTGCTATAGAAACTTTGCAGATATAATGGCAATCTCACTTTGACACCTAAGATTAACACAATTCTCCACCCAACTGCTGAAAAGCATATATATATAAACAAATTCCAGCTTTCCTTTTTATTTAAGGCTTGCTTTAAAAAAATATCTATTTCTGCAGATTACTGTAAAGTGGTTGACCTAGAGGTTGCTCTGAATCTTACAGAGGAAATAATTTACAAGAACTTCTCTGACGCTTTTTTTCAAGTGTATTTGGTTTAAGAATCTTTTCGAAATGCTTTTGATCATAATCACTAAATTAAACTGCTTTAGTTGGCCAGAAAAGGAAAATATTTCACTATTTCAATCATGAATATATTTCTTAAAGCTGATTAACTTATTTTGTAACAGCTGTAAGCATTCCATTGCTTAGCAGTCACTCCCTAGTAATCATAGCGGACTCTTAAAATGAAGCAAAATTTACTTTAAAGCAAACCAGGAAAAACAGTAAGCTTCAGATTTCACAATGTCACTTCAAGTATTATTGCCTATTAGAAACAACAAAAGCACAGTTAATAGCCATATTCATTAGAGATGAGCAGATTCCCTTCCACATTGCAAGAAGGCTACCTGAGTAGCTTATTTCAAAATCTCTCACAATTTATTTTTCATTTTGTACCTCTAGACATGCCTAGAGGGCTTTTAAGGCTTAGTATTAGATTGGTGAATTAATATAATATCAATTACAGTACACGGTATAGGCATGTGATCCACAGGAAGTATATGTTAAGGATAATACAGCATGGCTTGCCATTTATTGATTAGAATTTGCTGAATACTCTTGCAATTTGTTGGAGAGAAAAACTGCCAACTTCACCCAGTGAAATCAATACTCTGTTGTTACAAATGCAGTTGACAGGTATATTGGCCTCATAGGTCCTGCCTTTGGCTTTAGCCTCATGAGCCTTTAAAAAGTGGTTTCTGAGGAGACAAAGATCTTTTCAGTTCTTAACTCCAGATGTTACTTCTCATTTGTTCCTAATGCATACTGACCTGTGATGCTGAACAAAGAAGCTTTGCCAGCAGTAAAAACACTCCACAGAAAACTGCAGACTGCAGTCTCTTTTTTAGGTATGTCCTTAACCCGGACTCCAGGAAGGCAGAGACTTCCCTGTGAGTGGGCTCTGCCCCCCACATTGGGCCTTTCCTTCCCCTTTCGAGCGAGTCTCTAATGACTACAGCTCATCTTCCCATGGATGAGTTTTTTATTTGGGCAACAAGTCTCCCCGGCTGTATAGAAGTTGGCAGTGAGGATTGCTCATCCCTCACATCTTTATTTGCTGGGCCTTTAATAGCCAGAACCATGTTTTCATGAGTTTTTCTGGTTCTGTAAGAACACATTGTTTGTGCTCCTTCCACAGAAACCATCTTTTCTCAGTGTTTCAAACACGCATTTGTTCTCATTCCAGTTATTGCTATTTACATTCATATAATTTTTCTGACCATGGAGGCATTTATTCTATTGTAAGTCATTAATTTATACAGTCTAGTTTTGTTGCCTTTCAGCCTTCAGTTTTCAGCCTTGTATGCATTTAGTGCACTTAATCTTTCTTCTTTGCAATTGAGGTATGTTTTAGTACCCAAGGCATGTATAAGACGAAGTAAAGATGTTTTTCAGTTGGCTTGTCAGCATTCTCCAAGCACAGCATAAACCTGCACAGCCTAAACTGAGCCTTTCAGTTTAGTAAATCTGAAATGCATTATGCTTTTAGTGACAATTCTGTAGCTGCTCAGTACATTTACTTGAATTGGTGTTTGTTCTCAGTTTTGTGTGTCCCTTCATGTTCCACTCTGAAGGAAATTAACCTTTTATTCACTTCTGGTTTTGATTTTAGGTAATCTTTCTTTGTATCACTGTTGTGTTGGGGAAGCAGTGGCTATGATGATATGATACGGTCAGTCTTATCAGATCTGGGTCATGCACAGCAGGATTTACTACTCCCTGGTAGCCGGTTTTGCCCATGGAGCTCAGATTCATAGCTGTCTGCTTCTGTGGATATTTCTGCATACTATCGATTAGATCACAGCCTGTGTTCACCCTCAGCTCTTACTCAGTATCATGATCGGTATATACCCTAAATCCTTGTCCTATTTATATAGTGACAGGGAGCTTTTCAAATGGAATGGTAGCTCTTTGTTGGATTGTACTATTGTTCTGCATGCTTGGCATTTACCTTTATGCCCTCTGACATGCCTTTAGTCCACAGAGGAGTGATTTTCAGATCTGTATTAAGCACATTTTCTATTTAAGTGTGTTGATATCAGAAAACAATTACTTATTCACAGATCTGTATTATTCCAGGCAGACATTCTTTAAGCAGTGGATTCAAGATAAAGCTGTAACTGTTGCAAGGTTGACTGCATGAGGCAATTTAGACAGTCATTTTCATGTAATTCAGAAATAAATGGGGCAGGAGGAAGTGCCCACAAACCACTTTTTTCTACAGTGTGCCTACTTGAATGAGCATAGTTCAGTATGAATAGTGTGGCTTCTGCAGTGAACACCAATTTTATTAGCTTTTTTCAAAAAAAATTTGATTTGCTGTCTAATTTGTTTCAGTGGAATAAGCTCTTCTCTTAAAGGCAAACATTAAGAATGTACATGTAGAACAGATAAACTTGCAGGAGACTAGTGCATAATAGCTCCTTTGCACCTTATTAAGGCACAGTACTCTCAGAGTATCATCTTAAATTCTTATGATTTTTGAAGATTTGAAGCTAGTGATTTCAAAAAACTCTTTATATTATGTAGCCAACAGAAATGTAATTTTCAAAGAATTTCTAAATTCAGTCATTTCCATTGCTTTGCTCTTTGCAGTAATTGGAGCATAAAAAATTGTGCTCTATTTTAATGCATCGGAGGGAATACTTCTAGTTTACATTTAGTCTGTCAAGGAGCAGCAGTGAAAGTTTGAACCACATGTCTTTTTCCAGGGAATATGCCCTCAAAAAATTTGGTAAACAATTAATTTCGGTTTTAATTACTCAAAATATTCCCGAATGCAGACAGAACATGATTCATACAGAAATTTATTTTTGGGTAAGAAGACCTACTTCCTTTTCATATATGTTCGAAGATTCATCACTATCATCAGAAGTCCGCATGATCACAAAGTCTGTGATCAGAATTTGAGTCTGAGCTGTGAGTGAATGAAAGTCTCTCATACTGTAGTATAGTTTGGGTTGGAAGGGACCTTAAAGATCATTATGCAATTACTCAGGCCGTAGTAACTGCAAAATGTGATCTTTATTTTTTATCCTCAATGTGGTTCGCACATACTTAGGAGTGACATTATTAAAGCTGCATTTTCTTCCCTGCAGACAAAAATAAAAAAAGATAGCAATAATAATTTTAATCATTAAATGATTTTTAGGGGCATCTATATTTTAAGACATAAATATGCTCTAAATGGAAGTCATGGGTACCTCAAATAATTTCAGTCTCTGCCCTGTGTCTGAGAGAATCACAATTACTACTGTCAGAAGCACTCAGTTTTCTAGAAGATGTGGCAAAAAAACCCTAATTTCTTCCCTAATTTCAGCACCATCTCAGCTATCTCCAGCAGTGCAAATAGTCATTTCATAAGGAGTTGGGATATATTCTACTTGGATTGCGCTGTACTCTGCTGAATTTAGGCTTTGGACCCTGATGACTAGAGGATGCTAGTCAACTGAAAGTAGTCCGCTGGGAGGCTTAAAATTTTGCAGAATTAAGGTTGTTCAAAAAGCTCGTGTTGCCTAAGGTTGGTGTGCTCAGAAAGGAGACAGTAATCCTGAAAAAGAATTAACTTCATTCAAATAAAGGGAGAGGCCACCGAGGCATTCTGTCGGTGGGGACTCTCAAACTGCTGGAGGGCAGGATTCCTTATTATCCTAAAACTTCCCATCCACTTCAAGTTCCTGTCCATCTCACGTTAGTTCAGGGCAATCAGGATTTACAGGCTCCCTAAAGAGTTTCATTCAGTGCTGCATATGCCTGCATAGAGCCTTCGGTGTTTGCTTGTGACTCCTTCCTAAGGATGATGGAAAGCTGCAGAGGAGGCACAGAGTTCACACTTTGCCCCTGAGAGGAGGAAACACTTTATACAGTGAAAAACATATAACTAAAAAGAAGGATCTCTTCTTCTCTGACAAACTAGAAACTATGAGAAACGGAAAACAAAGAGCAATACTGCACACACATAGGGAGGGTGATTTCTTTCATTTTTTGGTGTGAAGGTGTCCAGAGAAAACATACCTTTCCTGATTTCTCACCATCTGTTCTAACCTTTGTGTTTACTTGTGTCCGTAAGGACACAAACACCTTTTGCCTTGAAACTGGTTAGAGGTATGAGGCTACTTGGTGACGAATGTTCCACAGTATTATAAGAGCAATACTTTTGTTTTCATGACTGGTTTTCCAGGTTTTTACCATGAGCTTTTGACAGGGTAGAACATGAATAAAAAGTAACTGTCGGTGGGGAGTAAACTAATAAGCTCATAAAAAAAAGAAAATAAACATTGTTTTTGAGAATTTGAGAAAGGAACACTGCAGTCCAGTGTAACAGGAACTCAGGAACTCAGATCTGTAAGATCTGAATCTATGGACTAAATATGCTGGATTATCAAAATATGGACATTCTTTAGGGCCAGAATGATTGTCTTGTATTATTTTCAACTGTTCAGATTCAGCAACTGCTGAGAGCTGCTGGTTTTAAAACTGGGAAAACCAGGTGAACTAGACCTAACTCTAGGTTAAGAAACTTTTGACAATGATGATTTGAACTTCTCTTTTACCTTGTGTTGCTCAAGATCCTCGATAGGTAAGTTTTTACTTCAGATAAAGCAAAGAAATGTGTTAGAAAATGCAAAAGAAATAGGGAATTCCTTTCCTAAAATACTTTTTTAAAAACTACATACTCAAAAGCTTTCTAAGTATCAATAACTATTTAAAGTGAACTCAAGGGTTTAATCACAGAAAGCCTTTCGATTCCTGTTGATGAGACACCTGTCAGCTTTCTTAGCAGAGGAGAAATCACAATTAGTAAAGCTAATTTTTCAAACTGACAATTACATTTGAAATTACTTTTAGGGTTCTGGAATGAATCTTAAAAATACAAGGATAATTTTTTTAAGGAATATTATAAAAAGAAAAAAAGCTGGTTGACTTTGAGGGAACGTTTTGATTAAGGAATTGTTTTTTCTTTTCTGTAGTGTAACATCTGTGACATGGTTGGTATGTTTTAAAAAAAAATGAATCCAAAGAGCTTAGTAAGGGAAAAGAGGAAAGGGTCATCTCCATCGGGAACGTGAAGTTTTGAATAACAAAGGGTTTGAAAGTAGCAAGGATAGTAGTGATAACTTGCTGGTATTTATCATGAACAGGTTTGGCAAATAGAAGTTAAACACCGAATAACACATCAATATGATACTCATAAATTTTGCACGGTTTTGTTGTAGTAAATCCAAAATTCTTTCTTAATCCAGGTGATATGTAATCCCTACTCATGTCTAACTTAAAGTCTCTGGCTTAAACTCAGAGACACCTGATAGTCCCAAACTGCAAGACTTAAATGGCCCAGAATTTTTTTTGCAGTTCCTAGTTGAGCTTACTGCTCATTTGCTTGGTTTGTGTTGCAGACTTGTAGCTCACCTTCCCAACGGGACTTGCTTTAAGCTACACAGCAATATATTTCACTAACATGCTGAATAACTTTTACAATTTCACAATAGATATTTTACAATTAAGAAGTGACTGTAAAGCAGTGAGTTGAATTGCTGCTCTAAACACCCTAGGTCATCAGTCTCTATTAATGCAAGATAGTCTGGAAATCAGGCCACACTGTCGTGAAATCCCTATACCTTCTTTTCTAAAAGAGTCATTCCATGCTTAAAATCTTTGTGATGGTCAGAATTAGTGCATCTTCTGCTAAATCGTCTTGTATCTGTAATGTAGTTCCTGTTCATAGCAAATGTAACTGACATTTCATGTAAGGTATCTGTTGTCCTCTCTTGAGGCTCTTGAGTATGCTTCATACAGATGTCTCTGGTTCTGGAGTTTTATAGTCTTATCCTTCATAAATAGTGTTGTGCTGTAAATTTCGCTGATGCAGTTTAACTTGTTACACCCTGAAAATATGGGAGATCATTCCTATCTTTTGTTTTAATACATAGACTTTTTTTCAGTGAGTCAAATGGAAATTCTGTTCAAGCTTTTGTGCTTAGGCTGTAATAATCTGCTACTGGCAGAAAGAACTTTTAAAAGCCAGACATTGACTATATGTCCCAACTATCATTCCAGTCATAAAAGTAATTATTGCACACAGAATACAGATATAGAGCCTCATGTTTCAGATGTTAACTATTTGAAAAAAAATTTTTTTTTACACTATCGAATAATTTTATAAATATTTTATATTTATATGTTATATTCATATTTTATAAATATTTTATGCATATTTTATAAATAAATGTTTTATCAAGAATATTTCTCCATCATTTATGGATAAGGTTGTATAGGTATAGAGCTACTATAGATCTGGAGATTAAGGTGGCTTTTCTTAAAAAGCTGAAGAGTTGAATAAGAATTCTCATAAATAAGTTCTACTAATAATGAATGAGAGCCGGAACTAAGCTGTATCTGTGTTATGCAGATGGAGGAACAATCTCACTGAGGATATTAAAAATCCTTGTGCATGCTTCTGTCCCCTGAACAATGATGACGATTTGATGTTAAACTAATAGATACCTGAGTGAATGGCTTGTAATTGCATTCAGAGAAAGTGAATAGGAGAAGAAGAGGTGGATAGGAGAAGGTGATTATTTACTTTTTCTCATTATATTGAGAGCAAAAAAGGAAAAAAATATGTGATCTGGTATCAGATTAAATTACTAAAGAAAAGAAACATTCATGCGCTGCAGATAATTAAATCTTTGGAGTTCAACACCATAGTAGAGACAAGATAATAACAAGTTTCAAAAAAATTTAAAATTAGCAGTCTGGATTCACCTTTGTCTCTGGACTAGAGCAGCTCCCAAATCTAAACTGAGTTAGCTGTGTCTGTGCAGTGTAATATATCCTCACTTACAGAAATTGAAATGAAAGTAAGAAATAACTTTCTCTAAGATGGGAGTGGTTTTGATGCTTCTACTGTATATAGATTTGTTATTATGAGACATTAAGGATTAGAAAAAATTCGAGTGTAATGATTAAATTTGCTGTAGAAAGCAATTCACTGTTGAACTGTTGCTTGCTTTCTTTTTTTCTAATGTTGGTGTCTTCAAAAAGTGGGGTTTTTTTGATGAAAAGCTGAATCTGTAATTACCTTTACTAATTAAATAGGACAAACTAGCCAGAGGAGTTAACATTTTCGAAATGTGTAGCTAATACAGTATCTTCTTTGAAGTGCCATTACATTCACCACTTATCTTTTTTCTAGATCCCTAAGACTGGGAAGTTCTTTTATGTGTTGCACTGTATACACTACGTTATGTCATATTTTCGGTGATTGTGCATAGTTGATGTCCACTGTAATTGTCAGTACAATAAATTATATCCTCAGTGGATAATCTTCCATGCTGGTATGATTGTGTATACGCACATTTTCATCTAGTTTGCAATTGGGCATGAGTGTCCGTGCTTGTATATAATCGTCATTCTGTAACAACTATTTAATCATTCTTCTTTGGGTCAATAGTAATGCATCCAAGGCAGACTATAATAAACATTATATACGGAATAGAAAACATTATATACTGAATAGAAATTTGCATTCATAGTCATTGTGTCAAATTTATTCCAGCTGAAAAATATTTCTCCAAAATTATTGATAAATTTATGGTTTTGAAGGACTCGCTGAAAATTTTAGTCTTCTTTAGTGATGCTATGAATCTTACTGGGGCACGTAGTGAAAAATTGAATACTGTGATGTTATCTGTAGCAATCCCTTTCTTTTCATTTTCAACTGCTTTTTAGAGAGACTCTCAAGGTACATCACAATTGCAGAACTAAATTTCCCTCTTTTCTTCCTTCTAAAAATAAAAGAATTAAAGGCAGAGAAAAAGGACTCAAAAGAGCTACTGGCTCATTCAAGAACAATTCTGGAAAGCACAGTAAACAACTGAAATGTAGAGGTGCTCAAGGACTGGATGTTCTGCACTAAGAGCTCATTCCAGAGCTCAATGTTCTGGTCTAGTGGAGAAAACATCCAGGTGATCTCGCAGAAACTTTGAGAGAGGAGCAAGCACACACAGGTTTATTATCTTTAACTCACTGAATGCTCAGCTCCTTTGTAACTCCCTTAATTCTCTGTTAGAACAGAAATTTATAGATAGACCCTCCCCAGCTAATACTGTTCTTATTATTACAACTAGTATTTTTTGAGAGGCTAGAAGAAAAAATTTCAGACTCACTGGTAATATTGTTTTCCAAATCTAGTCCTGACAGTTTCACTGAGTCTGTGCCTTGCTTACTAAAGAGTACGGCATTTGCAGCCTCCTACTGTGGACCCAAAACCGTATGCTACCTTTCTGCCTAATAAATTAATCCTCCAGATCTAAAATAGAGGCTCATTAGGGTAAAAGTGACTGAGAAGAATACAGGAGTATAATCTGAATGTAAAATTACAGAAATTGCCACAGTGACATCTGTGATAATATCAAAGAGATATCTTAAACTACTTCATTAAAAGCACACAGATGCTTCTTCATGGATGAATATGCAATGTTGAACAGTTTTTACTACAATACTGCATGTATTTTGCTCAAATGTAGGGTCAGAGAAGTTTGACTAATTTTAAAGAGAAAATGCCATAATAGCTGCAGTTTAAAGTTAAAAAAATATTATTTGTAGGCAAAGTGCAAAGCCCAGCAATTTTTGACAGCAATTATGCATAATAACTGCAAGCATATGATGTTATTTACAGATAAGGCTTCAGTATAAAACATTTTTAGAACAATAAAGTATGAATTTGATTTGTGGTATAAGAAGTTGGATGTGTCACATTTTTCAGTTGCTACAAAAATACACAGAACCCAGCTTCTCCGAGACTACACTTGCTTTTTTCTGCAGCAGGTAATTCTAAAAATGAGATACAAAGAGCCTGTAAAAACCTTTTTTAATGTAAAAATCAAAACAAGCCATGATTCTGTGTTATACAGCCAATGTGCTATGAAATCTATGTTGTGTGTTCGCAGATAAGCAGTCACTCTGTGGCAGATCCCTCACCACCACTGCACAGGTGGACCATGCTGAATCTGTGTCCTTGGGAGCATTCCCATTGCCCTTCTGCTCCCTAAGCACCACAGGCTTCATAAAGTCCCTCACATCAGCCATAACACTTTCTCAGTGCCACCACCACAGCTCTCTACACAGCTCTCCTCCTGCTAATCTCCTCTCTGGGCAGTCCATAGAGAATGGCTGCCAGCCACACATCATAAACTGCATATTCTGAACAAGTGGAAAAACTATCATCCACCTTTACCTCTTCTCAACTGGTGCCTTTTGCTGTCAAGGTGCTTTGGGGCAGGCAGTAATCACAGAGGAAAATCTTTCCCTGTGGACTGCACCTTCCCCTTTCCAGACAACCTTTATTTGTGGAGCAGAGTGAACTGTAGTGCAGAGTATTAGAAGACAATCATGCCAGGATATTCCTTACTGCTATTGTGCAGCATAAATAAATAGGTGTTTTGGTGGATGATGGAGGAGTGTGCAATTCACAGTTTCATGTCCATGAGTATTGATTTTCTATCCCCATCACTCTGCCTGGGCCATTAGCTTTAAGGTTTCCTCAGTCCTACGAGGATTAACATAATTTTACATAATAAGAAAATGTCACTTTCCCACTCCAAAAGCCCACTATCCTATGCTGTTTGAAATGAACTTGCTCTTTCAAAGAGGATGGATTATATAATCTCCAGAGAGCTCTTCCAACCCTCGTCATTCTGTGATGCTATTTACTAATAAAATTGGTATCACCAATAAAATCATTCAATGCCACTGCACAAACAAAACACCCCTCTAGTTAATTCCTGATCTTGAAAATGACCAATGGTTGCTCTTCAGAAAAAGGACTTCTTCCTCTCCCTTTCTCTAGTGTTTGACTGCGCTCCAGAGGTCTTATCCAGAAGTAAGCAGCAGCAAAGTTGAATTAATCCAACTCTGCTGGAGTTGGCACCACTCTGACACAGCCTAAATGTTTCCATGGATGGCTACAGAAGCATTTCTAGTCAGATTTTCACTTTCAAAATTAATCTTTTTCTCTTTTATCATAAGATATCTTAACAAGAGGATGGTGATGATCTACAGGAGAGGGGAAGAGAGAAATTAAGGGAGAGCTTTTCCTTCTCCAAAAAGGGAAAGAATATAATGAGACAGAGAGGAACAAGATCACACCTCTTTTCCAGTTCAATATGATGTCCCAAATGA
The DNA here is from genome assembly GCA_013400935.1 of Turnix velox. Classification (NCBI taxonomy): domain Eukaryota; kingdom Metazoa; phylum Chordata; class Aves; order Charadriiformes; family Turnicidae; genus Turnix; species Turnix velox. Next base: position 25,652 of record VZTY01024308.1, on the reverse strand, counting down.
CCTTTTTTTAAAAAAAATTAATAACTCAGCAAGTACATGAATGTGATTTCTCCTCTCCATCTGCTTCTCAAGATCTATTAGAGTGGAGCTGTACCTGGAAAGTCTTGTCCAATTTCACCAGGTCAGAAGAACTTATTAAAAATTCAGCGTTCTTGAATAGGGAACTCACCAGTGGAAAAGCAGCACTTTCCGGAATGCAAGCAATTTGGATAGACGCCATGTTTTGGTGTGAAATTATTGAAATAGACTAGCTGAGCTACTAAACCATGTTGAGAGAAAGACAGTGTCACATAAAATGGTCATATTCCCTGCTTTGCCTTTTTGTTGTGCATTTTTGTTTTGGTTGGTGTTTTTGTTTGGTTTTAAATTTTATTTTCATCTTTTTCTACCTTATGCCACTACTTCTCTTGTACTACCTTTTCGTGATAGCTTATCTGGGTTATTTCTCCCCCCTCTGTCTGCTATATGGAGTACTGCTCTCCCCTTGCAAATCTATTCTAGATGCCGTTCCCACCAGGGCAGAGTAGAAAGGGCGGAGAACCTCTCTGGATCTACAGACTACAGCCCTTCTAATACACCCTAGGATGCCATTGGCCTTTCCCCTACACTGATCACTAACAGGTTGGTCTCCAGCTTACTCTGATACATAGGGTTGTTCTTGTACAAATGTAGGACCCTCCACTTGCCCATGTTGAATTTAATTGAATGTATTCATTATAAAGATGTGGGAAAGTGTTAAACTTGCACCCCAGTTGTAGAGGAAACTTGTTTTTTTTAAGACAATAAGGGTCTTCCCTGTTTCAAGGTGGTTATTCTAAAGTATGGTGAACTAAACATATTTTGTTGATGAATAATTTGAGTGTTTTCCTTTGCATGTAAATCTCACCTTTTTAATGGACACTGTCATACTAAAAAAGCTCTGCATAACCAAAACATTGTACAGTCAACATTGATTAAGATACCTGAAGGGTAGAAAAAAAAAAATCACAGTAAATCATTTGAAATAAATATGATTTTGTCTGTGTCATAAGATGTACCTTACTGTCTGACTTGCCGAATTCTTCTTGCCTTGTTGTGACACTGTGTGCTAATAGAAGTATACAATTTCTGTAATCTTTTTGTTTCATGTTGTAAATAATTGTTAGTCTTTAATAATCTATACATCATTTGCCACATACTGATCTGTAGATTTCGAAGACAGATGGACCATGACAAGGATTTGTTACAATGTCAATGATAAGCTAACAAAATGAAACCCAGTAGACTGAAGAGACTATTCAGCTGAAAAGCCTGTGTACAGAAATGGGATTTGTATTATTCGCATTCATTAAACTGCATTTCAACCATTCTATTTCAACAATTTCTGTTTGAGAATTTTAGAAGCAACAATTGCAAAAGTAACCCTATCATTTAGGAGGTGATCAGTTCTACGATCAAGGAACTAAACTACACTTAAATTTGAGTGCAGCAATGCAGAGCTTGAACATGATTTAAGATTCTGCAATTCTGCACCTTTATAACAAACCTATACCTATACCACCTATACGCAAATTTTGTAACACCAACTACAATCACTTCTTTAGGTCTATCAGAGAAAATTTCACTAAAGGTGATCTAACATAGTGCTGGGAAATACTTTAGGTAGAAGATATGCTGCAAAGAGTTGTTGACCTTTTTTTCTTGCTTTACATATGGAAATCAGAAATTATTTTACTGAAGCTGTTTCAGAACTCCAGGACAGTCTTCCATGGTTTCTGTTTGACTAAACAAAAAAAACAAAGTTTCTAAAGACAAAAAAAATTTAAGTGTTTTGAAAAGCATGTCTAACCTTATCTTATCTTACCTAGAGATGCACTGTAAGTTCCCATCTCTTGAAATGTCTAAGAACTTCTAAAAGTCATGTCGCAACTACATAACACTGTAACTACTTAGATAATGGGACAAAATTTATTATGCAACAATGTGAAGATGACACTCATAGTAGCCATTATATTCCTTTGTTAAAAAGCACCATGAATCAATTTGACAGCTTCTACAAGCTAACAAAGTTTGATGCACACATGGTCATATTTCATCAAAATGGAATAGAGCAAAAATCCTAAAGGAAGACTGCAAAATCCAGAGACAATTTCCTTATAGACTACAAAAAAAATATTCCCAAAAGACTAGCATTTTAATTTCCTACACATTACATTTACACACCATGCTCTTGGATTTTAAGTCCTTAAGTTGTCACCATAATTTTTAGATATTGTATAATATCTAACTTACATAATGTTACACTCACCTCATATAGGAGGAATTTTTATTACCATCAGACAAGAAAAACAACTGAGATTAAATTGACTGTTACACCTAACACTTTTTAGTGCAAAACTATGTTTTACTTAAAAAGTGAAAAAATGGATCCAGACACAAAAGCTCCACCTCCAGAGTCTGTCAAATCAGATTTTTAAAAATAAACTCTCAATCCTGGCCATATAGCTGAATTCTTGAGGTTATTCCTTCCTGGATCTGTTTCCAGGCTGAACTTGTGGGTGCACTCATGAGGGCCATGATCAGTAGGTTATAGTTTTCAAGTCCTGTAACTTCTAATAAAATAAGTATTGATTTTGTGAACATCCACGTGTTAGTGGTGGTAGTAGCTATGGCTGCTTTTCCAAGAGAACCACAAACTATAGACATTTTTATTTTAAAAAAGTCTTTCTTCTGACTAAGAAACTGATCTAATACTTCCTTCTTTCTGACAATTCACATTAGGAATGTAATCACCATGAAAATGAGGAACTAGGCCTACAAAACATTCTTTATCTAAAAAAAAAAAACTTGGCTTGAATCCAAGATAGAGCAATCTGCACAAAGGTACAAGAGTCCTTACCCATCTGATGGAGGTAGGGCTAACCTTAGATATGGACCACATAAAAAATTTATTTTTGTGTTGATCTAGGATCACTAATGATTACAGGATATACTCTAATATTCTTCAATGCCTTTTCTTGTCTCTGCCTGCTCATTTGAAAACGGTAAATGTCACCATGAAGGTTAACAAAGATATATGACTGTATTCCAGAGCTGGGTAAATTTTATTCTTGAGTCATTTAAGATAAAATTAAGATTTCACCTCATTTTTGGTGAAAGACCCAGATATGGAACTAGATGATTTTTTAAGGTCTCTTCCCTCCCAAACCTATTTTAGTTTTCTACGGGCAGAAATTTCCAAAATCTGATGAAAATGCTAATTAGGAATCTTGATTATTCAGATATCAGGGTTTTGCCAAAACTCTGGTTTGCTGCATACAGGAATCCTGATGGTAGAATTAACCTTATAAAGATCTGAGAGTGATCAACACTTCTCCAATGCCTTAACTTATGGAAGTGGACAGCACTTTTAACTTTATTGCCTTAAAATTAACAACATTTAGTGAGATACACAAATCACTGACATTGGAAGCTTTTCCTGTTCAAAATAACTGAGTGTTCAAATAAAAAATAAATAACTAAGTCACCTGTTTTTGAAAACTTAAGTTGTGATATACATGATTTGTTGTTGTACAACAAATTTTATGCTTCGTACTTTTACTCCTACAGGTTGTTAATTATAGTGTCAAGATTGAAAACATAAAATAAAAAAGCTTAACATAAAATAGTGATCTTTCTTCCTGAAATATCTGAGACCACTGCTGTGGTGTATTTTAACTATAAAATGAATTTGTCAAGAAGGTAACAGAGCTCTGGATAGACACATTTCATTAAGTGTTCAATTATATTCATAGCTGGAGCGGTAGTGATTCTTCCCTGACCTTTAATGGGAAGTTGCTCTCCTAGTAATTATAATTGCTTGTTAAACTAAGCTAATCACGCAATACTAGCCTAATAAAGAGCTGCATAAAGTTGAGATTCAGGTAGCTCTTTCTAATTCGAGGCTCTTCTTTTCTGAAGGATAATTGAATCACACAGTTTATTCCACCGCCCTCAAGAGGAGTTATTCTTGCCTTACCACTCAGCTTTCAATTCACTGTGGGAGGGAAAAAGGAGTAAAAAGTAAAGCAAAACATCATGAATTTTCACTTGATGAATATATTTGGAAAGTTTTTATTTTTATATATCAAGTTGTTTTCTTCTGAAACTCTCTCCTTTTCCAAAATGCACTTAGACCTTCCTTCCACTTTTTTTTCACAACAGCCCAACAAATTCAAATTCCCGATTATTTGGCTGACATGAACTTTCACCTTTCTGCAAATTCATCCTTCTCTTAAAGACTTTCTTCAACTCATTGTGCAAGTTGAAGCACTGATTGTCGTGTTGTAACCTGAATGAAAACCTAGACATACTTGCATGGAACTAGAAGTAAATAAATTCAAAAAGATCTTGTTCTGTAAAGAGACTATACTTAGGTAAATGAGGGGTACAGTTGAATAAACTATCCACCAGTTCAAACAAATTTAGATGGAAAACTCTACAAAGCCTTTGCTTCTCCGCATGACCATACTTGTTAAAATAAGGGTGAAAAAAAAGGTTTATGTTCAGAAGCTGGTGTTCGTAGAGGTAGTGGTGAAATGAGCATCCTCTTCATCGACAGATGTTATGGTTTGCAAGTGGGAACAAGGAACTGGAAATCTGCCAGTGTGGCTTTCAACCTCCCATCAAGCTCAAAGTAACACATGCTGCACATCACTGTGTTTTTCAGTCTGCAGTGGGAGTAGCCATAGCTCAATTTTTCAGATAGATGAACAACTGCATTGGCATCAGCAGGATGATTTAAATAACCGGATTCATTGTTATGGCAGAGTAGGGTTAAAGAAAATTATTTCACTATAGTAGCAATCTCAGAAATTAAAGTCTGGGCAAGGAGGAAGTGGCTGATAAGATCTTGTCAGGAGGAGATTCCAGTTGTGGAAAGCTCAAGAGACAGATCTTGGAATGTCTATTTACATGTCCTGTGATACCCTCAGACAGCTGCCAACAGTGTAGAAGTGAAATGCAGGAAAAAGATAAAATACCTGGTCAGTAAGACACTGCTTGTTTGAAGTATTGTTAGTTGGAGTTCTTATTTCAATGCATAGCAGTCACTCGGACACAAGAAATTCCTAAAAGAAAATTATACATTGTTATTCTATTATCCTATAATGTCAGTCAGCCACACTTGGTGATACCAATAGTGAAGCCGTAAAAGACATATCTGGAGAGTTTTGATTCCATTTCTCAATAATCTTACTATTTCAGTTTTTAATGATTTGTTTACAACATGTTGTCTACTATAATTATTAGCTAGATATTTTGACTGGTTGTAAATGTTAATACTGGAATCTAGCTATAGTAGAAATGTTACAAATCATGAAATGAAGGTGTAATTGAAGGTTGACTCTAACCATTTTGAATGTAATGCAGTTATTTAGCATCCAGTTGTGTTCTCTAACTGTAAATAATTGTGTAAAACTTTAGGAGCATTCAAGAAAAAGGAATATGTATGCTTTAGTTATGAAAAGGTGAACATGAGTCTTCCAGATCTGAATCCATTACATGGACAGTGCAGGAAGAGCACTCAAAATCCAGGCAAGTGCTATGTGAGAGAGTAATAGAAACTCTAGGGGAATCTGATCATAAAGCAGCCAAATCATGACTGAATCTATCCAGGTTTGAATATTTTGGCTAGTTGACCTATTACATATAATTGATAATAACTTTTTATCCCAACATTCTAGACCTTTGTCTTTCATAATTATCCTGGAGAAATGAGATTGTACCGAAGCTAAAGCCTTCTACTGTTCTAGTTTGGAAGGGTTTCATATTAAAGTCCTTAAAATCTTATTTCCCACAGTCTCTGCTTATGACAGTAAAAGGCGTCTAGGAGTCCTTGGACAATTAGACAGTTCCAGCAATCATGCCTTATGTGTTGCTTGTAACTTTAATACACTGAGGCATGTCAATCCAGGTAAAAAACTCAGCATTCTGAAATAAGCCTATGTAGGTCAATGTGTCAAAGAAATTAAATTATTTTAAGTTGCCCTTAGTTCTGTCTAGGATCCATTAAAAGTGAAAAACCTTCAGATTGTGTGAGCTGAGAAGCATGTTTCTGAATTTCTACTGTCATGCAAATTTTTTTTAATTTAAAACCCAAAAATATAAATGCTGAAAACTGTTCTAATTTCAGTGTTTGTAGAGGATATAAACACAGCTGTATGAAAATTCATTGTGGTGGTTCCCCCAGCAACTGTAGTTCATTCTAAGAGGATGAAAGAGTATTAGTATTTTTTTCTTCTAAAACTGCAAATATACCATTGTCTGCAGCAAACTGAGTGATTTCACACACAGGAAAAATTGTATAGTCGGGAGGAACAGTGCTATTGCATTTTGAGTTTCAGTAGTCTTTCATTTCTGATATATAATTTCCTTCTGAGACATATTTTCTTTTTATACTGTGGTATTTCTATAGAACGTGACAGCGATAACTTTTATTTGTGCTTATTTTAGTATTATATAAATGTGAAGATCAAAGTGATTAAGGGATTATATTTCACTGCGGAAGTACTAAAGAGAAAGCTTCCTTTGATGTCTCCTGTAATCAGGTTTAATTAAAACAATTTTTTGTACTTCACAAAATGAGTTTCAGATATTTATTCAAATGTTACTATAGTCATTTAATTAAATCATTAGCAATCACAGAGATGATGTTATTAGTTCTAGCTCACGTAACATGTGCTTTAGCTTGAGGCAAAGCCATAGGCTAAAATCAAGACAGGCAACTAATTTTTTCCAGTGCATTAACACAAAAGTTTTGACTGTAGCATATTATTGTGGTCTGAGACATAGCAAACTCCAGCAAAAATTTTACCAGGACTGGAATCCAATGTGTGGGGCCTAAGATTAGGTTGGAAGAGAGCTCCTGACACAATGTGCAGATGAAGTAGACAATGTAAATAGAAAATATGAATGAGAAGAGGCAAATGCTGCTCACAGCATGTTTTTAGATGTTCAGTTAAAATGCAGTAGCCAATGCACCCTCATCAACTCTGCAGCAGTTGTGAGCCTGCCCTCCTTATAACTGAACATTTTTATAGCCATTTGTTGTTTTTCTGTCTATGAGACCTTTCTGTCTCAAAGGTTTGTCAGTAATAATATGAAAAGCATATGCTTGTGCAAATTTGTTGTTTTGTCATCTGTCTTTTATTCTATCTCTTTACTCTAGTGAAATTCACCAGATTCTACTGACAGTTCACTTGTTTTTGACGTAATGGGATGCAAAAATAGCGAGGTGAATTGGATGGCAGTTTTTCTAATGAAAAGAAAAAGGCTTTTCTTCATAGATGATCATGAGAGAATATGGGGGGAAATCTCTTAGTGTGAGACACTGCAGATCCATCTTAAAAAGCTGAGTCCAGCACAGGTTTCCAGGATCGAATGATCCCAGGAGCATTGCTTTACTGTGCCTTTCTGCAGAGTCCCAGTCCCAACAAAGGCTACGTGTTGCCAAACCCTAAGCATTTAAAAACTGAAGCAAACAAATTATTATTACAGTATAGATTATTTCAAGAGGAAATGCAGTTTTTGTACCATCACAGTCTAACCCTAATTAGTGTTATAAAATGTGCTATCTTTGAGGTGGGCAAGCTTGGCATAGGCGCTTGAAAGGTGAGAGATGAAGCCAGGATTCAAATTGCAAAGTATTAGTGTGCTAGTAAGGGAATGTAAAGAGGGTTCTCCTACAAGCAAAAATGTTACCATAAGGAAAAGTGGGATACTTGGCTATGGGTACTATGAGATACTGTACCCTGAGTGCTATATGCTGCCAGTTTCTTACAGTTCTCTTATTTGTAATTAATGATGAGAAGATTAAAAAAAAATAAATAAAAGTGCTGTTGCCTTTTTCAGTCTTTATTGGCATTCTCCCCACGAACAGATTCTTATACTAACTTTTGTTTTGTTTTGGGCAATAATATGTTTTAGTTATTTAGGAGTCTCAAATTTACAGACATATTTTCTGAATTGTCATGATCAAAAAGCTGAGAAAAACATCTTTCTTACTTCAGCTTAAAATTTACTTGACATTTTCCTTGTTTGTGGCTTTTCTTATAATACTGAAACTAAGACCATGTTTCCAAAAATATACACCGTGTATCCTGATAAATTTCTTCACCTGTTTATAATCCAACTCATGTTTTTTAGAGTAGTTGCTGAATCTTTCAGACACAGAATGTTTCTGCAAATTTTACACGATCTCTACCACCTTCTTGTGCACTGTTTGAACTGTAAGCAGGAGGAAAACTTGAAGACTAAGATCAGCATTAATTAACCCTTTGTTTACCCTCTATTTTTGTTTGTTCTCCTTACTGTTATTTGTATTCAAATGAAATAAAGTGGCAGCTGCGAATAGGGCAGGTGAAAATATTAATCTTAGAATTTGGGCAATCCCTAGAGAAAGAAGAGTAGGAATGTAGTTTTGAAAGGATAGAAATTATTCCTGTGGATAAAAGTGGATAAAAGGCCTTTACAGACACTGATAACATGGAAATATGTGCAGTGTAGATTTTGGTGTGCCCAGTAATCTACACTTTCTGTTGCTTTCTGCTAGCTTTCTCGATGCAACCAAACAACCTTCAAAGAGATGAGAAACGTAAAGGATGTGTAGAGAAATGTAGAAATGGAAACATTTCAGACCTTGCTGATCTTCTGCATTACTTAGTCAAGGAGGGCAGACAGAACTGCCTGCTCCTGGGAGCCTGACTGCTGGAGGGTGAGAGGTGAGCTGGACCCTGAATCGCTCCCAGCATCTGGCTGGAGAGGATGGTCAGAGGAATCAGCTTGTTTTCAGTGCAGGCAGAGAGCAGCTGGGCTGCCAGCAGGCAGGGGTGCAGACAGGACAGGCTCCATCTCAGTGCTTTCTACTGAATATTTTTCTGCTTTGATTCTTCCCTGTCTAACTACAACTAGCAGCAGGTTGGCCATTTCTCTCATCAGCCTCTTTTAATTCCTTCTGCTGCTTCTGTGTTAGCTTTCCCGTGGATTTCCTCTGATTTCTTTTCTTCATACAAATAATTTTATCTTACACTGTTGCTTACCTTTTTGAGTCTAATTCAGCATGATCCCTTACTCCACTGAACGGGTGAATAACCATTAAAAATATATAATACCTCCAAAAGGTAATTAAAGACAAAAGTTGGAAAGTAGTAGGCAGATTTTTAAGTCAGGAAAAATGAGGCTGAAATGAAATACATGACCTTGCCAGTATATATTCAAAGCGAGCCCAAGAAGAGATATGAGAAGCCAAACCAAAGCTCACCTAGCCCAGACTGCAGCCCTGCAGCTCCCCTAAATAGAAGCAGGATCTGTATCTTTAGTTAACCCTTGGTGGATATTTATTCTCTGAATTTGTATTCTCTCTCTTTTAACCCACAAAGGCTTTTACCATCTATGGAATCCATTGCCTTCAGAAGCAAATCGGAATCCTAATGCTTCTTCTTTGCTTCTCTTCCCTGCTCTTCTGTTGATCTCTGCACTGTTTAAGAGACTATTTCCCAGCCAGCAAAGAGCCTCTAGCTCTTGCCAGCTTCAATGGAAATTTGAGGAGCAGTCAAAAAAATCAGCAATTCAAAAGAAATTCTGAAGAAGGAATAATTTGAAAGGTTAATAATTTCCTCTCTGCTGTAGTTCACAATTCCAGTTCTCCATGAAACTTGTTTTGATGTAGGATTTTTACTATGTATAGAATTGGATCTGACCTGTAAATTGTTATATCATTTTTATTTTGCACCCCCATGGAAGTATACACAGAGGATCTCCTCATGACAAAGTTTGCACCGGTACGTGCATAAATCTACCTGTGACTGAAAGACTGGAGCTGGTCTTTTGGTTGGTCTATTTTGGTTGGTAAAAGTTTGTGGTATTTGTGATTTCAGTGTTCTGCAGTTCCAAGAGTGAAATGTAATATTTAAATCCTTATTCTACTTTTCTTCAAGCTTGGTTCAAGTATATATTTGTATGAAGGCCTTTGGCTCAAATGTGGCAAAAACAACAGGGAATCCAAGATTCTTAGAATGGTTTGGTTCCAAAACCCCTGCCGTGGGCAGGGACATCCTGCACTAGATCAGGTTGCTCAGAGCCTCATCCATCCTGGCTTTGGATGTCTTCAGGGATGGAGCCCACACCACCTCTCTAGGCAACCTTTTCAGTGTCTCACCACCCTCATAGTGAACACTCAAGTCCTTCCATTTTTTTCCCCCCAGTTTGTTCTAGGCAGGCTCCACATGCCCCTTTTTTCCCCATCTTCTGCCTCTGCCCACATGAACCCTTTTCCAGCCCACTCTTTTCTCCAAATCCCACACACCTGGTATCCACTGGAGACTCCTTCCCTCCATAGCTGTTCCCAATTAGTGTGTGACTNCCCCCCCCAGCCTCTGGTTCCATGTTCCTACTAAATTACAAATCTGGCCTCTTCAGCTATATTCTTGGCATTCTTTCTTATCATAAAAAGTATCTTGTTGTGCTTACTAAACCAGAGAACTTTGAGAAACATCAAGGGAAACAGCGTAACATGAAAATATGCACATCTTGAATAAATAATATACATTTGAACGAAATGAAATAAAGCCCTCTTTCATCTGTTGGATTCATTTTTATAATGTTATTTTTGCACTTCATAAGGAAAGGGAAGGGGGGTTTTTAGCTTTACATTGTATTCAGCGTACCATTTACATTGGAGGCAATTTTTTTTCTTAATTTGAAATGCAGTGGAAGGAACATTCACAATGAAATCATGCTAATAATTATAGCTTTACTGAAGGTCTATACAAAATAAAAGGGAGGCTAGCTGATCGTACTCTGCATACTTTAAATCCAGAAAAATAACATAGATGCTGCTATGGTAACCAGAACTGAGTACTCCATAAACACTTAGCTTGCACTGCTCCTAACATTTTCTGACCCTTTTTCTAGCTGCTGCAGAATGTCAAGAATGTAAAATTTTCAGATAAGGACCTCATAGCCAAGCTAACCCTTTTAACTTTTTTTACAAAAAATATTTAAATATGGTCAAAATTTTTCATGGAAGTGAAACTGACTTTTATAATGTGGGGTTTTTTTGAGAACTTTCTTGCCTCTGTTGTCCTGTTTGCACTTTCTTCGTCGTTTTTCTCTTTGGCACAGTGATTATTTAATTATCTACTCAAAATTAAATAGTTCCAGCAGAAGAAACTGACACAAAGTTTACTGATAACATTACAGCTTCCTTTTACAAAAGTACTCAGAATTGTGATATCAAAATGTGCTTGACCATGACTCACGAAGGTCTCATATTTCCCTTTTGAATGCCTCATCTATTTTCTGAATCCTGTGAACTTCCACCAGCTAAAATCTTTTTGCAATGGAGAGTGCCTTTTACTGCTTTTTTAAATGGAATTGTGACAATTAATGTGTCTTTGAACTGATCAGGGTTATGCTACTGTGTCAGAGGTACAAGTAAGAGTCCTACAATGCAAGGGAAATTGTATGACTTCATGTTCAGGACACTGACTCAAACAGAAGGGGATCTGAGCCTTCCTGTGTTCCTTTCTATCAGGCTGTTATTTATGGGGAAAAGCCTAGGTATGAAGAGTTGCCATTTTCCAGACGAAAAAGAAATTCTGTATTGGTTCAGCAGCAGTTAACAGAGAAGGCCTTATAAAAGTAGTACGTTCTGTGTTTAAAAGAGAGTTGTTAAATATATCCCTAAGAATATATTTGCTTGGCAAGTGACCTATATGTGTGTATCCAACAGCTGCTCCTTGGAAGAAGGGCAGCCATAGGCTCTGCCTTCAAGTTCTGTAGTGATCTCCAGTCCCATGCTTTGGCAGGGCTAGGAAATGTTGATACTGGACAAGTATAATTCATTTGTTCATTGGAGGAGCTTGCATAATCCTGCATTTGTCTTGCTTTCAGGCAGGTGTCAGTGCTGTACCCTTGAAGAGTAAAGTGCATGGCTACCATTTGTTTTTTGGAATGTGCTGAGATTCCTATAAAATTATGTTGGCTGGACACTCCATACTTCGGTAGCAGAGAAGCATGAGCCACTAAGTCTTGACCTTTTCTTCTGCCTGCTGCTTTATTGCTAGCACAGCAGCAGGGTGACTTGAGAGGAGGACACAATACGAGAAGAGAAGGAACTGTTACCATTATGGTGATGTTGGGTTTTGTTTCAGGTGACCTCCTTTTTGGCTTTAAATGGGAAGACCACTAGAGCTTCTTACTCAATATTTTTTTTTTACTCAATATCTGCCTTTAAGCAATTGTACACGATTGTTTCTTGCAGTGTCATTGCTTTCAGTTAACAAGAAATCTGTGCTGTCCATTGAAGCATGATACTTTGGAAAAGGAGTAACTCAATATCTTTAGAGAAAGGGTAAAGTTTTACACTGCACTGAGTATTCCTGTTGTGGAATACAAATGACAGTTTACAGCTGGTCATACAGTAAAGCTTATTAGAGTGAGCTTCATTAGCTCTTTTGTATGATTTTGCCAAAGGCTAAGCAGTATTCTTCATGTCTTTGTTAGATTTTGCACATGCTTGTATGCAGTCTAAATATAGGAACCTAAAGATATGCAATTAGTTACAGAAGACAAAGCTATGGAGTTATTTACAATTAAATTATAGAGAAAGAACAATTGAAAGGAACAGTTCTTAGGAACTGCTGGGAGTTTTGGCATAGGTACTGTTTTTTCTCTTATCCAAATACATTATCAAGAGAGAAACAATTCTGCACAGTGGCTTTATTATTGGAGTACTAGACTATACTGGTTTTTATTGACAAATTTTATTTTCTTTCTGTGGGGTTCGTGGTTTTGCTGTCTCAACTACTGTCTCACATTGAACTACTGCTTTTATTTTTCATATTTCTTTCTCATAAATTGATGGATTCCACTGTGGTGTTCCAAGGAGAACAGAATCCAAACCCAGGATTCCCCTTATTTAACCAGAACTAAACCTGAAGTGCTGGTACCACAGAAACAAAAGGAAACATTACTTGCCCAAATCAGTGATGGAATTCCATCATGCCATTGGCTAGCAAAAGACTAAGACTGACACGGTTAGCCTTAATTAAAAAAAAAAAATCTAGGTTTAAGGCTACTTTCGGCTCTTTTTGTTGTTAAAGCCTGATTAGCAAAATTATACCAGATACGTCTTTATCTCCTGATCTGTGACATCGTGCACATTTTGTCATGACAGTGTACTGCGGCGCTCCTCATGTCAGGTTGTGTTTAACACTCTGCTGCAACCTACTGATGCTCTGAGGAACGACAGTTTAGACAACCCATGCTCAGCTTCTCTCCTCAGCCCCACCCAAGTATGAGGTTTAAAATAATTTAAACAGTCTATTTTCGGTACTTAGGGCGTCATCGTTTGGGAGAGACTGCTATTCTATTTTGTAATTTATACATTTGAAAGCTTCCTACAATGTGAACGTTAAATTAGCTACAGGTTCAGAAAATAGCTGTCAAGTTTGATGAACACAGCAGGATGAATGGATTGTCAAATCCCTAATGTGATAGTAGCTTCCCTCACTGCTACATTCTTTTCAGAGGTTCAGTAATTTGTCTGAATTTATACAATACGATTATTAAAATCAGCTTTGATGGTGAATAAGTGTTCACTGTCTTGGAGAAACTTGCTTTGTTAAGCTGCTGATAAAACAAGCATAGGAGGTAGCTGAGGGTTTATTTAGTATGGTGATGTAATACCAAAGTGCAAGGCAATTGCTATGTGCCCCTGTTAGCAATTTTTCTTCCAAAAGCTGTGCAAAGGTAAACTGGAATTTTCAAAGGCAGGTAGCTGTTAAGTCTTGCCAATTTCAGTAGAAAAGAGGAACCCAATGCTGAACTGGCCTGAGACAAGAAGGTGACTGGTAAGTGTTATAGCTGTACAGCTGAAATTATGGTCATGAGCGGTAAATGTTGAGATTAGATTAAAAAGCAGAATGCCCAGTAGCAGTGTACACAGATATTTGCACAAGAATTATAGGTAGATGATGAAATGTCCAAAATCAACTTCATAAATTATGTTATTATGCTCATAGGTCCAGGTGATGATGGGAGCTAAAGGTATGATTATAAGGAAAATGTATAGCAGAATGACTAAATAAACGTAAAAGGAAACCATGGACTTGGCACTTTGGATCTGCAATCCCAAGTAGTTGTATTTCATGGTAATCCATCTATGCATCTTTCTTTATATACTGTGTGCAGAGGACACCTGGCCAGAGTCCACCTATAAATCAAGGATATTCCTAGTATTGATGAGAGGCTGGACTCTGGGGAGGTGGCCATTTGTTGATCATGAGCTGTGGGTTATGGCCATACTTGGAAAGTCCTTGAAACAACTCTGATACAGTCATGGAAGAGGCAAAGCCTGGCAAGAAGTGGTGTTCCTGCTGAACTTGTGGATGCCATTCTACAAGTCACCAAGTTCGTCTTCACCATTGTTGCTAGTGGAAGGTAATCGTGTTACTAGGACCATCTAGAACACCAGTTACTGTTCAGAAAGAGATTAGTGTTAGTTGAAGGACTTGGGGAAGATCATTGTCTTCCAGAAACTGACCTAGTGTACTTTGGGATTTTTAGGATTTAGTGGAGTTTCCAAGTGATAGACAGATTTATTCTGAAGGGTGATGGGCTTTCTACTTCAGTGTACTTGAGCAGGAACTAAGGAAAAAACTAGCCAAAAAACCCGAGAAAGGTAAGCATTTCTCTGATGTTGACATTCTCGCTTCATCAGCTTACACAGCCACCTCCAAGTTCAAGCCTTAGACCTCAAAAGGATGCTCATAATTACTCTTCCTGCCTTATTTATTATGACCTTTACATTTCAGGGGCAGACAGACCACCAATCTGAACTAAAGGTCTTTGTCTCTACTTTTTTACATGTCAAGTCCATAACGGTTCTATTAAGTACATACATTAGTGAGAAGACCTTTAGATTAGCTAGGCTGTACCTAGAGCTAAATTCCTCCAGAATTAGAGTTGGAGAATGAGAACATTCTTCTCTGTTTGTTATAACAGACATAATAAAATATGCAAACAAGAAGTATTTTGAGCTTTAGCCTGAAAGGATTCTTCCCTGATCACTGGCTCTATTAGAGATGAGAGTGCTCATCATTTCAAATAAGCGCAAGGCACAGTCTCAAGACCTAGGGCTCACCTTCTGTGACTTACTAGTCACCTCACACAAATCAGTTGTCCCTATCAGTGGAGCAGCGGTTTCCCAGTGAGAGCCCAATGTGTTAGCTTTACTGTTAATTGGTGTTTGACTAGGCCCACACACTAACCTCTCAAGATACGTCATATAGCCTTCCTTTTCTGAAGACTGCCCTCAAGTAACTGAAGCCAGCACTCTCTCTCTATGTGAAGCTGCCTGTCTTGTGTTGGAAAGCAATCAATTGCTGGTTAATGTTAAGAAAGTTGTTCATGGACCATGTGCCACAAGGGAAGACCTCATGTGACTCCAGGTGAAGAATCACTTTGGGTCTGAAAGATAACCAACAGTGGCAGAACATGCCTGAGATATGTTTTCTCATTGTTTCCATGCCCTGCCATCTGTTTCCGCGTCTGAACGCAGTATGTTCTTCTTAGTGGTTTGGGTTGGAAAGGACCTTAAAGATCATCTAGTTCCAATCCCCTGCCATAGGCAGGGACACCTTTCACTAGATCAGTGCCTTGTCCAGCCTGGGCTTAAACACCTCCAAAGAGAGAGGGGGCATCCGCAACTTCTCCGGGCAAAATGAAGCCAGAGTAAATGGGTGATTATTCCTGTTAGAGCCTCAAAGTATCTGTTCTGCACAGGATGTTCTAAAATCTCCTGAAGAAGAGTAATCAGGGAGCAGAAGGCTGTGGATGGCTTGGTAAGGGCAGCTAGGAGACAGAGTTATGAATTGTTAATTATGGCAAGTAGAAATATCTCCATGATATTCTCTGAAGGAGAGATAATGCTTTTATTTAACACTGGCAATGGGAGAAGGATTGTTTGTATACTTGTAGGAAATTGTGTGAGGAGATCAGTTAAGAGCTATTAATCAACAAGGACTGCTAAACTGAAAGAAATGCTATCCAATATACTTGAAACTGTCCCAGGCACCAGAACACTTACACAGATTGGGATCATGAGAAAATAATTTATGCTGGAGAAGCAGGAGGAAATCATAAGCATATGTTTTGGGGCAGCTGTAACCTAGAGCATTGGAGAATATGATTCGTACTAATTAATATTGCAAAAGCAAAGACACCAATATCTGCAGTGCTACTTTTAACCTATTAACAAATTACTCTCTGTAACAGGAGTACTCACAGATAACAGAGGACACTAAGCCTGATGCGGGCAAATTCATTATTGTATCAGTGATGACATTCTGCTGATTAGACAAAATAGCTGATTAAAAATAGGATAGACAATGTATTATATAGATGGAAAATACATTAGCAGACTGTAAAACATATGGAAAGCATTTGTAAGACTGTGCAGGAGAAAAATTGCTGGATCAGTCTTGTGGAATCTAAAGAAATGTGAAGTGTGGAAGTTTTGAAACTAGAGAGAGAGATCTTAAAATTTGTTTTATGTCTTTGTTATTGTCTCTCTTTCCTTATAAAATTACTGGTTTTGGGTGAACTCACAGGTCATGACCAGGCATTGGCCACAGTTGCAGGAGTCCATAGTGTTATTACCTTCCTAGGACTTGCCTTGCAGCAAGCCCAGCTTTCCCAACCAGTATGACCTGTGCATTGTGCCAGCAAAATTGTGTATTACTTTGACTTATAACTGAAGAGCTGAGAAAGGGATCACATCGAAGCCTCAAAACTGGTGAAAACTGAAGTCTGTGAAGGAAAAAAATAGCAAATAGTGCATAGGAAGCAAAGATAGCCACTAAACGCAGAACTTGTGGGTAATGGGGTTAAGGCTTGCATCTTCCCTTAAAATATGTAGCAAATTTGGCACAGATGATGACGTACGCATTTTTCTAGGCCACTATCTTCAGAAAAATGTTTCCTATTCTGAAAAAGCAGTTGTGATACCACAAACTATTGCTTCTTTCCCATCTTTTCTCTTTAACTACCTGGCATGTTGTTTTCAAAATAGCTATTTAGGGGCTACTAAGGCTAAGTAAGAGATGGCACCACTCTGCCTTTTAAAAACCAAGCAAGCCAGTGGGCCTTTCATGAGGGGGTAATTAACTGTTAGCTGTGTTTGAATATAGTGGAGTTTAAAGTTAATTTCTAAAAAGAATTTGTCTCCTCCTACCATGTGACCAGGTGAAGCACAAATGTTTCAAATGCACAGTTGTGATCCTACCTACCAACCCAGCCAAACTACTGCCTGAGTATCTAAGCTGCACAGGCAGCCCTTGCTCACTTTGATAATGGTCTCTGAGTGTAATGGGGTGTTTCTCAGAGCAGTTCGTGTGTGTTGAGAGGAGCAGGTTCAGTTGTGACTATTTTAAGATATGTTTCTTAAGCAGAAGGCATACAGGGATTCTTGTCCTAAACTGTCCTCTATAAATCACTCTGCCTTTTGTTAATTTGCATTATATCTATTTTGTAGCAAATAGTATATTGGGAATAGTTTGTCCTCTCCTTGAGTGATTTCAAACCCATGTTTCCCATTCCTTTGGCTATAGTAACAGCAGCAGGATCTCCTCTGTTTCTTCGTGAAGCCCTAATACTATACAGAACTAATTAAGATCTCCGTCAAAATACATAAAGAGAACACAGACAATAAAAGAGTATCCTTGTATTCTTCCAGAATGCAAAAGCATTCTATGTAGAGTCACTCAGTTTTTAACTGGATTTTTGTTCTGGTCCAAAGTAGTTTCCTGGAATTTGCAATAATAAAAAAAAAAAAATCTATGCCCAAATTGGAATTCCAAACTGTATTTCATGCCTTCAGGTCTTCCCTTCTTACCTGAAAGTACTGTATTGTTATATTGACCATTAGGGAAAGTAATTTTTGGCTTGTTTCTTCATATAAATCCGTGTTCAGAGCAGAAGTCTCACTGAAGAACAAGGTGCATTTATTTTCCTGATCTTAATGTAATTTTCTGTTTTAAATGCTAATGTTTTTGTTTAATCTGTGTGTGGGTGGTGTTTGTGTTTCTGTGAATGTAGTTTCAGGGCTTTAGAGAAAGTCTGAAAGCATTAGATAAAAAGCTAAAAAGCCAATCTTGTAGTATTGAGGCAAATAAATTCAAATACTGTAATAAACAATAGGTAAGGTTAAATATAAACTAAAATTTCAATTCATTATGGTGATTAAACAAAGACTTGGAGGAAGTAAAGTACCATGACTAATATTTAGTACTTACTACAAAACTAGACAAGAAATATTTCACCTTCTCACCAGGAAGATGATGTCAAAAGGGCTGATTCATTCAATGATATGGTGAGTTCAGTGCAAAATAAAGAAAAGCAGAGTATTCCAAATTCTAACCAGTCTGACTTTTACACTCTGATATCGACAGAGAAGTAAAAATTTTAAATGCATGAGATTTCCATTTCAAAATCTTTCACCAGGAACACCTTTAAAGCTTTCATTTATTTCCAGTATGTTAAATGCTACTTCAAACTCCAATATTTGCATTGCCTGCAGGGTAACTCTTGAACATTTCTGGTCTATGTATATACATGAAGAAAATGTGGGGGGGAAGGTTATGTTATAATTTTAGGCTCTGACTTGCAATCCTTGGTCTTCCAAATCTCTAGTACAGGAATAGCTAAATGTTACAGACGTGGAACATACCAGCTATATATTATAGTATTGTAGCATGTGTACAAACACTGGTCTTTACTGTTGGAGTACCTGCATAGATAGAGAAATCATGTGGTGAAAAATATTTGGTGAACAAACCACATTCTCTTGCTGGTGCAATACAGGCTCCTAACCCTGTATTAAGCATACAAGAGTTCTGTATTTGATATCTTTCTATCAAAATTTTGAACTCTTCATTGGCTTACTTCAGGTCTTTCATTGTTCTTTTGCCCTCATCTCTCAACAGAAATATCTTTAATGGTAGAAATCCTCAGCCAGTACATTAAATCTTACTGTTCACCACAAACAGAAATCTAGAAACCTGAATCTGTGTTGCTGTATTAGACTCCTTTCAGCCCTTCCCTGCACTATTTCCACTCCTGGGTAAATACAGTGCTAGCTACTAAATGTCTGGAAAAGAGTATGCAAGTGGTCTTGCTAGAAGGCATGTTCAAGTTTCATAGTGAAACAGGCAGACTTTGACCTTAACAGGATCATAACAAACAGGTATTGTTTGTTCCTTGGTGCTATCCCCTAGAGCAGTTCCACAGAACTGTTTTGTCTATTGCTCTATCTCTTTCATTATTTAATTTGGATAAGTACATCACTGAGTAGTTGTTTTGGTCCATGTTACTACTTGAAACTTCTGCCAGACCCCTTCTGCTTCCAATCCAGACCTTTACCCTGCATTGCATTGGGAAGCAGTAGCTTCTCTTGGTACTCGAAATTCCTCATTTTGCTTCAAAATGCTAATTTATTGAAGTGTCTACCAAAAGCTGCTGTGTTTCCCCCACATCAAATGTGACAAGGCAGAGCATAAAACTGTCATTGGCTGTCATGAGATTTAACACCATTTGAAGGTGAAGCATCTGGCTGCTGCTTCTCTACAAAATTAAAATTCAATTACTCTGTTTGTCACCCACTGTCCAAAGTTATTGCATTTTGGCTCCTTAAAATGCCCAAGAGTAGTCTTTCTATGCAGTTTTAAGTTTCAGTCCTTCTGGCTCATCTGCAGATCAGTCTGATGCTTTCCAAGTCTGCCTAACAGATTGGAGCAGGATTGATATGGAAAGCATTCCTCAAAAGAAAAAGATAATATATGCACACCTTATGTAGAACCTCAGATGTTAGGGCACTAATCTGAAATAGTGGGATTCTCAGATCAGCCTACTGAATCCTGTCTACTGGAACAAAGCCCTTAATTTTTGGGTGTGGATTGAGTACTCTGCCAATAGAATGGAGCATCTGCAGTACACCAAGACGTTGCAACCAGTTTGTAGCGCCCTTCCACTTCTCCTGAACATTCTTCAGTCTTTCATTCCTGTGTGACACTGTGTCTGTCTGTGAAAAGCTGGGGGATCTGGAGCTGGTCTCAGAGTGGGAGCATATCACCTCAAGTCTTTTTCACTACTCAAACAGAATACTGGAATACTACTGCCTTTCTTGTGTGAGCAGCAATAAAATAAGATTTAAGACAAAGAGAGTATGAAAAACTAGAGGTGCTGGCAGTTAACTGGAAGAGGAGAGACATGTAAATCTGTGGGGGGTTTTTAGTATTAATGGATTATTAATATTCTTTCTGGTTTAATCATTCAATTGTTACTTAGCACTATAGGTGGGAAACCATTTACAGGGGCAGAGCTAATCAGCTGGCAAAATATCAAGTGTCACCACCCCAAGTGAAGTCTGAGTAGGGATAGAGCTTTAAGGAGGGATAATACAGCATGATCCTACAGAGAGAGACTGTCAATATCCACGCTTTGATGGCATGTGTAATGCCTGATTTGTCTGCCTCATTCCACTTCTATGTAAGATACTGTGATGAGAAACTGGGCCTTGCCATTTTAAGCTGTTGGGGTCCACATAAAAAAAGCATGTAAGAACTCTGTGAAGTACTCCCTGCATATTGAACTGAGAATTCAGAGAACGATAATTATTAAAGTGCCATTAGTAATAAATAATTACATTCTAGTCCTAAAAGTAATTTTGATGTTAGCTCCTGATGCTTTGCTATTATCTCTCGAAGGAGCTATTAAACATCACAGATCTATCATCTTATGTTTGAATAAGGAGAAAATGTCTTATTCCAAAGAAAAGCTGAAGAAATGGTCTTTAGGTAGACCAAGCAACTCTGGGAATAGGTCAGAAGACTAAATGTGATGGCCCCAAAGGTACAGCCAAAGCCTCCTGGGTAGCTTACCTTGATGGTGGATGCTAATGCTACAGACTTTGCGACTCAGCCCACTGATGGAGGAGAAAAACAGTGTGTGCGTGTCTGCAATGTTGTATCAAGTATCAGGCAGCACCCTGAGATTTTTAGTGATCCTTGAGTATTATGCAATTAAATTTGCCCTTTTTTCAGCTTTTCGACTGTGGTTGTCTTTTAAGAACAATTGTTTATGAAAATGATGTCTTTTTATCATCTAGGTCTGCTTTTTACAGTTCTGTGAACTCTACCTGCTGCTTCCAGTGACAAAGTGTTTCCAGTTTCCTAGTCCCATTAGCTCACCAGGTGCAGGTAGGAGGGAAGAAACTCACGCCTGTTCCCTTGATTATGATTCACCCGTAAGTCATTCTTGTAGATCATTGTCAAGAAATAGGAGCAGTAGTGGAATCTCATTTGACCTAGAAGCTGCAATAATTTGATCTGTTGGGAATATCTGTTATAGCTGATAACGAATATTGCACTAAGCAAATGTAAAAAAAAAAAAAAAAATCAGTTGTCTTGTTATCACAGGTGCTGAGGGGGCAAAAGTTGAACCAAAAACATTGTGCATTACTACTTCCATTGTAGGAGGTAACAGTAAAGACCATCTTTTAAACTTATTTTATTCTCTTCATGTGGAGAAATGAGAGGCTCTGTGCCTCACTGCATAGCTGGTACAGTAAAAGTTAGCACACAGATAAATGCAGGTGGTAAATATTGTAGAAATATCTTAAGTGATGCAGCTACATGTTTCCCCCTCCCCCATTGATTTAAATTCTGTGGAAGTTTAATGAGAGTACACATCTATTTCAGGACAGGGTTTGTCCTTCAGATCAAAAATGTACTTTAGTGGTAAGTTGGAACTTTTTTCCATTCCGAGGAGTATGTTAAAGGTCACTGAAATTGGTAAATTAAGTCCTACTAACTTTAATGAGATTTAATCAGTCTCAATAATGTGAAGTGTTGTTACTATCAACTAAAATCAAGAATCTGATAACAGACTCAGAGTCCAGTTGCGAGGCAGTTTTTTAACACTCTCCTCTAGTTACATTGCATATATAGAGTTACCCTGAGCATAGTGCTTCTTATTCTGTCTTGTTGAATGTTTTTATTTATGAGTACAGGAGAGAGATGTTGCCACCTGCCATTGTGACAGTCAAGAGGACAGAATTATTTTACATTGACTTGTGAAAGTTCATGTTCAGATTTTCAACCATTCTCCTTGGATAGCTGTCTCTGTAAGCAGTTATTCAGCAATTAGGCTTATTCATTATTTCATTTCATTTTATAGCAAATCTCTTCTTGATAATATTAATAATTTTGTACTTTGTTACTGTATTGGTACTTCTATTTATAGATGTTATGATATGTCCCCAAAGATTCAAGAAGTCCATCAGCAAAAAGATATTTGATTCTACAGTGTGCAACATGCTCACACTACTTGCTGCTTTCATTTATACCACATGAGTTACTGCCTGAGCATGACCTCAAATTCAACCTGGTTTTGGGTAGGTGAAAAGGATTCTTGTTTAAAATAGAATCAATTGATTTATTTCATTATGTATCTAAATTTAAATTCAAAGTAAGTCTATTGCCATTCTTGTGTTGCTGTTTGCAAATAGCAACTGAGAGCTCAAAGGCATACAAGTTCAAATTATTTGCGATAGAAGTAAATTGGACATAGAGGCAGCTTCTAAACTCACAGAGGTTAAACACCAGATTTTCGCTTACATGAACTGGTTAAAATCAGCTGGTAGGCCAAGAGTTGATATATCAGTAAGAACCATTCACCCTCTTTTTCCTGCCAGTACATCTTTGAGAGTTATTGAGATTTTTTTCTCTTTTTATTTAGAACCTGCTTGTGGTCGGATATGAGGGAGACAGAGAAGATAATTTGATTATTTCCCTTTTTACTCCACAAAGTCTACTGTAAGAGAAGAGCAAAGTAGAAATCTTTGGCAAAATAAACCTCTAGGAAGTAAATGTCAGAGTGACTGTTGACTTTTTTTTTTTTTATGTGTGTTTATGGCTTAACGTTTTGTTCAATTCCTCTGAGCAAAAAGAGAGGGTGGGACAAAGAGTCTTCTAGCTTGGAAAAGGCAGAGTACCACATTACACCAATTTGCTCTTCAAAACTGTTCTAAGTGTTTTGAGCAAATAAGGCAACTCTGGCAACAGTATTTTTGCTGTGTCCAGATGAGATCCAGAGGGGTGGTGGGGGTCACCTCAAATCGCTCTCCATTTTGGTGGGCAAGTGTGCTGGGAGATTTGGTCTTGCAGCCAGGGCTTGTGCATGTGAAGAAACAAATTAGTTGTGTGAGAAGTAATGTAAGAACACGAATAAAACTACCCAAAACTGCATGGTGTGGCCCTGTTTCCACTTTGAGGAAAGGTTGTGTGTGGTGTGGGGGTGTATGTAGGTGGGACTGCACTGAAGGCAGAGGAGCTGTCCAGAGGGCTTGGGTAGGTGCAGTGGCCCCTACTTGGTTTTCTAACATGGTGATAGAACTGCAGACTCAAAGGGAGCAGATGAAATGCCTCTGCTTTTTACTGCAGAGTTCGAATGTAGGAGTTCTTCCACCAGTGCAGGTAGAATTTACCACTGGGAGACAGTTGGAGGAAGGCAAAGGTAAGGGCAGAGGCCACTCACTGCAGTTAGGAATGTGCAGACTGCTGGGATGTATTTTCTATTCAACTCCTCCACAAGTAAAGTACTGTAACTGCAAATCCAGCAAGCAGATTTGCATTTAATCTTCCTTCTTTCTTTTTTTTATTTGTATTAAATGGAGCAAAAGTGTCTTTTCCCAAAAGATGCTACTGAATCATGTTCCTTAGGTTACCACTCATACTCTGCTATACAGAATTTGCAGCGTCCGAGGTAGTTTTCTGCCACTTCTCCTGGCAGCATTACAATGCTATAGGCATCTTTCTTGTCTCAGCCAGCTATCACGGGAAGCAGCCAATGGTGGGGTCAAGCTTTACTTCCTACTGCTTTGAACTGGACCTGTACTCTATTGAAACCTGCATCCATCTTCTTTAATATGGCTGAACAACTTGGCTTTTCTGACTGACTGGTTTTTTCTGATTCACCCTTGGATTATGGTTGTTGCTTCCCTTTTCAAAGGAGCTGACAGTATTTGGATAAATGTGATGCCCAACAGGTTTGGAGGGGCTGACTGCTTTTGCTGTTTATTTTTATATCCTAGACTTTAGAGTCTATGTGCTCTACCTTTTCATAAAGGAAAAGATGATCTGCAAATCTGCTTTTAAAAATTAAAATATGGCAAAACATTGACCCTTACCCAAGAGAATTATCCATTCAATTATGGTTGTGTTTAGCACTCATCCCAGTTAATTTCCATTGGGAATTTGTACCAGTGAGGTAGCAGTCTAAACAGATTTTAAAATACAATCTAGAGGTTTCTGTCAGTAGAAAAATCAACCAGGCTCTTAAGAAAAAGAAGTCTCTTGGAATGCAATCCTCAATGCCAAGTACACTTTGTATAGAGTACAAAAGAAAAACTGCATGTAAAAATGGAAAGGTTGGCAGCTTAACCTAGTTGACTTCCAGAAATGGCAAAATTTGCTTACTAAGGAAGATGTGTCATATTGGACATTAACAGTGTGAAGACAATTCATCTTTCCTTTAGTATCACCTTTAGGTATGGTTAAATGTGTGCAGGTGGAGCTCTTACTGGAACTTTCAAGGTGTTCTGGAGGTTCCTAAATGAAGGCTGTTATCACATGGAATTATCTTGAGCTTCTTTTATGTTTAACTTTTCTGCCTGTTTTTCAAACTAGAGTGACAGCTATGGTGACACACTCTTGTAACGTGCTATGTGGAATTTCTGCTTCTAAAAGTAAAGCCCACTTGACCAACAGTTATTTGTGTGATTATATACTATTTCACTGACAGAAAATATGACCTAGATATGTGTTTCTCATGAAATTGACCCTAGCCTGTTAAGAATTGGCTTGGTGTAGCAATTAAATCATGAATGAAATTGTCCCAGTCCTACTGAATGGAGTCTCTCAGCAATGTGTATTTAATGATAATGGAGAAATATTTTGAAATTGAGAAAGCAACAGTCACCCTGAAATTGATTTGACAGGATTTTCCTTTCTCTTCCATGTTAGAATTTTATGAGAGTATCTAAAATGAACCTAATGAATGGCAGAGATGTGATGTGAATGAATCTTAGGTCATGCAGCTCAGTGCTGCCTGAGAATTCCTACCAGCTTTGCAGTGAAAAGTATAAACATCAGACTTGTTATTTGCTGCATACTTAAGCAAGGCACTCGCTCGAGTTAAAGAAGCCCCAGCCTTTGAGTGGCACGGCGCTTGCAGGATGAGTGTCAGTAAATCACTGACTAAAGCTCCTGCTCCATAAAGGTGCATAAATACCTGTGTGAATCTTCTCTTAAGATGCCAATAAAGCTGATGCAAATTCAAGGGTTTGCTTTCACATAGCTAAAGAGCACTTTCTGATGTTGTAGCTATGTATTTATTATGCTGTTCTTAAAGTAGCATTTGAATGTATAGTAAACAGTATTGATCTTTCACTAGTATGATATTGAAGGTGAAAGTATTGAAAATCCTTTTACTGGGGAGAGTGATTAATGGGGTAGTGGGATAGTATTTAGATTAAAACGAATGAAATCACAGATTCCCAAGGAAGATGAAGATGG
>VZTY01024304.1:22895-36888 GCA_013400935.1 Turnix velox | reverse complement strand
TAATCTACTCTTCTGGCTCTGTGCTCCTCTGTCTCTGTCCTTCTTTGGCTTTACCACTTTGTCCTTGTGATTCCCACGGCCTGGCCTTGCCCTCAGCACCCCTCTCACTTCCTACTCCTCCCACTCACCAGCCTGGGCTCTGTTGCTGTCTCTGCTGAGCAGTTTCCCACCCCACACTCCTCTCACCAGTGCTTCAGCTTGTCTGTGAGCACAATGTGCCATGCAGAGGGCACATGGTAGTAAGGATGGGACCTGAACTCCAGCACAGGTTTGTTTCTTATCAGGCTGCCCTGTGTGAGCAGGGACATTTCCTGGAAGCATGTGGGGACACAGAGAAGAGCCCTGTGCCAGGCAAAGTCTGCAGGGATCCCAGATTTTGATGGTGGGATTGTCTGAGTTAAGAGCTCTGCACAATGGCTATTCTTAGCTAGGAAAGCAGCCTCCCAGTAGTAGCAAGAGGAGGAGCTCTGAGCATACTGTTATAAATGTCTAAAGACTTTCAAAGGAAAAAGCACTGACTATCAGTGCTTTTTTTTTCTCCCTTCCCCCCTCCACCCTCATGGAGTGGAAGATACCTCCCTTGATACTTTCTCCCATCACCCTACAACCCTGCCTAAAAGTGACTCTGCAATCCAAGAGGTCTGAAGGTCACTGGAGGGAAGTACCAGGCACTCCTTTTCCCATCCATCTCATCCTCTCCAGCCAAGAACCATGGCAAGCTAAGCTGAGGATAATCAGGGAGCTATTGCTAAAGAGGATGAGGGGGCACAGGGGCAAGGGGAGGAGAAGTGGGAACTGGAAAGTGTGACTCTGTCCCCTGCATCAGGGATGGCTGAGCTGTGCCAAGGGAATCTCATTCCTATGCATGCAGACAAAATGGTTCCCACTGGAATCACTCAAATAACAACCTGGAAGTTAGCAACCATGTAAGCAGTGGAAAAAGTCCCTTGTGGTGTGGAATACCAGATCTTCTAGCAGTTGAGAAGTGGGCAAAATGAGAGCCCCTTGCCTGAGCCTGGTGGTCTGGCTAGCAAGACCACCTGGGAGTTGTGCTAGGAAAGGTCTGGATTGATCCTCCTGCTGATGGAGACAGAAGCCAAAGCAGCACTTGCAGGCTTGGATCCTACCTTGCATTGTAGCTGATGAGGTTTAAGATTTAGAGTGTGGATCAGTTGCTTTCCCATTAGAGTGAATACAGGTACTACAGAGACCATGGAAAGCCTACATCTGAGGGATGTATGGTTGCTCTTTCAAGACTTGTGTGCTGAGCAAGTTACTCTTTCATGCTTTTATCTAGTGATGTCTTTCCCTGACACTTCCTCTGGACCTACATGGGCCAACATCCAGGTTGCATGGCCCAGTAAATCCAAGTGAAATAGAATCATAGAATGGTTTGGGTTGGAACAGACCTTAAAGATCATCTAGTTCCAACCTCTCACTGCTTGGAAAATGATGAGGTAATGTGTCATGTTTCATCTCTAACTACCATTTCTCTATTGATGTCTAGGTTAGGGGCTGATTCAGAAGCAGTTTTTCCAGCAAAAACCTACCTCTTGGTGCTTCTTTTTTTTTCCCAGAAGTGATAATTTTTATCCAATCTGACCTCCCTTATTTACTCTGGCGCTTTACCTGCCACTAAAATACAACCTGCCTCCAGGGCAAAAGCTGCAGCAATTTAATAACTTGGCACCAGGGCCAAAGGTGGGAGCCAAAGAGGTGACAAAAGCATGGAAGCCACATGCCTCTAAAGTATTAGAGAAATGACCCCTGGTAATGATCAAAACAAGGCTTAGGGGAAACTTAAGAGAGACCAAGGCTTAGGGGAGACTTAAGAGAGCCCATAGCTGTGTATTTCACTTAAAGCAACAGCAATAAAATACAACTAAAACAGGGGAAAAAAATAAGAGGGGAGATTGAAGGGTTACAGGCAGGTGGTAACTGAATTAAACCAAACTATCAAGGCTGTTCAGGAAGGTCTCAAACAATTACTCATGCTTTAAAGAGGAAACCCATAGCCAGGCAGTCATCCCCTGTCTTTCCCATGTACTTGAGTCTCATGTATGTCACATATCACTGGTGTGCACAGCTCTGACCAGCAGCCTTTGGGCTTGGGCACCCTCGCCCCAAAGGAGAAAAAACCAACCCCCAAAGTTAGATAAGTGAAGGAATACCTGGAAGGACTTGATGAAGGTCCAAAGCAGTGTCCGGATGCCCTCCCCTCGGCTCAGCAGCTTCACCAGACGCATCACGCGGAAGAGTCGGAAGAAGGTGATTGAGATGCGAGAGTTTTCCTCTGCGTTCTGGAAGCCATTGGGCACAGAGGCAGGAGTTACAACAGCACAGGAGGAACAGGGGTCCTGGGCCACAGAGGAGGCTACGCCGAGAGCTCACTGCACTGTTCCTTGTCCTGGTACTGCTCCCTGGGCTTGCGCTACCCCAGCATCCCGTGGATGGGATGGGCTGAGACCAGCCTTCCCTCTGCCCCATGATGCTGAGGCTACTCTATGGAGCTATCAGCCTCTCCCTTCAAGTTGCCTGGACTTTTGGGGTACTAGGGATACCTTACACTATAAACCCTTCAACTACATCCTCTATTTGTCACATAATGATGCAATTCTGCCTCTGCCGTTGTACTGGAGGAGAAAGACACTTTCTCTTTTAGCCTATCTGGGCTGTTTTACGCCATCAAGTGTCTCAGCCAGTTCTGGTGAACCTGGTGATGGACATTAGCCACGTGCCTCTTGCACTGCTTGGAAATTGCAGCAGGTCCCAGGTCTGTCCCAGGACTGCAAAACCCCATGGAGGGACCATGGTGAACACTGCCCCAGCCCAGTTGTGGGGTACTGCTGGCAGCCCCACTAGTGCCATGGCAAAGCTTCTGGGGGCTGGGTTGTGGTCATTTGCTCCCTCTGCTCTGCCTTTGGGCCTTTCACATTTCTCATGACCCCTTTGTATTTCCCACAGTCTGCACACTGACCGTTGTTTTTTTTCCAAACATTTTATTTTGGCTCAGTGCTACTGTTCAAGCGTGCAGTATTTTAAAATAGTCTTTCTTTTGGTCTGTTTCTGTTGGGTTTTTTTGTTTTTTTTTTTTCCTCTCACAGCATCTGCTTTGTCCCTAAGCATTTTCCCCTGAGCCTATAACCAGCTCTGACGTACCTCAGCCTTCACAAGTCTGAAAGCAACATCCCTCTGACTGCTGCCATGGCACCAGGCTCACCTGGATTTCTATGGAGGACCCACTGCCTAACCTGAAGGAAGGTGAGGCACAGAAAATACCACATTTCCCAGTTTGGTAACCCCTTAAAATACTTAAAATACTAGTTTCCACTAGCAGCACTGTGGGAATGTGCCCTGCTGTCAAAGGGGGAGATAACAGTGTCACCCTGCTTCTTGACCTGCCACAGAGCAAAGGAAGTGCACAGAAACTCCTTCTCTGTCCCCACCCAGGCTACAATGACTGCAGTTAAGAGTCTAAACACCACCAGAAGAGCAACAATTAGGAGGAAGAAACAGTGCAGATCACCCCCCGCTGTTAACTACTCACCACTGTGTAAACCAAGAGAGAACAGACCCTTTAGATTTCCTGTCACTGGGCAGCAAATGCAACAGCTGCTGGCCTGATCAAACCCAAGGCATAGGAACCATCAGGACACACAGTTTCTGAGGTTAAATGTCCAGATGAGGATGTGTACCTGTGTGATATGTGGGCTTCCAGGGTGAGCAGGTTGTTGGTCCCTGTCTGGGTCCACGCACCAGCTCCTGCTGTGGTGCCACAGAATCATAGAATGGTTTGGGTTGGAAGGGATCTTAAAGATTATCTAGTTCTAACCCTCCTGCCATGGACAGGGAGACCTCCCACTAGACCACGTTACTCAATGATCCCTGTGTACTCATCATCTGTGCAGTAACAGGGTGAAAAATGTGAGAGGAAGGGTCTGTGTCAAGGAAAAGCCCCAGAGTTCCTCACATCTCATGTAATTTTCAATTTCTGACTTAGCCAACAGGCTGGGGGCTTCAGTAAATCAGAAAGACTTTCTCTAAGGTGAAGGAGAGTGTGGCCTCCAAGAAATAAAAAAATCCTGGCATTCAATACTCTCAGAACTACAGTCCCAGAGGGATAACTGTAAGGTCACACACCTAACCCAATCCTACAGAAGTCCAATAGACTCTCTTCTATTTCCTAGTACTATCTAAAAGAGAGTTGAGGTTCAAATGTCAAAGTTGTACTGCCATGGTTGTGACAAAAAAAGAGTGTTTTAAGGTCTTTTCTTATTCTAACTGTTGCTGTTCTTGTCAGCTTGGCCTTGACAATGGCAGGAACCTGGGACATGGGTCTGGACAGAGATTTTAGAATTCTTTCATCTTTCTTTGCTGAAAGGAGGCACCTGCTATAGGCAGAAAATGATCCCTGTCCTCATAGGGTCATGTAGCAGGCAAAGTCTAAGCAGCAAATAAAGTAAAATTCCTCTCTGATGCAAATCAGCAACTTACTGGCATAAAAACCTCTTAGTCAAAACCAGTCAGTGATGCCAGGGGGAATTAGGGTCATTTGAAGACTAAATGCCTACAGATCAGCTGACTCTTGAAATGCCTTGCTTGGTTTCCTGGCTTTCATCCAGCTTTTTGAAGGCATATCCTTGCCAGAGGAGGGAAGTTCTGCAAAGTGGCAATGGAGTGAAGTTACTGCAGCTCTGTTGGGGTGGTGTGGGAACCACCTGGTAACACCAAAGCAGCAGAGTTGGTGTTTACCACTGCCTCCTTACTCTTCATTTAGGCTAAGTACAAACTCAAATGTTATAGTGAACCACTTCACTGCAGATGAACTTCAGAGTACCAATCCTTTCTAGTTTGGAACTTGGACGTGGAGTCACATCACAAACCCCTTTGGTGTCACATTCATAGTGACAAAGAGTCTGGTTCTCTCTTGGTGATTAATTAGAAGGCTGAACGACAGTTAAGTTGACCAGAGGAAAGCTGGAGGATGCACAAGAAATACACATGTGCAGCATATTCACAGCTCATGTGAACACCAGACTCACATCAATACACGATATGGCAGCTTCATGCACAAATAACTAGGCTGGGCTTGGAGAGAGAACTCGTGATCACAGGTAAGAGAATAAAGGAGTGTGTTAGAAAGAGTGTCACAGAAGCTGGGAGGGTGGTCTGTATTTTCGGTCTTACCATAGAGGAAGAGCATTGGGTATGTTCAGCTGGCTTTAAAGAAAGGCAGACAGAAATAAGCTGTAATAAGTCTCCAATCAAGAGCCCTAGAGTACACTAGGTCTTGGCTAACACAGTGGCCAGCCCAGCCTAAACCACAACACACAGGAGCAACAAAATGGCAGAAGAGGGCAAAAGGGAGTTTGAAAGAAATGCACAATAGGCTGGGCCTATTCCCTTGGATGCCCAGGATCAAAGCTGGGCATGGCAGAAATTGGTACAACTCCCACTGAATTTGATGAAAGCTGTATTCTCTACCACCACAGGTGAATTACATCCTGTATCTCCTGAGTGCTAAACATCCTGCCATCCAGGCAGGCATGTTTCTTGTATCACTGCTTTCAACTTCAATTTCCTTCCCCAACTCAGATCCAATCCATGTCTACACAGGAACCAGCCAGCTTCTAGTGCATCATTCTGACTTGTAAGCCCATAACACCCCAGTGCCAAAGTAACACTTCCTATCTATATGTCCCCATTCCCTTATGCATAGTTCTAGGTGATACCATTATGGTTGCTAAGACAATGTGTTAGGGCAGTCTAATCATAGAATCATAGAATAGTTTGGGTTGGAAGGGACCTTAAAGATCATCGAGTTCCAACCCCCCTGCCATAGGCAGGGACACCTCCCACTAGACCAGGCTGCCCAGTGCCCTGTCCAGCCTAGTCTTGAACACCTCCAGAGAGGGGGCATCCACAACCTCCCTGGGCAACCTGTTCCAGTGCTTCACCACCCTCACTGTAAGGAATTTCTTCCTTATGTCTAGTCTAAATCTATCCCCCTCTAATAGCTCTTGGCAACCTTACAACACCCACCACCAGCCGTGCAAAGTGGGTTGGCAGAGCTGGTCAGCTTGCTGTACCTTCACACATCTCACAGCAGAGCTCCAGAGACCCAATGGACAAATCCTTGGAGACTGAGCTGAGCCCTGATCCTGCCTGAAAGAGTCTAGATGCTGCAAACTCCTTATGTCTAGTTCCTTAATTAACTTCTGGGGCCAGTTTCAACAGCGAGGGCAATTCTAAAAAAACACCCAAGACTGCAAATAACCTTTTAAATGTAAGAAGTAGAACTGAAAATGAAATAAAAGCAGCTTCATCAGAGTTCTTCAATTCATAAGTAACATAATCCTTCAGGTCTAACCTCTGCCATAGGCCTGTATGCCAAACCTGTCTGTCATTACTTCCTGTGACTATTTTGGAAAAGCAGAAACTGATCCATTTTGTTTCCTGCCAATGGCCCCCTCTATTACCACAGGGGACTCCTACAGTGTGCTCCTGCTCCTCAGTAACCCAACTGTCATTGTATTACTTAAACAAAGCCTGTAGTTTGGATGCACAGCCTGTTTGGTGATATTGGCAAAAGAGAAGGATTAAAACCCCCATGGTATATCTAATCATATGATAGTCTTTTGGGTCAAGTAATTTTCTTGGTAGTGTCAGCCTTCATTGATTTTATCCTCCTCTTTCACATCTCTGCTTTTGTGTTTTCACATCACATACAGGCAAAAAGCTGGCTTGAATACCAAATAAAGAAGAGGTGCCCATAGAGATATTTCTTAGATTGGGCATAGATTTTGATTTTTTTTTTGTTGCTGGGCAAACATCTCCTTTCCAGCATCTCTTTTCTCTGCTCCACCCCTCTTCCTCTTTCTAGTTTTGCAACTCTTCTAACAAAAGAAGGGCTCTCACGCCACTGATTGAATGTACAAAACCACTTCAAATTAACTGAAGGAAGCCCAAAAATTTTCAGCAAACTTTCAGGGTTCTCCATCCTTCCTGGGTGATTCTGTTGCAGCAATTTGTGACTGACTGGCTGAAGAATCCTTGCAGAAGTCACTGCAGAATATTATATCTCAATTGCCATTTTGGTATTGTAAATGTTTGAAAATGTAATGTAACAGAGTGCAAAACCTTTATAAAAGTGTATATAATATGACTATATAAGCCATTGTTGATTCTGACTGCTCAATTTGGAGGAGTTGAGCATCATGTGATCATTGAGAAGTAAATTCTGAGTATCTTCAGCATTGTTAAGAAAGGAGAGGCTGACTTGTTGCTCTCATTCCCTAATTGGCCCATGTTTTAAGATGGGGTGAAGTGAGTAGAAAATGACATTACTACCTACAATAAAAGCCTCAAAAGCAACATGGAAAAATTTATGACAGGGCTGGCAGGTGATGTTTGTCCTGAAACACTTGTGCACACAGTATTCTGTGCATGAGGATATGATGGGGGACGTCAACCCTCAACCTTGGGTTACTGAATATATTTTCTGACATCCACAAATGTTTCAGAGAGGAAACAAATCCTACATTTTCTGATATCCACAGAGGTTTCAGGAAAAGATAAGCTCTACTGTTTTCCACCAAAAAGTCACCATCTGGTGTGTGAGAAGTCATTTCTAGGACTTTCAAAGTGTGGCCATTCCTAACTATGAAGTCATGAGAGCTACTGCTAGATTTTCTGAGAATCTTAAACCTTGTAAGTGATGTGGTTATGCAAGTTTTAGGACAAGGACAGGCACCCAGTAGCTGAGAACACTGTAACCACATCAGTTCACTTGGTAATAAAGTGTCTGCCTAATGCCCACCTGAAGTGGACAGGATTTTGTTTCTGCAAATCTCAGAACAATGGACAAAACCAAAATCCCCATCTGTTTAACATGCCTAAAAAAGCTTTCATATAAGCAGCCATTTCTTCTCCTGCTTGTGGTCTAACCTGCAAAGGAGCTTCTATTCTGCTACTGACAATTTGTGCATGCACAAGCAACTGAATGAGAAAGGGCAGCAACAATAAGAGTGAGATCAGTCAAGAGATGATGCTCTGTGCAATTTCCACCACAGATAGAAAGGACTGTAATATAAATCACAAACAAGTCTAGTGACATGGAAGAGCAATGCAGAAGGGAACTTGCAGTGATAAGACAAATATCTGAGGCAGAATGTGTCTATGCAAAGATACTTGAGTGGATGACTGCAATGAAACTGCTTAGGCCATTTATTATAATTTCTTTTTCCCCCTTGATGTCACCATATTAAAAAAGGTAACAGAGATACTAAGGAACAGAAAAGGTCAAGAAACAGAAAAGCAGGCTCTAGAAGCCAAAGTAAAGATTCAGAAGAATAAAGACTGAGAGGTCCCTGAACCATGGATGAAAAGCTCCTCAGAATACTGTTGTCTGCATATGTGCAGTTTTAACTATGTTCAGTGTGTACCAGAGCACCAACATTTTAAACAGACACCTTACTTGAGCTACTGCTTAACTTAAAGCTCCTACAGGGACAAAAGTGAAAGGCACAGCTTAAGCCTGTCATGAATTCAGGATCCCAGAAGAGAGGTTTCTGGAAAAGAAGAGAGGTCTTCTGGAAAAGAAGAGAGATTTATTCAATAGAGAGATATTTAAAATCTTACACCACAGAACACACTGAAGCTGATGAGTTCAGCTTCTTCTGAGGATCCAGTCTTTGCTTTTTCCTGATGTTTGATGAGTAAAACTTCCTTTTTTTTTTTAAACTTCCTAACAAGACTTCTTCCATTTGTAGGGAGGAATAAGTTTTTGCAAGGCAGAATCCAGTGTTTATGTCGTAGAGAACTTTGGTCTAGTTGGATCTGGGGAGCATTTAAGCAGCCAAATGCAGAGTTACAGCTACTTTGTTACTCAGAGCTCTCTCAGTCAATGCAGTGGTACAATGACAGCCTTCTAATTTAGCCCCAATCTGTGGTTTAGACTTTGGCACCATGACATGACCGAGTACCTTTATATTTCTCAAGAAAACAAATGGTGAGATGTTAACGTTGACTTTTGTGACAAATAATCTATAATGGCATTTCTCCACTGAGGAAAATATGAGTTGCAGATGAGACTCTTAGGGGACCACCTGCAGTAGTTGGTTGTCAGTGATAGATGTCTGCTACCATGTTGCCTTGACTGGTGTTGACATTTGAAAAATGAAAAGTTACGCGTGAAGATGGATCTCTTGGAAACTTGTCCATTGGTCTGTTAGTCTTTTCCCAGGAGGGAGTGAGAGATACTAACTTCTTGCTTTTTCTTTTACTCATTGCAGGAGGGATGCCCCTGAAATTCTACACCATAGATTGCCAGAGCAGGCTGCTTTGCTAGTATATTGATATCTTCTGGCTCAATTTCTTTCTGTCTCATGGGGTCATAGTCATAGTCATCTAGGTTGGAAGGGACCTTTCAGATCATCAAGTCCAACCATCAGCCCAACTCTTGCAAGCTTCATACCTGGACAGGGACTTGAACCCTTGACCCTCAGATTAGGAGTCTGGTGCTCTCCCAACTGAGCTACACACCCAGGTCCTCCATGAGTCTTTCCTACTTTAGCATCTGTGACCTTCTTGGACACAAAATGGAGGGTGAAAGAAACTCATTGTACACATACAGATGAGATTTTGAGGGGAATCAAAAGGAGTTTCATTAAGGGATACCTGAATTTTTTAAATAAAGGGAGTGAGGAAGGACTGAAGGGCTGTTTCAGCTGCTTGGCCACTTTCATCTTGACTTGATGTCAAGGACACGAATAGGACAACTGCAAGCTGACAGCACCACTGTTCTGTTGATTTTTCTTTTGCAGATGTGGGTCACACACAAGCTGAGATGGGATTTGCAAGGACACAAGCTTCAAGAAGAACAAAGAAGGGCCACGAAGATGATCAAAGGGTTGGAGCAACTGCCCTATGAGGACAGGCTGAAGGAGTTGGGGTTGTTCAGCCTGGAGAAGAGAAGGCTCAGAGGGGACCTCAGAGTAACTTATCAGTACCTGAGGGGGTCCTACAGAAAAGCAGGGGAAGGAATTTTTAACATAATATCGGATGGGAGGACTAGAAACAATGGATATAAATTAGAGGGGGATAGATTTAGACTATTCTATGATTCTTAGAATTTACCAGTGCATAGAAAAAAAAGGAGATTTAGAATTTATCAGTGCCATGGAGACATGATAAAAGAAAAGCCACTAGACTTTTTCTGACATGTGTAGTGTAAATATTATGAAGTGAGCTCAGGAGGCTGTCTGAGCAACACAACTCTTGGTGGAGAGCTGGAAAAAGTCAGGGTTTCAAATCAACCTGACTGCTGGCAGGTAATAGTCTGCTGCTACACTGGGGAGTTACCACAGCCCCCTCCAGAATCATCTGTCTGCCACTGTGGTGTGTGGTTTTAATCATGAGAGCCCTAGAGAGAATCCACCTGCCACCAAAGTCTGTGAAGTTGTTATAAGACGAGGCAGAAATATATCTGGTATTTCTCTGTCTGGGAACACCACTGGATTGCAGATGGCATAATTCTCAATTCCCACAACCTTTCAGTGAAATCAAATTATTAGCAGGGAAAAAATACCCCCCAAAATAAGGCAGGCAAGCTGGTCAGGCTTTATTCCATCAGGTGTCCAGTTCTTTGAGAATTTCTGAGGGTATTTTGAATGAAGAATCATAGAATGGTTTGGGTTGGAAGGGACCTTAAAGATCGTCTAGTTCCAACCCCCTAGCCATAGGCAGGGACACCTGCTCAGTGCCTCATCCAGGCTGGCCTTAAACACCTCGATGGAGGGGGCATCCACATCCTCTCTGGGCAACTTGTTCCAGTGTCTCAGCCCCTTCACTGTAAAGAATTTCTTTGTTATATCCAGCCTGAATGTCCTCCCTACCATTTTATATGTGTTATTCCCAGTCCTGCCATTACAAGGACCTTTTGTGACGTAATACTGTTAAGGATTCTTAGAATTGGAACCTGGGTGAAGCACCAGAGGGTATTTTTTGGATAATGTTCCTAAATTGAGGTTTGCTTTTAATGCCTATTAGAAAAGGGTGTCATCTTTGATGAAAACAGGGAATCAAGGTGTGTGCCTTTACTGGGTCAAACCATGAACACCTTGGTGATTCCCCTGGGAAAAGCCCTGAGATGTTCCAGTGCAGTTTACATGCTAACCCTCAGACAGTTCTACAGAAGAGACAGATCATAGAATCATAGAATCATAGAATCATAGAATAGTTTGGGTTGGAAGGGACCTTAAAGATCATCGAGTTCCAACCCCCCTGCCATAGGCAGGGACACCTCCCACTAGACCAGGCTGCCCAGTGCCCTGTCCAGCCTGGTCTTGAACACCTCCAGAGATGGGGCATCCACAACCTCCCTGGGCAACCTGTTCCAGTATTTCACCACCCTCACTGTAAAGAATTTCTTTCTTATGTCTAGTCTAAATCTATCCCCCTCTAATTTATATCCATTGTTTCTAGTCCTCCCATCCGATATTATGTTAAAAATTCCTTCCCCTGCCTTTCTGTAGGACCCCCTCAGGTACTGATAAGTCAAGGGAACTTTTAAAGCAAATGAATCCTGCAGCTACTGGGTTTTTTTCCCCCTTCATTTCCTATGTATTGTAAGATTTTGAAATTCTAGAGCTCGCTTTTCTAATTAGTTTCAAATATGCAAATCATACCAATTTGAATAGCTTATTAATTAATTTCATATATACCCATGAAATCATCAGACAGTAATCTTATGGTTCCTAGTGCTTAAGGTAAATATAAGGAAACTCAGTTGCTTTAATTTGATTATGCAGATTACCCTAGATTAACAATTACTGGATAGTTAATGAGAGAGTCACTTTTTAACACAGCTGAAAGCTCTGTTTTCCCCCCCATGACTCTGAGAAAAACAGAACAATTGGAAGCATGCATCTATGCAAATTATTCTTCATTTTCAGGATGTTTTAATAATCCTTCACATTAGCTCTGGGTAATTGATGAGTTCAAGTCTTAGGGTAATCAAGCCTTGGTAGCTCCTGAGAAACAAGTAGATGGTAAAGACTATCAGAGATGGTGCTCATCTTCAACTACAAGTACTGGGCTGACTCAGAGAGGCAGGTGCAGCTTGCTTGTATTTTTTTATTCATGTTCTGTGCAACAGATAGCCCCAAATCCCCGGAGCATCTGGATAGGAAGGGCCTGAAAATAAACCATGAAAACAGATGTTGTGTGCAGGACCTCTCATACCGTTTTACAGGTAGAGAGATTTTTTAGGATTTTCCACTTCAAGTATTAGCTGAGAAGAGGTTCTGCCTGTTTGAACACCTCTGCCAGAAGCCATGTGTGACAGAGTGGACTTTTCTCATTCAGCTTGCTTTTTCAGTGGGACCAGTTGTTGACCCAGAGGGCAAGGGTCCTCAGAGGACAGAGGAGGTAATGATGTTGTACCAGCCCAGAGCAGACTGGGAGGGATGACCCAGGGAAGAGAATGAGGCACTGAGCAGGACAGAGAAAGAGCAAATGTGAAAATTCAGAGTTCTCAGGTCTTCACCTTTCCACTTGTGACAACAGTTTTGTCATTGCTGTTCCTAAGCAGCCCAATGTGCCTCACTGTCTTTACTATGGCAAAAGTTAAAAAGGCTTTTAAAACCAAATCCAGCAGTGTATTCATCAGTCCACTGGAAAGGGCAGTCCTTTTTTCTTCCATCCCTTCAAGAAGAATTATATGTCCTCTCATACTTTGGTCATTCTTTTTTTTTTTTATCATCATCTGGAAGGGAGAAACGGAGGGAGGGAAATCAGTAGGTCACAGCCTGGACCTAGTTTTGACTCATCCATAATGACAGTTCATTTTATATCCAGGTTGTCCCATCACAAACCCCCAGATAAATCCATTATCTTGACTTCTTATTTGTAGCAGTGTTGTGAAAGCACAGCTGTTCTGGAGGGCTGGAAGCAGAACCAGCTCAGGTTCTAGGTCTGTGCCACTGATTTTGATATGGAAAAGAAGACCCTGTTCAAAGCATTCATACTAGTCATGGTTATCTGAAAGACATACTGCTGTGTGAGGTGGAGATTGTGACATTCCTTGTACCATAACACAGTTTTGGAAAGGATAATGGCAACTAAGTTCTTCTCTGAAATTAGATTCCCAAGCCACAGGTAGGCAGGAGCTTTCTTTGTCTCCAACACCTTGCAATGCTCCCTTAGCACTGAGAAGGTGAGTACCTTCTACTGGCATTGTATTCCCCAGCAGTTGGTGATCTGAGGAATTAAGCAAACTCCCAGAAGCATAGCCTCCTTCTATCATGACTGTGCTTGTTTTCAGTGCATGGAGCATTTAAGCACTTCTACAGCTAGTTTTTAATTACTCATTAATTAGGTGATACAATTGCATGGTGTGGGAGAAGGATGAAGAAGAAGGAAGAAGAGGTTGAAACCTAGTGCTGTCTGCACATTGGTGTTACTGGGGTGCCTCTGGGCAGCCTCATCTGGCTACGGCAGAAAAGAGGCTGGAGACCTTTGAACTTGGTAGAGCTCCGTCTGTAGAAAAGTCTGCGGGGAGGTCAGTATCAAGGATTTGCTGTGATGTGGTTGGCAGGAGCATGTGCACCTGGGTGGAAGCAATCCCAAGCACAGATCCAGGCTGGGTGGAGAGTGGCTTGAGTGCAGCTCCGTAGAGAAAGACTTGGGTGTGTCAGTTGATGACAAACTCAACATGAGCCAACAGTGTGCACTTGCAGCCAAGAAGGCCAACCAAATCCTGGGTTGCATCAAGAGGAGTGTGACCAGCAGGTCAAGAGAGGTGATTTTACCCCTCTACTCAGCACTGGTGAGACCCCACCTGGAGTATTGTGTCCAGTTCTGGAGCCCTCTTCCTCCACAGGAAGGATATTGAGCTGTTGGAGAGGGTCCAGAGAAGGGCCACGAAGATGATCAAAGGGCTGGAGCAACTGCCCTATGAGGACAGGCTGAAGGAGTTGGGGTTGTTCAGCCT
>VZTY01024304.1:2536-22771 GCA_013400935.1 Turnix velox | reverse complement strand
ATTCTATGATTCTATGTGAATCCAAAAGGAAGCTGAAGGAGCATCTTTGCAACTCCTGTGTAACCAATGGGGATTTCCACTGATGGTGTTAATGTCAGAAGCAGGCCTATGGTCTGCAGCAAAATACCCACTTCACAGGGTGGCAACTCTTCTGGGCACCAATGGAGCCAGAAGGAGATCAGATCATGAGCAGGTTTTCCTAGGGAAGAGGACAGGCAGCCTACCAGCTCAAAGACTGGATCTTTCCTTTGTCAAACCCAAAGGCTCTGGGAGAGGGTGAAGTGGAAGGAACCATCTTAAGCTTTGATGAAGGTGCTGAAAGAAACTGCACATGCCATTGAAAACAGGAGAAACTCCAACCTGCCTTTGTTCCAATGCATCAGGACTGTGGATTGCAAGAGACACTTGATACAGGTGAAGAAGCATCCCTTATTACTTTTGGGCAGGATAGCCAGGCATACCAGCAGCCCAAAGAAAGAGTTTGTCATGGACCATTTTCATTTGAGATTTGTAGCTGTTAGTATTTAATTCCCAGGCTGCATCTTCCCATTGCCTTTTAAATTACAAAGTTATTTAATGTTGGTGCAGACATATTTCCCAGAAGAGAAGAGCCTACAGACTCATACTGGATTTCTGTACGTTAATAAGAGATGCCATGAAGCCTATGAGCCATTCTGGGATTGGAAATGCCAATCACAAGCATTATCAGAGAATGTTAAAGTTGTTCAGATGGAGTTTTGCTGTTGCAAAGCTGCTGAGTAACAGATTTTTGTTCTACACGTCTTCCCAAGACTAGATGGTTGTTGATTTGATGAATTCTTCAGTTGAAAAAATTGGTAGGGGTAGTTTGGATGACAGTGTGGGATTTTCTATGTTCAAAGCTAGGACTACTGTTGAGACTCAAAATCCTTAGCTCTAAGTACCACTTGCTGCTGAGGACCTTTTCCATCCTATCTGCTCACAGCTGAGGAAAAGATGTCACTTGATGTGGCTTTGGGTGAAGCAGATTTTTTTTCCCAGGCACTCAGATACGGCTCAGCAGGCAGCATGGCTGACTGGTAGTTTAAAAGATGATTTTGAGAGAATGACAAGGCTGTGACCAGCAGAGATGCCTCATTACTCTGCAACATTATAAATTTTGCTAGCAATTAGTGCCAGGGACAGATTTTTGGCCATCAATCAGGTGACCATAAGCAGCAACCCATTCCCTACAGCTGAGTGTCTGGATGCAGCTGGGAATGGGCCCCATTCAGCAGATGTCTACGGAGATACATGAAGTAGAAAGCATTTTGTTGGTACATTATGCAAGACACAGTCTTTGTGAAGAACAAACACTAGTGAAGGAAGGCAGAACTACAGCCAAAAAACAGAATTCTAGTGAGAAATAAATCAATCCCTCGTGTTTGCCTGGCTGGTACATGTGAGGGTAGAGGCAAGGAAGCCGGAGCTAAATGAGGGTGTGCTCCATTGGCTATATTACCTTTTTATTACAAATCTCTTTTGCTTACCAGGAAAATACCTACAGTCAAGTCTTTCTTACATGGGAACCTCAAAAATTCCTGTTAGTCTCTGTATTTAGGTGTGCAAAATGGTACCCATCACCATGCTGAACCACTGCTGAGTGCCATCTTCACACAGGGGAACAGCCATTCTCTTTTAGTGATGGTATCTTAGCTAAAGAAAGACAGGGGAAAAAAGTAATCCCTCATACAGTAGGTAAAGGGAAACTAATGACTGCCTTCCTGAAAACTGTTCCCAGTTCTCCTGGGAATGGGAAACATGACTTCTGCTGCTTAGGATTTCAGCAAAGTTTGAAGAAAGAGGCTGGGGTTAAGGAGGAGAAGAAGAGAAATTTCAAGAGGAAAACAAGTCAAATAAGTGTGAGTGTTTTCCCTTCTTCTGTCACCTTCATTGCTTTCATTACAACTGGCAGTGCAATCTGGAACCAGTTAGCAGATCTCTAAATATGCACAAAAGCATGAGATTGTTTGTGCAATGAGGTCTTGGAGGACTGGTGTTAAAAATTTGGATGAAGAACAGAGGCTTTTTTAAAACTGAGTGAAATACAGGGGAACCTGAGCACGCTTTTATTAGAGTCATCTGCACATGGAGAACAGTGATGCTGGAAAATTCTTTGGGCACTCTTAGGAAAATGATAATGAAGTGCTAGAAAACATCTTTTGCTGCTTCAAGGAATTGCTTGAAGATGACAGAAATAGCTGGATTTGAACTCACCTAAGCACTTTTTTGACTTACAGTGCTCATGGAGCTAACATTAATTAACATAATTAACATACTAAGAGATGATCTAAGGCATCAGAGATTTTTCTATGGATTCATATGAAGATACAATCTCTTCTAGAGTTCAATTAAAGTTAAAAGAAACTTTTGCTCAGCAATAGGAATGATTTATCCTGGCTAGCAAGCCAATGGAAAATATAACCAGGTTGGGGTTGTTCTGATGTTTTTTATTATTTTTGCTTTTGGGTGTTTTAGCTGGCTTTGGGGGGAAAAAAACATATTGGAATTACAAGGAAAAAATAAATATATCTTCATTATATCACAAATGTCGCTGCCAGAATATTGTAATTCTTTTTTAAAGTAACAGGATAGAAAAATGAAAAGAAAAAATGAAATATTGGTCAGAAAACCTGACAAAAATAACAAACCAGGACTCCTCTAAAAGGCTTAAAATCCCCAAAGGTTTTGAGTATTTGAAAGCTTGCAGTAATTAAAAGCATGATCCACTCCTCAGTGGAGATGCTGTGCCCCATCATTTTAAAGCAAACTAAATGTTTTCACTGAGAAGGAATCCAGACAGGTTTGTGCATCAAGTCATGAAGCCACAGGGCTACCTAACCTTCTTTTTACTGTTTTTACAATTAGCTTTTAAGAATTTATTCTCTTTATCTTCTGTTTCTCACAATTTAATTAACTAGCAAAATTA
This sequence comes from Turnix velox, assembly GCA_013400935.1. Lineage (NCBI taxonomy): Eukaryota > Metazoa > Chordata > Aves > Charadriiformes > Turnicidae > Turnix > Turnix velox. The sequence continues at coordinate 19,824 of VZTY01024304.1, read as the reverse complement.
TTTTCATGCTGCCCTTTAATCTCCCCTGCATTAAAATACATTCCAATTATTCCATCCACCTGGAATAACCACCAAAAGCAAAGTCTAAGAAGCAGTTTTGTAGAAAACACAATATGGAGATGTTTCCTAAAACTGTGTTGAGTGGGGACTGGTCTTTCAAGACATTTTTTCTTATGGAAACAATATGCTTTCTTCTGTTGCTTATATTGCTAGCTCAAATACTCAGGTAAACTGAGGAAGGTGTCCTTTTGCATTTACTATCCCCTTTTCTGCAAAAAATAGAGGTCTTTTTTTTCCTGTTTGCCCATATTTCATGTAGATTTTCTTACCCAAAAAGTTGTACCGTTACCAAAATCACCTCCTTGTAAGGGGGCAAATCATACTACAAACTCTGGAAATGTACTCAGAATATCAACATTCTTTAAAAAGAAAAAGAGGCCCCATCTTCATGACAAAAAAATATACATAAATAAGAGCAAAATAAACCTGTTCAAACATGGTTGCAGTGAAGTAGTCTTACTGTACTTACTTTTTCACCAACATTGGGTGAAAAACATGCACTAGAATTGTTGATTAAGCATGAAAGGTGATCAAATTCAAATGGATCTAACCCACATTGGGGAAGAGTCCAGGGAAGCTCTCTTGATGTTCACCAAAGGTAAAAACAAGGCACTGTGTTACTGGGATTTGCCATTGCTACAGCTCACAACCATGCTTCAACATGGCTTCCTATAGACAGAAGCTGGGGCCACTGTGGTGCATTACCTGGATTATTCTAGCCATAAAAACACCACCATATATATGTATTTTTTTAAAATAATCAAACTAAATCCCATCCCCCTCCCCCAGAAGTTTTTTTTTAACCAAAAAGAAAATAAGTCATATAAACATACATACACACACACAGGGATATAGCTCAGGACTACACACAACTTCTAGGGTGGAAGCAGTAAGGGGATGACAACACAAGATGTCAAAAGAAGCCACTGTGCTTCTCCAGCCCTTTGCTACATCATTTGGAGGCCTCTGCTACCCACACAGGGTTGCAAAGAGAGAGAGGGAGAAAGAGATGAGAGAAAGGGAGGGAAACGTTTTCTGCCCCATCCAGAAGGTTTGGGTAAATGAACTGGTGAGTTCCAGGAATTGCAAAGATTTGTGTCCGGTGGCAGTGGAGGGCCAAAATCTGAGCAGCAAAGGGCATGGAAGCGGAGAGAACCAGAAACAGGCAGAGACAGAAAGACAGACAGACAGAGACGCAGCGACAGAGATGGATGCCAGTCCCAACTGAGGTGCAGGCTAAGAGATGTATGTCGTCCTTCCACCAATCCTTGCTCCCATTGCAGGGGGGGTGTGTGTGTGTACAGGACTGCGCCGCAGGGGCTGACCCTCTCCAGTCCTTGCCCAGGGAGAAACACCTCCCTGGTGGTTCTGCCTGAAGAAGGACTCTCTGGGGTTTGAGCCACTGGTTCTCTGCCTCCAGACACATTGATTTGAGAGTGAAATGAACTCGTGAGGTTTAGTGTGGCTGGAGACGGGGTGTGGGGGGGAGGAAAGCGAGGGAGAAAAGGAAGAAAGGCAGGGGGTGTGGGTTAAAAGGGAGAAGTGCAGGAGAAGGTGAGAGGGAGACTTAAGTAGAGGCAGTCAGATATTTCAAAGAATGGGAGCAGGAGCCCATGACAAATCATATGAAGCCTCTTGACAACAAAAGCAAGATGACCATAAGGAAAGGCTCCATGTGCCTGGTTTAAGCCTGAGCTTGTTTACTTTGGAAATAAGAAAGACTAAAGGAGAAATCACTGCACAGGCCTCCAAGTATTTGAATACTCTGGTAACTCTGGCTTTATGCACTTAGGAATCAACCAAGCCACAACCCTCTGCTGACTTCCTGCCAGAATTTGGAAAACTCTTCAGAAATGCAAGATATAAAGCACTCAGCTCTCCTCAATTTCTGACAGACGAATATNGGAATCAACCAAGCCACAACCCTCTGCTGACTTCCTGCCAGAATTTGGAAAACTCCTCAGAAATGCAAGATATAAAGCACTCAGATCTCCTCAATTTCTGACAAACCACTGCCCAGCACGCCTGGGCACAACAGACCTAACCAACATTTTCTAGGGGAAGAACTGTAGCAAAGATGGGGTCTGAGTTTCCTTAACCTTTTTCTCAGAGGTGCCACTTCTTGAATCACCCAGGTCCTACATAGCCCAGATGCCACCGAGGCTCAGATCACATACAACATTGCACTTCCCCTTTTTCTTCTCTCTGTCACTTCTCTCATAAAAAAGCCATCATTTCCATCAGCCCTCAGACCACACACAATGCTTACTCTTAGAAAAATGAGTAGTGCTACAATAGTCATAGTCATCTAGGTTGGAAGGGACCTTTCAGATCATCAAGTCCAACCATCATCCCAACTCTTTCAAGCTTCATACCTGGACAGGGACTTGAAGCCTTGACCCTCAGATTAGGAGTCTGATGCTCTCCCAACTGAGCTGCACACCCAGGCTAGCAGGGCAACTTACATAGAGAGACACTCCATTATTTCACAGAAGCCTGCAAGTCACCAATTCCCTATCCCTGATAGTTTTCATCTCATATCCATGCTCATCACATCTGCTTTATCATGTTGTATGCCTGCCAAGGGTGTTTCCTGCAGCATTGCTCACAGACACACTCAGACACTCAGAAGGAATGGAGACCAATCCAGATGGGTTTTTTTCAGTCATCTTCATTCACTCCCAGTCACAACTGATGAACACAGAAGTACCTGCACATTCAGACATGCAGAGGCCCTTAGAAGCAGGTTCACAGATAGGTATAAACCCTCCCTCCCTGATATCCTTTCAAGACAGACATACAGAATCAGACACATAGAATCATAGAAGGGACCTTGGGTTGGAAGGGACCTTAAAGATCATCGAGTTCCAACCTCCCTGCCATAGGCAGGGACACCTCCCACTAGACCAGGCTGCCCAGTGCCCTGTCCAGCCTGGTCTTGAACACCTCCAGAGATGGGGCATCCACAACCTCACTGGGCAACCTGTTCNGGTCCCCTCTGAGCCTTCTCTTCTCCAGGCTGAACAATCCCAATTCAAACAGCCTGTCTTCATAGGGCAGTTGCTCCAACCCTTTGATCATCTTCATGGCCCTTCTCTGGACCCTCTCCAATAGCTCAATGTCCTTCCTGTGTTGAGGGCTCCAGAACTGGACGCAATACTCCAGGTGGGGTCTCACCAGTGCCGAGTAGAGGGGTAAAATCACCTCTCTTGACCTGCTGGTCACACTCCTCTTGATGCAACCCAGGATTTGGTTGGCCTTCTTGGCTGCGAGTGCACACTGCTGGCTCATGTTGAGTTTGTCATCAACTGACACACCCAAGTCTTTCTCTACGGAGCTGCACTCAAGCCACTCTCCACCCAGCCTGTATCTGTGCTTGGGATTGCATCCCTACATGCTTCTCTAACTCTCACACATCTGCAAGCCATGAACTGCCCACTGCAGTGGGATGGGCCAACCTCCCCAGACCCATCTAGCTCAGCAGGCATTGCTTTGATGGCAAATGAGGACTCAGCCACAGAGAGTCGTTAGCCTTGCAGGGGGAAGGCTAAAGGAAATAAAGATCCTATGGACCAGAGAGGTGGTTGGCTTTTAGGTTGAAATGAGAGGAAGGACATTACATTTGCCACTTTTCCAATCTGATTGCTTTTCTTTCATAACTTTGGGCACTGCTGCACAGAGTGCAGATCAAACTTGATTTCCCCCTTGGATACAGCACAACAAGAGCAACTTTCTTTGCCTGGAGAAGGGGACAGCAGGCTGTCAGTCAGCTCCACAGCCCTCAACTCCAAGCTGTGTCTGCTGATGTGGAAAGAAAGGAAAAGCAAGCCTGTGCCTGGGGTTTCTTCTAGGATGATGTATTCCAAATGCATTGAGTTTTATTTAACTCCTGTATTTTTTCATTTCCTGTTATTTTCATAATAGATAGTAACAGTTTTTACCACCTTAATACTTTATTCTAAGGAACTTAAAGTGGTTTGTAAAGAGCAATGATAAAGCTTTCTTGTCACTGGGAATAAAAACAACCTCCAATTTATGAATGGCAAGAATGAGGTATAGAGAGCTAGGCAAAATTCAAGGAATACAACCCATAGGCTTTAGCTCTCAGGCCCCATAATTACTTCATCTTTCATTTTATTTCCCAAAAGTCATTCTTGCTCTTAGCACGTGGTAAATGTGGTCTCTCCCAGAAATTCCTTTCTGAACAGTGATGAAAAAGTCCTTCCCTCCCTCTTTAGTTACTGAAGAAGTGGCTTAAGAGTGTCCCAAAATGGAATTGCTGAGTGTTTCCATAAAAATTTGAAAAATTATTCATTTTGTGGCTAGGAAGTTAGTTGTGTAACACTTATTGAGAAGGAAAGGTTTGAAAATAAAACTTAAAATATGTACATTTTGAAGTGAATTTGGCAGAAACTGTGTCACTCTGAAGTTTTAAAACCCAAAAGAAAATAACCTGACCTTGTGTACTTTGGACTCAGTGTGAGATGCATCTCCATTGCTTATGGAGCTGCCTGATTGGACATGGGAGATGACAGAATGTCAGGGATAGGAAGGGACCTCAAGAGATCATCTAGTCCAATCCCCCTGCCAGAGCAGAAACACCTAGACCAGGTCACACTGGAACTTGTCCAGATGGGTTTTGAATGTCTCCAGAGAAGGAGACTCCACAACCTCTCTGGGCAGTCTGTTCCAGTGTTCTGTTACCCTCACTGTGAAAAAGCTTTTTCTTGCATTTCTCTGGAACCTTCTATGTTCCAGCTTGTACCCATTTCCCCTTGTCCTGTCATTGGAGGTCACTAAGAAGAGCCTGGCTCCATCCTCCTGACACTCACCCTTTCCATATCTGTAAACATATCTATGCTCGTCCCTCAGTCTCCTCTTTTTCAAGCTAAAGAGATCCAGCTCCCCACTTGCAGTAGGCAAGTCAGCCTGACATAGAATCATAGAATCATAGAATAGTTTGGGTTGGAAGGGACCTTAAAGATCATTGAGTTCCAACCCCTCTGCCATAGGCAGGGACACCTCCCACTAGACCAGGCTGCCCAGTGCCCTGTCCAGCCTAGTCTTGAACACCTCCAGAGATGGGGCATCCACAACCTCCCTGTGCAACCTGTTCCAGTGCTTCACCACCCTCACTGTAAAGAATTTCTTTCTTATGTCTAGTCTAAATCTATCCCTCTCTAATTTATATCCATTGTTTCTACAACTTATGTGCCTCCTTCAACAAGCCTTCACAAAAAATTAAGCATGAAATACGTATGGCTGCACACACACTGTCTTTCCTCCACACACAGATCCCTCTCTCTACACTCTCCTAAGGATTTGTAGCCCATACACAGGCATCCATTCAGGAACATACACTTCAGCTGATGGAGTGCACGCACAAAGACTCACCCATGCACACTCACATAGATCTCAATGAAGGTTTGGGTATGGGAAATTCCCTTTTGAGAAACAAAAATAGTTGTAAAAAGGAAAAAGAAAACTAAATAGGGCAGGGGGAACCACACAAATAGATGCAAATGCAAACCTACACATAGAGTGTGGAGCCTGTCAGTCAGGGTTCCTACTGCAACCAGAGCTATGGCACCTCAGCCCTTGCTGGGTCTGCTTCCCCAGTGCAACCTCTGCTGAACCTCACAGAGATTTCAGACTTATGACTGAAATTTGACTATGACCACACGTCAAATTAACCTGTGCCAGCTGTCTCTGTCTTTCCCTAACCAAAAGCAATGAAAACATCCCCTTAGCTCTAAGAGCAGCCCCTTTCAAGACCCTACAACAAGCATTCTTCAGCTTCTAAGGAGCTGGGCAGAAACACCTTACCTGTTCCTGACCAGGCTAAACATCTCCAATTAGTGGAGTTTACTGGCACCTTAGTGTTGCTATTTTTCTTTCCTTTCCAGACTCCAGGTCTCTCAGAACAAGACAGGACAGTGTACAGGAAAAACAAGGCAGGTTTTTGCTCAAACCCAACAAACAGCAAGAAAGTAACAAGCTCCTGAGGAGAAGGGATGTTTCTCTGAGAAACTGCCTCACGCTACTTGGGAAGATGACAGCTGTCCGTCCAAGATGGGCTGCTACTTCCAAAGCCCATCTGCCACAGATGTAACATATCAAGTGCTGCTAGCAGGAAGGGAATCCGACAGGACAAACCAACATACAAAACATTCTCTTATTCAATAAGGGTTATATAAGTGCAAAAGGGATTTGAGAACATTTCAGAACAAACTCCATCCATAGCTGCTGCTCATTTATCAGTGCATCAAAAGGCTGTGCAATTTTTTTAGTGACAAACATTAGAAACTAGTTGCCTAGATAAAAAAGAGAGGATTTAAACATGCCAGGTAACAAAAAGACGTGTGCAGAAATCTGTAAAAACTGTATAGAAGGAAAGGATTCTTTAGAGGAAACAGAGGGACCATCATGAAATGCTATTCATAACCCTTAACCAAAAGAGTAAGGGCTGCTCCTGCTGCCTCCTCAACTAAGAGAGAGGGGATGGTTGTTTGGACACCCTCAAAAGCTGGAGGCAACCAAAAACGGGATTCTGGGCCTTGGCTGACATGGACTTCAATTTAGACAGGGAATGGAAAATAAGGGAGCCTTGGCAGTGGTAATTAAACACACCAATATGAATAGCCCTGGAGACTGAAGATCTGAAGGTGGCACAATAAGCAGCAGCAATGTGACAACATGCTGAGAATAAATGGGATTTATCCTGCTTAAGTTTAGCATCTGAGAGCTGGATGTTCAGACAAATCTAACAAAGCTAGACACTCTGCAGTCACTGGATGGGCACCTCCAAAGAACAACTCATTTTCCCTGTCATGGACATGGACAGGGAAGCCTCTGATGGCCTGGGAAGGTATGCACTACTCTCCACTGACTGCATTAGGAAATCTGGGTGGATGTCTTCCTTTCAGATGAGATGTACATTGAAGTGTTCTAAATTGTGATGTAAAAAGTTATTTAATTTACAGGAAATTACTCTGAATTCCTGTTTCTGGATACATTAGTTTTCCAGTACAGGGATTCTGACTAAGATAGGCCTTCATTTATTTAGCAAAACACAAAGATTTCCCTCCTTTTTTGCTTGAAAGACTTTCCTACAGATTCAAGAACACCAGTCAGGAAAGTCTTGCAGATGTTTAGCATAATTCATCTCATCAACTGTACTTATTTCCTCAATTACCATGTACAGTTTTACCTCTATGGATGAGAATGGAATTTTTTCACAATCTGAAGACTGTTGCCAGATTCTCCATTTAGTTTTCTTGTGACAAGTGGGAGCTAAAAAAGACTTATTTTCATTCTTTAAAGTTAACAGCTTTATCCTGCTGATCACTGGTAACTTCCCTCTGCAAAATCAGCTCAGCCCTATTATCTCCGTAGTAAAAGGGTAACCAACTAATTTTGGGGGAAAATTAGAGAAGAAATTTGGACTTTTAAGAGATGAAAAAAAAAAAAAAAAGCTCATTTTCAGTTGGAAAATGTTCTCCATTCTCTCAAAAGATAAGGAAAACAGAGAAATGTCAACTAAAAGATTTCACTTATTCTAAATAAAAACATTGCAACTTGGACACAAGCCCTTCCTTCAGAACTGAATAAAATGAAGCTGAACAGAAAATTAAATCAGAATCAAGAAATGAAAACATTTGGTTTGGAGAATTCAGTGTAGAGTGTTTTGATTTCTTCAAAAAAATTTTGCCTCCATTTTCCCCCTAAACAAAGCTCTGAGTGAAAACTATGCTGTCACTTTTCTGCTTGCAATGTATTGCCTCTACATCACAAAACAATGTCAAGCTGGAATACTCATTTAACAGCCACATCACTTTGCAAAATCATGATTGATTTGCTTTTCATTAACACACAGCAATTTTTTTTCAATCGCTGTATTTTTCTGGCCTTATTAAGGAGGATTTTGCAGTGCAATTTTTTTTTATGTGTTCATAAATCCAGTGGAGCCTCTGTAGTCTTATCTTTTCAGAATCTGTGTTTCCTGCTTGTCCTTTGTCTATTTATCCTGCAATTCTGTATCCATCCACCTCCAAAAAAAGACAGGGGGAAAGGTGATTTATTCCTTGAACACCAGCTGCTCATTTCAGTCTCCGTGGCTCATTCAATCCTTCACCTGTCTACAGGGATAGGCATCAGTGGGGCCAATCAGTGTCAATTGTGCTGGTGGAATTTATGAGATGGGGCAAACTGGATTGAAACTCTGGAGCTTTGTTTTCCTTTGGGCTTTCTGTCTAATTTTTATTTTATTTGGCTTTTTTTTTTTTTTTTCTGAAATTAGCAAACCAAACATTGGGAGCAGGTTCCTCCAAAGAGAGGTGATTTTGTTTTTTGGAGGAAGAGTGGGTGAGGAGGCAGAGGGAGGATTCTTGCTTTGGTTCCTGCAGTTCCACCTCGAAAGAACTGACCTTAAGATCTCTGTGGGGTGGGGAGTATGGAACTGCTATGGGAAGCAGAGCATAACACTGAGTAGACCAAAGTGCTGGCCTGAGACTATTCTAGCAGCTTCCCATAGCACAAATATCTTTTTTCACTTACACTCCACATCTCCCATCACTTTTCCTGCTATACAGTTTAATTCATGCCAGGCAGATTATGAAGGGAAGAAAATGATGCAACAGTCAAAAAGTCCTTTAAGTCGTTCCAAAAATTAAAATCGAAGAAAAAAAAAAAAAAAAAGAGCTTCCAAACTAAAACAAAAAGCTTTGAAAACAAACTCAAAAGAAAGGAAGAAGGGGGGGGATTAAAAAAAAATAAAAAAGAAAAAAGAACCCGGGAAAGACAAATGAATGTTAGAGCAGGCACGATCATGGACAGACGCCAGCTACTTACGTTCACCTCGGTGATTGCTATATCAACAATGCTACCCACAACAATCAAGGCGTCAAATGTATTCCATGCATCACAGAAATAGTGCTGCATGTGGCAGAGAAGCCAAGGAAAGAGAAAGGAAGAGAAAGAAAGAATGAGAGAGAGAGAGAGGGAGAGAGAGAAGGAAAGGGAGAGAAAGAATGAGAGAGAGAAAAACGAAAAATAAAACAAAACAAAAGAAAAAAAAACAAAAAAAAAAGCATGAAAGAGGGAGAGAAGAGGGGAAAAAATAAGAAAAGAAAGAGGTTACGTGGGCATATTAAATAGTCTCTTACCACTCTACAGTATTGGTTGCTCAAACCTCTGTAACGTTTCACATGATGGAGGGTATCAACAAAAGCCTGGTTAGTCAGAAAGTTACACTCGAGCATGTCTACCTTTTGGAGGGAAAAAAAAGCACACACACCCCAAACTCTGTGCACTTTCACCAGTCACAGCCTTGGGGCAAGCTATGACAAGTGAAAAAGAAGGAGGCAATTTTCCCCCCTCCTTTTTATTTTTTTTTTTTTTTCCCTGGGAGAAGGAGAAGGACGACGGCAAGTTCAATAAAAGCATGACTAGAGGGAAAAAAACCAGAAAAAAATAAAAAAAAAAAGAGAGAAAGAAAGAGAGAAAGAAAGAAGGAACAGCAGAGGAGGAGGAGGTGGTGGTATCCTGGGGAGGGTAGAGTAATACTCACATTAGTTTCACTGAGAATGACGTCTATAATGCTGCCAATTACGATGAGGAAGTCAAAAACATTCCAAGGATCACTAAAGTAACCCTACATAAGGAAGGGGCAGGCAGGATGGGGATTAAAAAGGAATGTTAGACAGACAAAACCAGTTCATAATTACCATTAGAAATACTGCCCTAATACTTGAGAGGTTTTTCTCTAAGTCAACTTGTGTCTCAAGCTGTGGCCCAGGAGTGTGTGCAGCTCCTCTCCAGCTAATGCCATCCCAGGGCATTCACCCCTTCCCTCCAGCTCTGAGATGGGGGCTGAAGCCACATAGAGCCTTTTGAGCACGTCCACTCATATGAGTAAGGCTTGCAGGACTGACTCCTCCAGATATCTATGGATCCTAGCAACACAGCACCCTTCCCCATTTGGCCTAGGCTTGGCTGGGAAAAGACTAAAGGAATGGAACCATACAGATCTCTCAAAAAACATCTCTGCTTCTGCCAGTGCAACTATCAATCCACCAGTCCATGTTCCAGATGTAATGCTCTGTGCTGGTGCTGTGAAGGGCCAGCTGTCATGTCCTGACGGAGCAGAGGGCACAGTCGAGCTGAGGGATGTGCTATTTTAAACTCCACATTTATCTTTGCCCAGTCATAATGAGTATTAAAACAGCCACTATCCTAGCAATTTATACTATTAGTGCTTCGGCTCCTATCTCAAAACCACAGAGCAGGACTGGCATTTCTGTTGCTCTGAAAGTACTCACATCCACACCAAAAAATAAAGGTGTGAATGTAGCATCTGCAGGCACTTCCCAGGAAAGGGTAAGAACAAGAGCAAAATTGGCTTTAGCATGTGCTAAAGTGGATCACTGTGTTAGAGATAGTGCCACTGCCACATTAGCTGTCTGGGGCAAGCTATGGCAGATCCAGAAGCTTGTGCTGAACTCATTCCTTCACTTGTCAGGACAGAATGACTTCAGGTGCTGTCTCTAACATCTCATCATCCTAAGCAGGGTTCAGGAGGTGCTACTCAGCATTGCTTGCTGTCCCCATCCTGCTGGATGGGCCATAAGGATATAGGACCCTTTTGGAATAGGGTCCTGCTCATCCAAGGAGGTGAGCTTGTGTATGTAAACTTCTGGCCCAAGAAAAAAATCCTGTATCTTGCCTTTCTGAGCACGCTCTGAAAGTACTCATCTTCCTCTTGTTTTGCAGTCCTAAAAGGAGGGGGGACACAGAAAATCCTCCACGCTCCTTTTATGTGTTTGGTTTTGTGAGCATGGGTAATCTGACCTCCCTGTTTCCCAGCTGCAGCATGTCTCCAGTGAGACTGAACCCAAGTTGCACTGTGACTGCTATTCTTAGCCAGAGAGTCAGGTCATGGGTAAAGTGTGAGTCTGTGTTCCCAGGCAGTGTTGAAGAAAGCAAAAAAAAGGAGAAGAAAAATTAAAAAAAAAAAATTAAAAAAAATCCCAGCACTGGCACTGCACAAGCCAAAAAAAAAAAAATCACATTACTGTGGGTTCTGCCATTGCATGGCAAATGCTGGCAAAAAGTGACTTTCTAAATGCTGAAACACTGCCTCAGGGATGCTGTGAGACTAACAGTCATAAATTGTGATATGTATGGAACAGGAAAAATTTAAAAAAAAAAGAAAAAAGAGATGAAGCAGAGAAAGCCACTGCCCAGCTGCTTCCACACCAATGAAGGGAGCTGGCAGAGTGGACCTTGAAATCTTCTCCTCAAAAATCAGAAAAAAAAATCTCCTTTATTCTGCAATCCCTAGCAGATACACACCAGGAGGAGAAATCATCCCATGGCTACACTCTATTGTGCAATTAGCTACAACAGGGAGGAAGGAAACAGGAGCAAAAGCAAATTCAGAGAATATTATTATTCAGCATCCAGCCTAGAAAATACACAACAAATATTAGAATGAAGTCAGCGGTGATGTCCAGCATCGTTAGCAACCAGATGGACCTGGAATAAAACTGTAATTAGACTTTGCCAAGAGGAAGGGAAGGGAGAGAACAGCAGATTAAATTGTAGAGACAAACACATTTTGAATAAATAAAGGACAGGCACAGATCATACAGAGTTGCAAAAAGTGCCTTTGCAGCCTGATGCAACCTTGGCAGAGAATGCACTTGCATGATTAGAGAGCATGAAGTAGAAGACAACAGACCCAATCCTCCTGCCCCTGTTTGTGTGCACAGCCCTGCTGAAGGCAATGGCACTGTTCACATGCCAAATGAACACAGGCATTCAGTGGCATGGCTATCTTCCTTCTCAAATTGCATAGTTTAGGAGCACCTAAGGATTTCATTAGGAACCCAAAGCAGCTCCAAAATACCAGAGCTTGCTTTTGGGTAGCTGTAAGGGTGAAGATCCAAAACATGTTGTACAGGTTTTGCCTATAAAAATGATTACTATTCATTTTAAAATCTGAGGTGATGGATAGGTGTTTATGTTTGGTATGACGGGCATCATGCCACAAAGTATGTTTTTTGTGTAACCAAATTCACAATTTCACAATGTTTTTTTTTTTTAGTGAGCAGCACAACAGCCATTGCTGCTGGTAAAACATCATTGGTACAAAACCCCTGTGACAAGCAGCATTGAATCCTGTCCTCAGATGACCACTGAAGCCAGTGAATTAAATTTTGGACCCTGTTGCAGTCATGTAAAGCTATGACACTGCACTGACATTTTTCATTGCTATCACAAATAGTTGTTTTGGATCTTTGTGACGCCACAGTGTATCTGGAGTCACTCTGCTAACTTCTGTGGAGTTACTCCAGATTTACACTATGAGTTGTTTACCCTGGAATGCTCTCCTGAGTATCATCAGCCAGCTCCTTGCATGAAAGTCACGCACTGGTCTTCTCTGGGATCACAGGAAGAGCATTTTCATGGTTGGTTATTATGAGGCTGTAAAGTGGACTCAGAGAAGTCTTCTCATCCTCCTGTACCTCTTAGATGAGTGATAGAGGGGAACCACGGGTAGGAATGTAGTTTTACTCAACCCCACATCCAATATGCCAGTGTTGAATTAGGGAAACACATCAATTTTAAAAAACGTCCTTTCCTCCTCACCTGCTCCCTCTGTGTTTCAAACAGAAGGGTGAAAAATAGGGAGATATTATTCACAGGAAGAGAGCTTAAAGAAAAGAGAGAACATAGAGGCTTCATTCATGTGCAAGGTAGGGGACTCCTTCCTCAAAAAAACCACTCTCCCCAGAAACATTTGCCTAGGAATGGCTGTGTGGTTACTTAGCTTTGCATCAGACTTCATAATCTTGTCAGGAGTTACAAGTACATATCAAGAGTGAACTAAGCACCCCTTTGGGACTTGTCTCTTGCGACCTCAATGTACCTCTTCAAGCCACATTCCTCACTGGAGTGTACCAGGGTGGCTAATGAAAGACAAGCTGAATGAAGGAAGAACTTTCTCTCTGTTAAAGAGGTTGTATTTTCACAATATTTTTCCCACCAGAAAGTTCTGTATACTTTTCCCAAGGGGGTGGAGGTCTGACTGGAAATGAATTGATGGCACTGTTTGTTTTTGCAGTAGAGGAATTTAGAGTGTAATACCATATTCTACCCTTAAAGGGAGACGCCTGACCCTGATTTAGGGGTTGTAATTACATGTCACATCATGGCAGCCTCATGGGCTTACTGGGGAATGGTAGTCATTCTCTCTTGTGGGATGTCTTTGGAGATCCATGAAGCTTTTGGGGAGAAAGGAGGACAGAAAGAGACCTGGAGGATTGGATTGAATATTCAGGAAGCATGAAATAGTCCCGCCATTGGAGTACATTTCCCCCCCCATCGTTTTATTTACCCAAAGGTAGCAAAGGGTAGTGTATCATCACATGAACAATAATTTAATTAAAGGCTGAGCATAAATATGCAGTAGCTGACTGGAATGGAATCTCATTTGTGCCAGGGAGAAGACATCATAGCATTTCAGAATGAGTATGCCAATCATTTTCAGGTTTCCTAATTGCTGAGATTAGCTATCAAAGAAGCTGGGCTTTGCTTTGGAGCCACAGAAATCCCTGGAGCTCATTTCTTTCACTTTTTGAGATCCTAAACACTGTATCTAAAAAGCCTTATTAAGAGCTGGGAAAATTGCCCACTTCTACCCGAGGGTCTAAGCTGAGTGTCACCTGGGGCCCACAGCAGGAACAAGTAGAGCAATGCATTGACACTGAAGCATAGAAGCCCTTAGGGGAAGGGTGCTTTTGATTCAAGGAACCAGCTGGGTTTTCAGCATCCAGCCCTGTGGGAGGAGCAGGGTCACCTGTGTTTTAAGTGCAGTTATTTATCTGCTTAGTCACAGGTTTCCATTTGCATCTCTTCTGAGGTGCCTGGCAAAAATAAAACCAAACCAAAACACCACTGAGAGAAAAGCCTCTAAAGCACAGCAGGGGTCAAGGCTATTTACTGGGTGGCATCCCAATGTAGGTCAGATGATCCCCAGTGTAAGAAGATGATGTGATGTTATAGGAAAGAAGGGAAAGACATGAATGTATGTATGAATATAGAAATGAAGCACTGAGGAGGAAAAACTAAGACATATACTAAGCCTAAAAGAAAAGCAAACAAGAGAACCTTGATAACACTTGTCTAAAATAAGCTTGCATGTTAAAACAATAAAAAAAGCACCAGTCTTAATCAGCTGGAAAGAGTATATAGGAGAGAGACAAATAGGCTGATAACCCAATAGTCACTGTTATTTCTTAGCAAGATTTTTTTTTGCTGATTGTAAAGGGCACCAAAGAAGATTTCAGTGGGGGTTTGCAGAAGGAGATAAACTGCTCATTTGGCTGATGGCTGCACAGTGTGTGAATTCATTTCTGAAAATGCTGTAGGCTATTTGGAGCTTCAAGTTCTGAGTTTTTATACTTCAATAAAAGAGCTTTTCCCAGACAGTACTTTTGCAAAAGAGATAATTTCTTCAGAAAACAGCATCATTTCAAATGGCATTTACACAGTAGTGTGGCTCTTGGCATACCTCCTCACAGCAGATCTGAGCAATTTGCCTGTATCCTGATACAAATCTCACACAGCTACAACAGCTCCTACCTCCAAACAGAGATTTGTGTCAGATGCAAATTCTGTTGTGCTGAGATACCATTTAGTCATAACAGCAATCAGGGAAATGAGAAGAACCTAACAGAGAAGGAATGAAGTGGAGGATGCAGCTGCTTGGAGCTCCTGAGAGGCTGCAGGAAAAAAGCATCTATTTGCATGCTATCTATCAGCTCTCATCCATTGATGGATTAATTTCTGAGACACAGACTCCCTGCAGTTCACCTTCCAGTTGCTATAATGAGTCATTGCTGCAGGGAATTGCACATTCCCCCCCCCTCAATCAAGTCTTTCTGCAAACAGAGAGCAAGGAGAGGAGCTTTTCAGCTTCCCAGACTGTTAGTCATAGTCATAGTCATCTAGGTTGGAAGGGACCTTTCAGATCATCTAGTCCAACCATCAGCCCAACTCTGACAAGCCTCATACCTGGACGGGGACTTGAACCCCTGACCCTCAGTTGTATAGTTCTGGTCAGTTATGAAGAAGACTTCTGCCTTTCTCTGTTTTATTCCATAAGAAAAGAAGATCAACTTGAAGACCGAGATAGATGCTCAATAACTTTGATGTTTTCCTTTATTCTTTCCCACTCTGTTTCATGCTCTCTTTCTCAGTGAAGATATTGGTGAAAGGCAGATGTTTCTTGGGGTCTTAAGGCCTGACTGAAAATACTGGACACTATATTTCCAAGGGAGCTGGAGAACTTGAATGTCTTTATGATCTGAAAAAGACTCCACGTGTTTATTTCTTGGTCACTGGTATAAATCTTGTAGCTTGTCTCTGGTTAAAAGTAATCTCCTCCTGTAGGTCCTAAAGCAAACTATGATTCTCACCTGTGCTTGTAGTGGACAAATATCTCCAACACAGGAAAAAAAAAGAAAAAAAACCCTATTGTCTGAATTAATGGCCTCAAGACACTATTTGAAAACATTTATAGAAGCTGGAACTGTATGAACTCTTGATTCACGACAGACCTCTTTCATGCTCTCCACACCTCCCATTTCATGCTGATAATGGGACAACAATGACATGGGTATGATTAAGTCTTTTGTAGCCATCTTGTGAACTGTGAATCCCCATTTCTAGATCTTGCAGCCTAGATAATTCCATCAAAATTGTGCTTTCAAGATGGTCCCGTGAACCCATCCCTGCCCACCTTTGTGGTGGCATGACTGTCTTATATCTCTCTGCATTTAATTTTCTGTAAAGTGACTAGTAGTACATAAGCACTCACCCACCTGGAGGGCTTGAAGTTCAATGTTATGGTCTCATGTCCTCCAAAGACTGGGAAAGAAGCATGGCAACGGCAATATGGAATTATGGAAACACCTCTCAGAGGTAGCAAAGATTGTATTTCAAAGAAAGACAAACAAATATCCCAAGGAAATTATAACAATAAACCACTGTGAAATTAGATGACTCAACTCTTGGACCTAGATATAATTTTTGGCCAGAATTGCACTTAGCTGCATTTGAAAAGAGGGTGAGTAATGTCTCAGAACACTAATGCCTTGATCTAAATTCAAGAAAATCAAGAAATCTCTCTTGTAAATTCTGCTGCCCACCTAAAAAAAATGAGATAAACATTCTTGACTTTCTTACAGGTATATTGTGGTACAGTGATACTCTGTGAGGATTTGGGCTCTTTTCCACACGAGTGGTGATTTGATTACAGTCATTTAACAATTACTGCCCTGCAGTCACAGACCAGACTTATTCTCAGCAAAGAGAAACAAAATCAACACCAGTCTTACTGGAAAGACTGAAAAGTAAATGTGATGGCTTGCTGTGTCTGAACAGATCATTTACCACAAAATGCATTTTGTGAGAATTTTGCTGTCAAATTCCATTAAGAAGAAGTTGTAAATGCTCAAAGAATTTGCAAGGTCTAGAAAATGCAGATCTTGATGAAAGCCAACAAATAACTCTTGAAGGCAATAAACCAAACCAGCAATGTGACACAGTCATAAGAGCAAAAGGATGGGCTTTGCTGTTCATGGTAGTCTGTCTTCTGAAGTTGGAGTGACATCCCTGTCCAGGGAGCAATTATTCAAAGGAAGTAAAACTCAAGAAGAAAGCGACACATCTTTCAGAGTGAAAAGCCCCTTATTGTTGTGGGAAGATGAGACCCTGGCATATAATCATAGAATCATAGAATAGTTTGGGTTGGAAGGGACCTTAAAGATCATCGAGTTCCAACCCCCCTGCCATAGGCAGGGACACCTCCCACTAGACCAGGCTGCCCAGTGCCCTGTCCAGCCTAGTCTTGAACACCTCCAGAGATGGGGCATCCACAACCTCCCTGGGCAACCTGTTCCAGTATTTCACCACCCTCACTGTAAAGAATTTCTTTCTTATGTCGAGTCTAAATCTATCCCCCTCTAATTTATATCCATTGTTTCTAGTCCTCCCATCCGATATTATGTTAAAAATTCCTTCCCCTGCCTTTCTGTAGGACCCCCTCAGGTACTGAGAAGTTACTCTGAGGTCCCCTCTGAGCCTTCTCTTCTCCAGGGTGAAGAAGCATCCTAAATACCAGGCTGGACTTCGAATAGCTTCTCCATCTCTATATACACCCT
>VZTY01024303.1:6374-69299 GCA_013400935.1 Turnix velox | reverse complement strand
CACCTCCCCTATGAGGACAGGCTGAGGGAGTTGGGCTTGTTCAGCCTGGAGAAGAGAAGGCTGCGGGGTGACCTCATTGCAGCCTTTCAATACCTGAAGGGAACCTACACCCTGGAAGGGAGTAAACTCTTTGAAAGGGCTGACAATAGCAGGACTAGTTGAAGGAGGGAAGATTTAGGTTGGATGTTAGGGGGAAGTTCTTTACTAGGAGAGTGGTTAGGGCCTGGAACAGGCTGCCGAGGGAGGTTGTGGATGCCCCGTCCTTGGAGGTGTTCAAGGCCAGGTTGGACGGGGCCCTGGGCAACCTGATCTAGTAAATGTGTTTGTTTGGTGGCCCTGCTAGGCAGGGGGGTTGGAACTACATGATCCTTGAGGTCCCTTCCAACCCGGGTCATTCTGTGATTCTGTGAGGCGCGGCGCTGCCGCCCAAACGCCTTGCGGCGCGCAGGCCGTGGCAGCTTTCCCGCGGGGCTGTAGCAGCGGGCCCGACGGCAGGTGGCAGTCAGGGGAAGGGGCCAGGGCACGACTGTCGCCATTTGTTCCGCGGGTGGCTTGGGGGTGTTACGCAAACCGAGAACGCGGACTTCAGAAAATCAGCCTTTCAGCTTCTCAGACCTGCGAACAAATAGATTGTTTTCGTGCTTCAATGCAGTATTTTTAACTAGAAATAAAATAAGACCTTACGATGCCTTTATATATTAGAGTTTATAAATGGTTGCCTCAGGTTTAAGCCCAGCATAAACCAGTTTATTTTGCTAGGGAGATGTCATTTGATGACTAATGTCATTTAACAAATAGATCTTGATAGGAGTAAAATGAATCGTCCTCACTTCCATGCCCATTAAAGTGAAAACAGGCCTCTAGAGCACAAGTGTCAACTTGGCTGTTCTTACCCTAGAGATTTAGTGCCTAGGTCCATGTTAAATTCAAGACATATATCACTGCACATCTGAAAAGTCACGTGATTCACATTTATTGTGATACAGAATGTTTGTAGATGCCCGTTAACTGCATTCTGCTTGGTGGAGATTAGAAAGTGGGCCCTTACGTTTTAAATAGGATACGCATATACTTAAAGAAAAGCCTGCTTAGTGAATGAGGGGACACTTTCTAATCTCAGTTACTCTGTTTGCTATATATGGAAACCCATGATACCGAGTTATTAAACCTGTGCATTTGCCAATAAATTACCTGTACAATGATAAATATTTTAAAATAATTTTTTGAACCATAGAGTGTTTTTTTCTTCTTTTCAGGTGTATCAGCAGCTTCCTTAAGCCTTTTTCTAAAACCTCCATTTAAATGCCAGCATTCAACTTCATTTAATCCTTTGGTAGAATGATTCACAGATTATTTTTGTATTAATATTTTGAATGTCACACTGTTGTCCTCTTTGTATCTTCAATTGAAAGTGATATGATACAATTAGTTTTCTTTTAAAATCAACCACAATGCAGTGGGAACCCCACATCTTTCACTTCAGGCAAATTCCTTTAAAGTAGCTTCCTTTTTACTTGTTTTTGGCTCTGTTTTCCTTTATGTAGAAGCATCCTTATTCTTCAGAAGACATCATCAAGATTGCATAATCATCAGAGAGGGCTGATTTTTAAAATACCTAAAGTGACAGAAACTCAGTGCAAGACAGGAAACAGTAATATTTCAGTATTTGTAAAAGTGTGATACAGAATTTACATCAGCAGTGAAACTGAACACCAAAGCTTCTGTTCCAACTGTGTCATCTCCCAGCAACAATAAATCAAAAAGGATTCTGTTTTTTGGCTGGAGCCTCAAGAGCAGCTGCTATTCACCCCACACAGTGCTGCTGTATTCATGTGCTGCTCACAGATCCCTCCTTCTGCTGATTGAATAGTATAGGAAAGGACCATCTCTGTCAGAACTTCTTATCACCTGAAGTGGAAAAAGATAGAGCATCTTAGCATTCATTGTACTGGACAGTAATTCCTTTGAACACCTACATGTATGTTATGATGCTCATGTGCTGAATTACAGGGAAAACCCAGTACGAGAGGGTAAGCCCTCACTTGGATGGTAGATACTGCCTTTTTTTTGGTGGTAATTGTATAACCATTCTGCTACTGTTCCCTCATCTTTTTGCTTATGTGACATAGTTCCACAGAAATAGCTCCTTAACTTCCAATCTGAGCCACTTTTTTCCCTTTGTCATCTTTGCAATCTTTGCAGCAAAATTCTGTGGCAGCAGAAACACTGCCTTTGCTTTGTTACAGTTTTGAAACCTGCTTTTAGAGTGTAACATGATTCAAATATTGTCTTCCTTTTGCAGATTATCCTGCCATTTCTTATTACCTTGTTTCCCCCCACGACCTTTCAGTATGTCCTTCTCATGTTTTAACAGCTTTGTGTCATCCTTCTTTAATTTTGCTAAGACTTACATGTTTCTAGGAATGCTAACTTTTTAATTTGTATCCTTCACTACTTTAGCTTTTATGTATTTGCTTGAAGTATATGGTATTTTCTGTTCTCTTTACAGCTCCCATGTAACTTGCAGTGTATTGTTCTGGACTGCTTTTTCTCCTGTCTTTTGAGTTTCGTCCTTTTTATATTTCTTTTGTGCTTTGTGGTTTACTATGAGCCCTCTGTGTTTCTCCTTGATTGCTGCTTGTGGTAAACTCGTGTCTGAATTTTGAGTCACCTCTCACGTGATGTTCCCTTATTAACTGTGAAGAGTCTTGCAAATATTCTACATGGATATGTATATCAAAAATTGAGAAGTTATGACAACTTACATCTCCCTATTCTCTTAGGCTGTATTTTAGACTGCATGTACTCTGTATTGAGGAGATATGATTGCAGTGTAGCTAGATACCATAAATTGTGCTGGGTTTGTTCTAGATGGCTTGCATATGAAGAGCCTTGAAGACTTGGCAGCACAGCTGTCAGCAATCAGAGATTTTCTAAAGACAATATAGGCAGAGCACCTGCTGTTTTTACATGAACAGGCAGGGATAAGAGGGAAATGAAGGTATCTGTCATATATGGGGTATCAATCTGCACTGTCTTCCCAGTTAAATGCTGCATTCTTCAGTCAAAAGAAGCTACTACACTGCATAATACACAGTGGTATTTATCTTGATTGAAGTTTTAGAAATAGTTAATACTGATCATTTGTGTCCTGTATTTAAATATTACCTTTAACAGCAAATGATTTTCGACAGCAAGAGTAGAAATGCATGAAATCTTTTATCATGTACTGTGACATTAAAACTTACGGGAAGGCTTGGTGTGTGTATATGGTAGTAAATCAAACAATTTCTGTTTGCTCAAACCCAGTTATCCGTAGTAAGAATCTGTTGGCCCAGACCTTGGCTCACTTTTCGTTCACTGTAGTTTACACTTTTTCCAGGCAATTCTTGGTTACGTTGAGGGAATGGGATGAGTCCCAATAAACAGTTTGCATGCACCTTCTTGAGTGTTGACTAGCATATTTATGTCCTCTTCTGTGCCAATTGGCCAAAATAATTGGGAACTTTTCTAGGCACATGTAGCTTACTCCTATAAATACAGCTTTTGCTTCCCCTCTAATGGTGTCACAACCTCCATGCCAACCTTGTTGTCTCTGCAGTTGTAGCTTTGACAGGTTATGCCTGCCTCTTTCTCGCCCTGTTATTGTCTCCAGACACTCATTTAGCAGGAAATGGGTAGGAAGAGTGAAAGAGAGCAGTGTTTGGGATGGGATAGCTTAGGAGTGTGGTCTTTGAAGTGCAACAAGTAATAACTGAGCTGTAAAAGTATCTGTAAAAGGGTATCTGTGAAACAAATTTTGCTTGTTGAAAATAATTGGTTATAGTAACAGCTTTATTTCATGACAAGGGATAATTTTTAACCATAGAGCTTGATCCTGCATTTAGTTTTTAATCTAACTATAGCATTTGGAGTTCCACAAGCAACATTTTATTCTCAAATAACCATTTTCCATTTTACATTTTAAAAATGACAAAAATTATATTCCAGAAATCAGGGAGACCTTTTCAAGGTTCTTGTAAAGCAAATAAAAAGTTCACTGATTAATTTATCGTGCAAACAGTTCAAAAACATATGAAGCAATAAAATACCTTGATCAGCTTGAACAGAAACTAAGTTCATCTGTTTAGTTATTCTGAAGCAGACGATGTAATGGAAAATTGTGGAGAGATAATGATGAATGAGTCATATAAAATTTTTAAAAAATAAAAACACAAGTTCTATTTAAATTGTTGATTCATCTGTGATTTATTTTCCCAACTGTTCTGTCTTGCTTGTCTGTCAAACCACATCCATGGTCACCTTAGTTTTTCCAGTTAAATAGAGCAAATGTGGCAAACCATTCCACCTGTTAAAAAAATTTCTTTCTTGATCAGCATCTGAAACCTTTGAGTTACAATTTGTGTTTTTCCTTGTCTAAACAATTAATTGGTTCATATATCACCTGTTTATTTGGAAATGTAATGTTGTTCAGTCTTAGCAAACCACTTCACTAGAATTTCAGTACCATTTTATACACACCACTTAGAAGGTTTGGAGTCTTGGTAAATGGTCAGGAGTAAGATAAAATGTTTCTTTTTGATGTCCATCTGGATTTGCAGAGAAGGAGCAAGACATTCTGTTATGGTAAGCTGCTATCTGAAGATGTAGAGAAAGATACTGAAAATGATTAGGGCTAAGAAGGAATTTTTTTGACAAAGACAAGCTGTCAGGATTAGCACTGTTTAGTTGGAGAAAAAACAAACCAGGACAAATTTATGTAAAATGTAAATTGCTTTTTGTTTCACATAGTAAGAGGAATAGTTACTGCTAATAGCAAATTTTCCTCAGGTTTACTTTATCAGTGATGGGTTTGTATTTTCTTGATTATCATGTGTTCTAATCATATTCTGATGAATTTATTAACGGTTCAGGCTGCCAGGGTAGGATTCACTGCACCTAATTTCTGACATCTACAGTGTAGACATTTCTGTCTTTACTGCCTCTCACCTCTGTGGTGTGATTCATCTCAAGCTGAAATAGTAATCTAAAATAGGTCAGAAGCAGTGCTCCTTGAAACTGCTTCTCTTTATTGGTAACATATACAGACGCTGGCACTTATGTAGCAGGTAAAGCTCACCAGAAGATGTTGATGCTAATTCCTGCCATTGCTTCTTTGAAAGAATGAAATGGAAAAGCCACATACACTGGCAGAGAGCTTTCACTGTGGAGATACTGTCCTTCCTCAATGGGAACCATGTAATTCTAAGCTTCCCAACTGGTATCAATTCTCCTGGGCCTCTCTGTCCATGAATAATGCTCTTCTTTTGATCAAGCACCTTTATAGTCTTACCGTTAAGCTTTCAGCATTTTCCAAATGAACTCTTGAGTGCAGAACAGCAGGCATTGATCATCTCCTGCAGAAGGGACCAAAATTTTATTTAAGGATGAGAGCAGTATCATAGTGTTTAATTCAGATTTGACTACATTTTTAGGCTTTTGAAAAGCAGCTGCTTTTTTCTGGCTGTCCAGTCCATGATCTTTAATAACAACAGTTCTTTTTTCGGTTAATACTGGCACATACTTTTCTTAATTATTGATCTATTTTCATCTCAGTAAGTTAAGCCATAAGAATTTTAAGAACATTTCTATTACACTGCAAGACAAATTATGAATAATCTTCTTAGTCACTTGCATGCCTTTTTTATGTCATCCAGACTCAATGCAGAAAATTTAAAAAAAATATTTTTCCTATTATCTGTAAATGTTGCCATGTTCTCTTTTTTTCAAAAATTTCAGAAAAATGAATAACTGAAAATTAAATCAACATTAAACAGCACAGGGTATTCTAGACTGCTCAGGTCTGAATTATAAAGGAAGTAAACAATACATAGTTTTCTTTGAATTCACAATTCCTAGCACTGGAAAGTTATCTTTCAACTGTATTTGTATATCATCATTTTCTTCCCAAAGAATTACAATGTTTGCATCTACTTAATAGGTATGCAGTTGCTGGATTGTTCTGTGTTTTTGTAATAGCTTGTTAGGCAAAATGGAAGTCTGCTGAGTCCAGAACTGTAACAGCCATTTACCCTCAGGACAGTATTGCCTGTTTTATAATCCCATTTCAGTGCTGGAAAGATGATTTTAGACAGTATCAGTATGCAGACACTCCCACTGCAATTTTGAATGTGAAAATAGTATTAAGATGTTAAGGATAAGTGCAGAAGAAATATGATAAATTTTTAGAAGAGACGCAGCTTTTGCTTTCTACCATGACCACTCATCTTTATGAGGCTGTTTGGCAATCAAGTGACATGTGCTATAGTAAAGTTTTGAAGACTTTTCAAGCTAATTTTTTTCAAGCTAATCTGTTATTACTGATATGTTGTGTGTAGTTAAAAAAGAAGGAATTAGGAAATTGGATTGCTCATCGTTAGCTATGAGTGAGAATTTTACATTGTCCGCAGAAGAGTACTTTCTCTAAATAGAGTTGGAGCAAGAAGTTTGGTATTTTTAAGCTTGCTAGTCAGTCCAAATACCTGGCCCTTTATGTGTACAACACAGCAATCTGATGCTTAAAATGTCATAGCACAGCACAGCTGAAGTGACTTAGAGAGGTTATTTAAAGACTGGGCATCCTGGAAAATGAGATGAAAGACACCTTCAGTTAAACAACTGAGTTAATTAACGCTTTTGAAAGTATAACTGTAAATATTGTTCCCTTTAACAGTCCTTTAGCAGATTCAAATTCCAATTAGTTGTAATCTGATTCAGAACTGGTGCTCTGTTAGCTTCAGGACAGAAAATCTGAGGAATTCTATTAAAATATCAATAATATTTCAGTTCTTCCACAGTGTATTCTTTCGGGGTTTATCCTGGTTATTCAGTTCTTTCCAGTTTCTGTGAAATTTCTATGAAATTTTAAGTGGGAAAGAAAACAAACAGACCTTCTTTGTCAAAGGCATACTGATATCCACAGTCCTTACTTCAGTGAGTTTTCTCAGAGCCTATGGAAAAAATTCAGTTGTGAATTTTATCTTTTGATTCCGTTCTTTAAGTTCTTACTGAAAGAATCAGTTTAGCAACTTGCATTTTTTAGTAAGACAAAACATATTTTCCAGATGGATCAGAAATAGAAATAAACTGCAAAGACAATTGGGTTTTCTACAAGCTTTTCTAACAGTCTTTATATTCTTGGTAAAATTCTCCTACTCCTTCTCTTCATTTGTAGTTTATTCTCTGAATATTTTTTATACAGGATGCATCTCAGTGCATGTAAAGATTGCACTATTGATATAAAAGAAATTAATACAATGTAAATTAATTAATTAGTACCATTAGCCTTCAATAATTAGTTTTTGAAGGGAGGAGAGACAGCTTAGAGATAGTGAGCTAAGTTGTAGTGCTTGAACATGTTATCTCATCATAGGCTCTCATCCTACTCTTAAGCTCATGCAAAGGACACAATGTAAGAAATTAACTTAAACCAGAAAAAGCCTCTCTGCTGAGGATGATAGATAGGCAATGATTATCATCTCTTATGTTCTTTCATCATTACTTTTATCCTTAATGTACTGTGATCCTTTGCAGTAATTTTTTTGATTTAGATTCTACATTTACTCATAAGAAACTACTACTGTTTTGCCAAGTACAGTGATACTACTGGGTATAATGTTGCAATATAAACAATTTAAATTATGCAAATAATCAAAGTGCTACCTACTGATAAGATGGAGGGTGAAATAATGTAATGTTTTTGTCATTTATTTGCCACTATATGTATTCACATTATATTGGAGATTTAGGTCTTGATTTTTCAAGATTTAATTTCATATTTAACTGGATTTTTTTTTCATAATATGCATAAATGCAGTCACTGCTACGATTCAGCATTAAAAACTGTCTTTAATTTCTAAGAGCCTCTAGACTAGAACCTCTAGTCTGCTTATGACACAAAACAGAAATGCAGTCATTCCTGGCATCAAAAGTGAATGGTGGAAGACACAACTTTTAGCTTAGTATCTGTGTATTTGGCAGTTGAAGCCCAGGAGTCATGGAGAAAAGAAAAGCACCTGTCTTTCAAATCAGGTAAAATTCAACTCAGTGGAATGGAGATGAATTATCCCTCATTTTTTTTCTGGTTTTGTTTCATGACATGTTCTAACTGCTCCTCCTTTCACTCTCACATATGCACAATGTCCAGAACACTTTTCTATATTCAAGCATCATGTGTTCATTCTATTTCTTTTTTTAGAGTCACTTGGTGAGTCACTGTCAGCAACATGTAACTTAAAAATAGACAAAAACAGTGTTTACATGAGGTTCATTTCAGTAGCCTAATCAGTATCTGTGTACTAGCTAGGTTTCTGATAGTCAGATTGTACAGAGGAGCTACAGATTCAGTGCTGAAGATTTTAAGTGTTCAAGAAAAAGGGAGTGTTACTTTGGGTATTTCAACCCAGCTTTGTTGAACCATGAGAACAGGGCATGAGGTATAGGACTTCTTAATCTTAATTTCTCACATCTGTGATGACCAGAATATTGTAGGCCACAGCTGCATAAGAGTTCTAGCGGTTGTCAGTAATTCACTGTCTAGAATGTCGAAAGAAGAGAAATTTTACTTGTCCCCAAGCAAACAAGTTGCAAGATCAAGTATTGCATCTTTTAGACTTGTGTTTTGATTGTGTTGGATGCTTGTTTGTTATAGACTGCATATGTGATGGATTGTAGAAAATGTGTTATGGATTTGGTCCTGAATTCATAAATTCAACAAGGTTTTTAATTTTATTGATATTTTATCACATAGATGTAGTATTGGAAAAAATTAATTCTCAAGTTTGAGATTTAAAAGAAGTTTAAAAGTTATGAAAATTTGAAGTTAATTCATGTGGGTAAAATGTTTCATTGTAAGCAATATAGCAAGGTTACTTCAAAAAGGAATTACATTCAAATTTGGGTGTCTTCTGCAAGCTTCATTCTTGTGCTTGAAAGGGAATTCGTTGTAGAAAATACAGTGTGTCCTGTTGGGACAGATCTTATCCTTTACTATTGCTGACACATAGTTTATATATCTAAAAAAAGATACTTCACTCAGCAGTGTGTTTGCCTTCATGTGTTTCACAGACCCTGATTTTCAGGTTTAAAAAGGGCTCATAAGTGCATAGTAAATTGGTACCAGAACTTTCTCTTGCAAGATGTGCTTCCCCATATGAGCACTAGCTTTTTATATTCAAGACACAAAGCTGCAAGGAATAATGATGGACCAGGATGAATAATAGGTTTTGCATATCAGTATGATAAGCTCATCTATTTCTACAAGTCTCCCATTCTAAATGTTTTTCTGTTTGTACCACAAGGCTGAAATGAAACAAAACCTCGTACTATTTTTTTCCCTTTCCTTAATTCACTGTTGCCTTTCACTTTCTGGGAGTTATACCAGCTGGGAAAGGTTAGTTTCGGAAATTTGCTATGTGTGAATTCTGTGTGTTGTTTGAAGTATATTAATTTGTCAGGTAATATGCATTTTTGTTACTTTTTTGATAGAAAAAATGGAAATACTTTTGGTGTAGAACTCCGTTAAATGAGCTGAAAGGAATTATAAATTGATTAGGTTATGAAGGGCAATTAGATGGTCTGCATATCTTTAGGAAAATAATAATTGGAATTTGATATTAAATTTGAATGTCTTTTGTCGGAACTCTGATAAAGGTTTATAATCTTTTCAGCCATTGGTAGTTGGAGATCAAAACTCTAAAAATTATCTGTTTGCCATTTCAAGCAAATTCAGGGAATTTTAACCAGATGAGTAATATGATATTAATATGATTCTGTATTGACATTTACATTAGCAGATATTAAAAAACCCACATCAATTCAGGAACTATATTGGAGATTTTGGAATCTGTGAAGTAAAACTGCTGTGTCTAGGTTTAATGTGAAAATTCTTTAATGTTCTGAAAATTACACTGTCACTGCTCCTGATAGAAACAGAAATGAGAACAGTATATGATATAAAGTCCATGCTTCTGGGTAATTACTCATCTAATTTAATAAGAGCTGGTGATTTAAATCTTAACTCAAAACATCTGCTTTTCCATTGCACTATATTGAAGATAAACTACATTCTAAAGAGAATCTACATCACACAAGCAATAGCATATGAAAAAACGAAGTGTGTTTTTCAATTCTGAAATGTTCATCTTGTTCCTGCATTCAGAGACAAGTTTTTATATTAGTGTCTGTGACTTTTCAAAGTACATCACATAATGGCCTATTGCATATACATATCTATATATGTAAATATAAAGAGAGATACATGCCTCCCTTTTTCTTTGTACATGCTGATTTTTTAGTATGTATACATACATGTCTACATGTGTGTGTATATATGTATATATCTACATTTTTTGAGAAAGTTTTTGTGCATTTATGTTTTTTTTTTTCAGGGCTGGCTCCTTCTCTTAGGATTCTGAGGAAAAATAGTAGGCTCCACATTGGAGAAGAACAGTAGTTTAAAAAAAAAAAAAATATATATATATATATACACCACACGGAATGTTTGTAATTAAAATGCAAATTCAACACAACATGTATATTATAGATTCAAATAGTTTTGAATCACGTATTTTAAACTAATTGGCACTAAAGCCATCTCAGGAGCATGACTATTTCTCATTCATGTAAGTTTTATTTTCATATAGGAGATATTTTTTTCCTCTACTACAACTCTCACTTCACAGAGTAATTAAATCATTCATTGTAAGACTCATTGGAGCAAATACTTGAATTGGGATTACAACCTTGGTGAGCACTTCTACCACTGAGCTGTAGCAATATTCTGTGGGTCTGTTTCTTAGTTTAATCATGTGGAGTCTGTTTCTTTCATTTTGTTCTACTTCCTGCTCACTTCAAAGCTGTGTTCCTTGATACCCAATTCAGGGGTTGTGGCTTTCAATTAGACATGGGAGACCTGGGTTCAGCTCTGTGTTACAATTAGAAAGAGATTGGAATCCCAGCATTGAGGCTGCTGGCTTCTCAGAAATATGACTGTCTCTATAATTGTGAGCATGCCTTCTGCTATGCATCAGTTCATACTTGTTTGCCTGTATTCTGACTGATTCCTGAGAGGAGACTGGTTTCATGCTTATAATTCAAAAATGAAAAGTTTTACTCAAGTGTTGCATCAAAATCTCATTCTGATTCCACGAGGATCCTGTATGAACCTGGTTTTGGACAGTTTTATAGTGAGTTTAAAGCAAATTTATAGTCAGGACTGAGAGCACTTTCACATGAGGTAAAAGGTAGTTGAGAGAGCAATATTTGTAATACCATGCCTTTTCTATACATCTGTACTGACATGTGCTTCTTGGAATTTAAATACAGGGTGGTGGAGTGGTGAGGTTTTTGGTGGTGATGGCAGTGGATTTTTTTAAGTGTGGATTGCTGCACCTAAGGAGTAAATGCAAAACAAAATCCCAATTAAAAGAAATCCAAACCAAATCCAAATTAAAAGAACAGGTGCAATATTTCAAAAAGCAGTACTTTTTTCAACTTAATTGGCAGCTATGTCTTGACAGACAGTGATCCCAGTAAGAGCTCCCAGATAGATGATGTGCAGTCCTGGAAGAGCAAATAGGGACCTAGCATGGCAACCTTGCAAGTCCAAACACACCCATGTTATGATTGTGGAAGAAATCATTGTGACTGTCACTAAAGCAGTTATGTTTCACTTTGGTATTGACCATTTCTTGAAGATATTGACAAAATGCTTTGAGGAATGAACTAACTGAAGGATTTGCAAATGACACTATGTGAAGATGAACTGAGTTTCCTTTATCCTTAGTAGAAACAAGAATTGAAAAGCTGAGACAGTTGAAGGAAGAGAAGTTGAAATTCAATAGCAAAAGTAATTGTCTATTGGAGAAATGCATGTAGAATTTTGCACATAAATTCTTCAAATTGTGTATTTGTTGAAGAAATTAAGAGGTTAATTTCTGTCATTTTGCAGGGCAAACAATCTTAAGTGTCCATAAAAGCAACTTTATTTGTTGCTCTGCAGTAAAATGGCACACTTTTGGTAGGTAGATAGAGGAGAAATTATAATCTCAGAATAAAAGTTTCTATAATTAGATTACCAACAGTCTGATATTTTTGACCAGCTGAGGGAACCCTTTGCTAATAGCAGCATCTAGACCTTCTAGAAGAGAACTCAAAGTGGGGAATCTGTGGTCTAGGTCTCGAGGAAATGTTCCAGACTATAGTTCTGCTTTGATTCAGTAAGTGTTATAAAAACAATATCATGGCAGTTGTTAGATGTGACTTGGATCTGAGAGGAATTTACTCTCTGGCTTACAAACTATGATTATTGTGCTCCACACTGGCATACACATTTAAAAAACATCTCTGCATTTATACCAATTCTTTTCATATTAATTTTGCTTTAAAAGCTGTATTGTCTTCATGTGCTTCAAACAATCTGTGCCTGACGAAGAAATGCATTGAATGCTTTTTGAATGTTCAATGCAGGTGTTCACAACTATTATCGACCATAAAAAATAACTTCTAAAAAAGATATGGTGTACAGGTAATGAGCCTAAGGTCTAGGTCTATAGCTCTCTGAAGGCTCAGAGTAAAATTTCTACCTTATACTGAGTAATGTTAGGTAAGCCTTTCCTATAGAGGTACTCATATTGAAGAATAAAACAAATTAGAAAAGAATGAGAAAAGGGAGGCTTATAATATGTGTTTTATCTAAGTTGACTGTGGCTCTGTGCAGTTTCACAGATTTTTTTCTTTTGACTATTTTTAGTCTGTAATAGCACAAAAAATTAAGTAATTAAAAAAAAGCTTAATTTGGAGAGCAGTACATTGTTTATTTTGTTAAAGCAGGACAGTCAAAGCGAAAAAAAACCCCACCTACTTTTTGTGTGTTAACATAGCTGTCAGCAACTGAAATTACAAAATTGTCATTGTTATCAAATCCTGCAATAAACTGAACACAAGGCTTCAGGATAGTCAGAAGAGGCCTCCTGTTTTTCAGCGTACATGCTTGCTTGAAATGAAACTGTGTGTTATTGGTTAACTGGGATGCTTAGCATAATCACTTTGCAAGGCTGTGGTGGAGGGAGGTGATTATCACTGAGAACAGATGGGCAGGTCCAAAGCATTGCCAGATTCTATACCAGCTCCATGAACTGTAGGTTCTATCTTTTTTTTTCTTCGGCATTTCTAATTTTTATGCATTGTGCATATTTTGAAGGGCTGGCTAAGCTGAGGGTCCTGGAGCAAAGACCTTGTAGCTTAGCTCACAGATGTAGGTGTGGGGAATTCAAAGCACTGTCACTGTTCGTCTGAATGGATGGAGCAGGCTGCATTTTATACAGTTGACTCTCTCAATGTATGAAAGGATTTTTCTCCAAGCTTAGCACTTTACTCTGGATCTGTCGCTGTCTTTGGATTGTATTGTGTGGGTAACCAGAAATGATATTCTCGGATATGAACACAGTCTCTGCCTCTCCTAAAGTGCATCCTCCTAATGGGACTCGATTTTATACTTTTCAGGTAAGCGAACTTTAATAAAACTGAAAGGATTTTTTTTCCTACTTAAACTATAAGTAAATTTTGAATAAGAGCAGCTAATAGCTTAAGAAGCTTATGTGTTAATTAGTTTTGTATTGGTAGGTCCTAATATTTAAGATATATCATCACATGAAGTTTGCAGCTTTAAAAAAAAGGGCATGTAAATTACTCCTAAACATAGAAACGTGTTCACAAGGATTTAGTACTTTATTGACTTTCCCGGTAATATTACCATTTTACAGTTCATTAGATTTATAGTTCTTTAGATAGACCTACACTATCTTTCTGTTTGCTTCAGAAACATGCTGTGTTGTCTTTATCAGAAATTCCAAGTTCATATTATACCAAAAAAAAATTTTTAGAACTTTGTATGTTGTACCTGTCTGTGTCTTTTTTTACTAATCCTGAATGTAGTTTCATGCTGATGCTTAATTTTATTCATGTAGCTTGTAATCACACATGTATAACTGATAGAGCAGCAGAATCTATTGTTGTGTTTATTAAGGTTCTCAGTTTTGAGCTAAGCTTTGCCTCATTCAGGTAAAAAAAGCCTGTGTGTTTAGCTGAAGGTAAGAATTTATTATATCGTATAAATCTAATGTGCCAATCAGTCTAATTACAACCATCTTTCAGTAGCTTTTAATTTAAAGAAATCTTCAGTGCTTTGGCTGTGGAAAACTTAGTAATCCTACATTAAGGTTTAACAGTAATTAAAAAACCCACAACCCCCCTCCCCCAGGTGCACTTCATAGTCCTCTGGCCCTGCAGGGCAATACAAACACTTTACTACTTAAAGGGGCAGTTGCTTTCTCAGCTCAGCATTTGATACAGTTAGGATTTAAATGACCTACCCTTTCCTGATCCTGATTCCTGATGTAATAATTTAGTCTTTTGTAGAATGAAGCCTTTAGTATGTAATAAATCCTGAGTATTCTACTATAGCAATAGACGATTGAATGCTGGTCATAAAATGCATGGCAAACATCTTTCACAAAATACAGGTACCTCATTCATTGGTTCCAATGATTGCAGTTGAGTTTTGTCTTCTTTTTATTCCTTGGTTTTAATTGTACTGTCTTGCCCTTCTTACAGTGATGTCAAATGATAGTTGAGGGCTGTGCAGAAAAAGTGACGTCCTCCTAACAGTGATGATCTGCTGATCCTGGCAGTGATTCAGAGGCATGAATGCCCCAGGCCTGTTCCTCTACAGCATGAATACTTTTTTCACACACTGACATCTAAATATGCCGTACAGCCTGCTGTAGCTATGGTCTTAAACACAGTTCCTGACGTCAGGTATTCTTTCTGAGTTGAAAAAGTCTCTAAAATTAGGATTCTTGGTTGTTATTCAAGATTGACTCTATTATTATGTGGTTCTTTATGAAAGTAAGTGCTAACAGTGAAGTATATATAATTTTATTCAGTATGTATTATTCCTACTAGCAATCTCTGTAGTTACTGTAGACATTATCCCACATACAAAAAACTCTCTTAAAAAAAAAAAAATTTCTTCCAGAGATTTGTAAGATAAGGGGACAATAAATAAAGGAGTAATATAACCAAATTTCCTATTGCATTCGGGATACTTTAATAATCATTGTAGAATTCAATAACCTTGTAATGTAAAGTTGATGATTCAGACAGTCTGTGATTATTTTCTGGTGTTATTGGTGTTAAAATAACCCCTGAAGAATTACAAAAATTGACCAAAGAAAGGCTACAATTCTTTTTCTATTTACTTGTTCACGTATGTGCAATATCAAGAATGATTTGTGAAGCAGCTTTCCAGTGCGTGCCTTGAGTTCCTTTGTCATTCCTTGCTTTTTAGCTTTTGACCACCATGTTTGTGGTATCTTCTCTTTTTGTCTTGAGCTTCTTTGGTCTTTGTTTACAAATGTAATAATTGCTGAGAAGGATTTCATATGACTCTTGTTTTGAACTACTTTCACCTCTCGCCTATTCTGTTGTTTCTGAATGTTATATTGTAATTCCTTTGAGACATGGAATTTGTTTCATTTAAATAGCTTAAAGCTATGTGACAGATTTGTTCTTAATTTGATAATTTGAAACATACATGGTGCTATATGAAACTAACTGAACAAGTACAGAATTATGAAATGAGAGCCTGAGCTCTGAGTGATGGAGGGTAGTGAGTGATTAAGCTACTAATTGCACATTAACATAATAATTAAACAGTTGAAGTAATTTAACTTAGATTCAAAAAGGCAACATACTGACTCTTTTAGTAACACAAAATGGTACTGAAAGCATATAGCATGTGTGCCAGTTGCTTTAATTTTGACATTTCACTGAGTTTCTTTGGAAACAAGACCAAATTGTCCTCTGCTAGCCAAAGAATCAGACTGGCCATATAGGGATGCATCTAGCTGAGCACATGGAGTGGGTAGAATCATAATTAGTGGCTATCTAGAAACAATGTAATTGTTTACAATGTAAACATTGTTTACATTGTTTACAATGTAATTGTAAACGATGTAAATTGGAAGGGGGTAGATTTAGACTTGACATAAGAAAGAAATTCTTTACGGTGAAGCACTGGAACAGGTTGCCCAGAGAGGTTGTGGATGCCCCCTTCTCTGGAGGTGCTCAAGACCAGGCTGGACAAGGCACTGAGCAGCCTGATCTAGTGGGAGGTGTCCCTGCCTAAAGCAGGGGGGGTGGAACTCGATGATCTTTAACGTCCCTTCCAACCCAAACTGTTCTATGATTCTGTGATTCTATGATTCTATATCTGTACAACTTAAGATCTTAATTGAATGCTTTGAACTTTTATAGCTCTGTAAAGTGTGTTCACTAAAATTTAGCATTAATTGAAATTAGAATTCTCAGGTTGCCTGATGAACTCTATTTTTAGTAGAATCAAGGTATTTTAAACACCTAATAGAAATACTTAAAATTGTATTTCTACTTGTTAGAACATAGGATGAATAAACAGGTATTTTCACTTTCCCCTTCTCTCCCACTTTATGATGTTTTATTAGCTTCTTTGGTTTCCAGGAAACCTAGTGTTCAGAAAATTTACTGAATTTTAAAATCATATCAAGTAAATGCAGCTGTCTAGCAGCTATTAATTTTCTAGTGTCTTTGTTCGGCTTGGGAAATCTGTCCTGAAATTCTGCAAATGTCAAAAGCGTGATTTGGTTCACTATATTTGCTCAACTGCTTGCTATATTTAAAAGAAGATTAAGCTTTGATCTCTAGAACAATCCTTGATTAAAGTAATTAAAATACAGAAGTGTATGAGAGGAGGTCATATGGAGAAGTTACATACTGTATGAAAGGGATGTCTTGTGATAGATGATGCTTAGTTTTATAGTTACCAAGGCAATGGCAAAGTTTAGTGCTTTGCATTTCCTATCTCCCTGTTTCATCTCTTTTTTGCTTCTGAATCTATTAAACAGAGAACAATGATTTTCTTTCCTTTTGTCTTTATGTGGTATTTCTACTACTCTCTATGGATAAATTAATTGACCAGCAGTTCCACAATGAGTATATATGTTTCAAAAACACTGTAAAGATCAAAGTCCATGTAGTAATATTACCTTGCTCTCTGGTTGGTATTGTGTTTCACTGTATTTAATGCTTATTTTCATAAAATAATTATTCAGGTGTGAGTTAGAAAGGGAGTATTATAAGCTTGGTAATTGGTTATGAACTGTGAAACATTAATGCAGTGAAAAAAATTTTTTTTAAACTAACCTGTTTTGATAGAAAACTTGAGGGAGATTCCTTTTCAGGGAAAGCAACTTAATTTTAAGTTGGTGTTTACCATGTCCAGCAGGTATTTTGATTTCTTGAAATAATTGCCTATGCTAATACATGTGAATACTAACTTGAAAAACTTGGAAGCATTTGAAGTATCTTCACATTGTACATGATATTTACATTAAATGAATTTGAAATTGAAAGGGCCTTTTTTCTGTTTCATGGTCTTTGCAAAAAAACCTCCAACCCTAAACTATTTCTTTGAATAGCATTTTTAACTCTTTTAGCTTTCAATTATTAAGCTAGGCATACATCTGAAGCACAGACCTAAGGACAAAACTAACTGAGGGCTGAAAGTAGTTGCTAATAGGCAGAACTTAGGAATTCAGCATGTGCAGTTGAGAAAGAGAAACCATTCAAATTACTGCAGTGCAAGTGGTTTCATGGATCCAGTTACACCTTTAGCTTTGAAAACAGCGGTATGTAGTAGCAGTTTGCTTAAATGTAAGAGACAAACTTTCAAATATTTGGAAGTGAAACTGGTCCATTTTAAGTCAGGTGAGGCCTATGATTTATAAATAAATTCTCTGGACTATTAGAGTATAATTCTTGTTGCTAATAAGTAGATTAATGCAATTTTAAAGTTATCTAATAATCACAAAGTAAATTAAAAATGCAACTAATTTCTTGCAAAACCTGCTGAGAAATCCTAGAATATTCTTATGATATAAAAATACAAATACACTGTGAACTACTGTAGAAGTGCATTGCTATTCAAATATTTGAATCTGAGTTCCCAGGAAATGTTTCAATTGTGTGATAATATTTTATTTATTAGCACCATTGATAGTGAATAAACAAAATAATGCAAGAAAAAATGTATTTTCTGGTACAGAATGTTCTTCAAGCTGTGTCAAAAAAAGTATATTCCTTAAGAAATACTAATGCACTCAGTGATTTTCCTGCTCATTCCTGTATCAATAGTTTCAATGGACTACATTTACCTAGAATGTCTGATAGTTTTAGTGTTTCAGCAGTACTGTTGTTCTTTATTTTATCTTCTTACATGGACATGATAGAAATAAAAATGCATCTCCTATAAGAGAAATTAACTTGTTAAAATTTATAATTGCACTTATTAACTTCCATTTAAAATTGGATTATTCATTGGGCTGGTATGCCATGCTACTCTGCTTAGTAGGCCATGACTTTTCTTTTTGACTGTTTTGTTTCCTTTTGTATTTCGCTGCAATATAATTCAATATCAAGGACAACAGCTTTTGAGTTTATTTGCAGAAATCCCCAGTTCTGTTGAAAGAAATATTTTTGGTGATGAAGATGCAAGGCTACAGTGATTACTTATTTCAGTAATGATGGTAAACATCACTAAAAGGCCAACTGTAACATAAGTCAATGGAAAATTTGGGTTTGTGCAAAAGATTATGGTACAGCTCTTGTGTTGTAGATTCCAGAAGGTTTGAAAGATGGGTTAGTGAATTTAAATAATAACAGTGGCAGAAGGTTGACAGTGAAGTATTTTTACTTGAGGACTTCTGACATGTTAACAGTGACAGAAAATAGTAGTGCTGGACACGTGCTTTACCCTGTACCAAAAAAAAAGTCATGAACAAGTTTGGGCAGTGTCAAAGGCAGGAGACAATAATAAAGTTATTTGCATTGCAAATAGCTTGGAAATATTTATAGCGATGTAAGTGGGTTTTCTATCATTTTAGAATTTAGGATTTTTGGAGGAATAGTAAGAGAAATAAGCTTTCTGGCTCTTTTACTCAGAAATAAATGATAGATGGAATTAGAGGCTGGTCTGACATTACAAGTAAGTGTTATTTATTCTTTTTTACTGCTATTATGATTACAATTATTGAGTTTTATTGCCTGTTTTGTGAAGAACTAACTGAAAGCTCAAATGCAGATGTGCTGATGCAGTCCTGTTATTCTCTGTATTCAAGCAATTACAAAATTTCTAAGGAGAAATATTTTTAAATTGTATAAATGAAAACATATACCAAATAAACTTTCAATAAATTTTATCTGACAGTGCTGTTAATGTTTTTATATATTTTTGTAAAACAGAGAAGAACATTTGTTAATCAGTCCAGCTATTCTGACAACTAGATGAGTTAGTCTTTTTAACCGAGTTGGTGAAAATCTGTCACTTGGAGTCCAAAAAATTGAACAAAACTATTAAGGCTGAGAGGAAAATAAGAACATTGTCTAAGTGGCTAAAACTCTCTAGAGCTGACTTATTGTGTAGTATGTGATGTAATATGCCTTAAGTAGAGAAATAACTTTGTTTATACAAGGGGTTATTGGCATAATTCTCTTGTGCCAGTGAATTTGGATTTGTGGCCATCAAAGCTGATGAAAGACAAGGTCCTCACTACCAGCAATTCTGTCCCCACCCGCATCCAGGGAGTGTCTTTGAAAAGTCAACTTGTTTTTTGGATAGCTTCTGAGTTTTAGTGGAATTGTGCTGAGAGCCACCCTGTCTGCCACCATACACCCTCTTCCTGCAGAAGAATCAGTAGCACTGCATGGTCCCACATTTTCCTTAGTTTTGAGTGTTTTCTTTCCCAGCCTGTCCTATAGATTTTATGAATATGCTATTCTACATGCTGTGAACTGGAAGGAGTGACTTGACTGAATATTAACTGAAATACACATTACTTAGGGAAGAAATGAGAAATATTATGATTCTATGATAAGCCTAGTTACCATGAATTTGGTATTGGAAATCAGGAAAATTAATCTGTATCACCCAAAGCCATAAGATGAAGCTAAATACATGCTCACAAAGGGAAACATATAATTTCCAAAAACTAGTTAAGAAGACAATCAAGCATAGAAGGATTTTTACTTGTAGCTTAAAGGTTTTGTGTCTTAAATCAATATTCATGTAAATTTGGATTTTGCTATCATAAAAAAATATTTCGCCCAAATAACAGCATTTTTTTCACATGCTCAAAGGAAACAGTAACAAGCAAAGCAATCAATGCACCTTCCCCATGCAGAATTCCTGTTGTTCACATTGTGGCTGATTCCGCTTTGCAAAGTAATAGGGTAAGAAGTCAGAAAGTACCTCTCCTTTTTCTGGCAGAAGCACTGGGGCTAAAAAGAAACATCTGTTTCTTTTGAGTCTGAGTAGATGTGAGTGATAAATGCAGGGAACCAGTAGGAGGAATAGCAATAGGAGTGCTTTCCTCCTATTCCAGAAATAGGATAATGGTATGGTTTCTGAATCATAGCTAGAAAACATGTTTCTGGCTCAGTTTCAGAAGTACCTTCAGTATTGGATTCTGAACCTGAAATTCTTTTACCATAATTTCCAGAGAAAATAAAAATAGAGGAAAAAATGTATTTTCCAGAATAGTAAGAATACTAAGAATTATTACAAGATAATGGGTGTGGGTTTGATACTAGTTGGTTCAGTGAACTCAAGCTGTATAGTGAGTATATAGCAGAATGTTTGGATTCCCTTATAGGGGAAAAATCTAATAGCATAGGCATAGTTTGTTCTGAGAGCACAATTTGCGCCTTCATTGATGGGTATCCTGACCAACTTCTGCAGACTGTGATGATAATCTGATGGTAAGGGAATTAATATGAATGCAATTACAAACTAGCACAGTATTCACTTTGTTTTATAAAAAGCAATTTATACTCACAGTCTTTCTGTATGTAATTCATAAATTTGGAAGGTAAGAGGTAATTTGCCTGCCTGGTATTCATGTAGTATTTACTCATGCAGACTTCATTATCAGCAGCATCAACTGATGGAGTTAAGAGGCAAGTTATCTACCTGCAGATTACTTACTTTTTCTCACATCTGTCATAAGGCAAGGGAAAAAGCAGATGAAGACAGACAATGCAAAATGCATGTCATGTTGAACATGAATCCTGTGATTTTGATGGAATTATGTAAGTCGAAATGGGAACAAACTTTTTTGCTGAAGAACTTATTAGCTTATAGATATGGTTTTTTAGGGAATATTACTGTGATAGAAGCATTTTGCCTTTATTCATTAGTTGTATTTTCATTTTGAATGAAGTAGTGTTAATATTTTTAATTGTAAAGATTTTTAATTGCAGATTGCTTAGTAGTGATTTCAATAAATAAATTTCACTTTGCCTCATCTGTTCAATATTCAGCTGACAGTTATGCTTAGCATAACATTTATGCAGTACTACGCAGCTGGGATTGTTTTGAAATGACAGCTGACATAATTCAGTTAATATTGATTCATTCAAATATGTAAACAAGTAAGAAAAATATGGATTCACTATTTCCCCTGAAAGAATTACTTATCAAGAGAAATTTAAGTTATCTGTTTTTATTTTTTCACCAGGAGGAATTGTAATGTTTCTAATGGCTAAGAGTGCTTGTTCCAATGTGATGTGTTACTTCTAGTGATAGGTCTAACTAAGCATGAGTTGATTTTATTTTAAATGAAGTATTTTAAAAATTAATGTGGGTGACACAGTATGAGGAAAGACTTCGTCTACACCATCAGCCATAACCGTGTCAGTGCTGAGCAAAGTCAGAGTGATGAGGAGATGTCAATGGCACTGCAAATGCATTAGGGTGTAATCCTATGTTGAATACACTTGCGCTAGAAGTCTAACCAAAGTGTAGGGGAAACTACTTGGTCTGGAGTCCTGTGCTTGCATTTCTGTTATTAAATAGTATGGCAGAAGAAAAGTTAATCTCTAGACCAAAAGAGGAGGATGCTATGTCTGTGTCATGCATGTTTGATCTGCAGGTGGGTTGTGTTGGAATTGGTCTAATCAGCTGAATGTCCACAAATTGATGGAAGATATTAGATGAACTCTCAGAGAGCATCTCACAGTTGCAGTAGTTTGCTGTTTTGTTGGTTGTTCTCTTTTAAATTTCAGATAATGGTATAAACACAATGTGGTAAACCAGACTATTAATCAAGGCGACAAGGAGAAATTCAGGTCATTATGGTGCATGAACACCAAACAA
This sequence comes from Turnix velox, assembly GCA_013400935.1. NCBI lineage: Eukaryota > Metazoa > Chordata > Aves > Charadriiformes > Turnicidae > Turnix > Turnix velox. The sequence continues at coordinate 47,011 of VZTY01024303.1, read as the reverse complement.
AAAGAGTCCTATTAAACTAAAGAATCTGTCAGTTCTACATAGACACTCCCCCAGGAAACTTCACTATTACCTTCTATTTTTAAGTATAGAATCTTCCCAAGCACACACATAGCTTCTCTACAGTTGTCATTTGTAACAGATTTATGAGAATTCCTAGAGGTATGATGGGAAACTAATGGGTTCATTACGGGAGGGGAGGGGGGAGTTTGAATTGCTTCTTGGAGTTGGATTGCTGGAGTTGAACAGCTCTTTTAAGTAATTTTGGAAGCATCAGTCATGGTGTGTTGTTAAAACTTAATTTGATTTTGCATTTACCGTGTAATCGTGTTTAGTACTCTGTATGGCTTCTTTTTTTACTTTTCTCCCTCAGAAGTTACTATTGGTCGTCACATCCTTTTGAATACTAACAACACAGAAAGTAAAAGTTACATTGAGATGTTTTCTGTTATGTTCTTTTTCTCTAAGGGTGACTCAGTGAATAACATACAGAACAAAGCTACTACAAGTATCTTTTTTTCCAATACTGTGCTGTACATCATACATCTTTGCTGTCAAAAAGGCAGACAACAGTTACTATCCCTATTATGAAACCAGTCCCAATTTGTGCCTATCCTGAAGAAACTCTCACCTTTGCAGAGCTCTGCCACTGAAGAAGTTGCATGTGAAGTCAAGAGTCTCAGTTTTGTCTGTATTCACTGTTCACTGCCAGTGATTGCAGTTTCACAGACAAATGAACATTTCTAAAGTGATCTTCCCTTTCAGTGGTTCCCTGAAATAAATGGATGCAAACTGTCACAAAAGTCTGTCAAGTAATGGAACTCATTCAAGTTTTGGTAGCAAGGAGTTGAGCAGTGTTTTAAATAAGTGAACTTTGTTTTCTCATGATAAGGCAATGTTCGTATTTTTCTCAGCAATTTGCTTCTGTCTTCTCAATACCAGCATTTTAAATCCAGCTGTTTAAGTATTAAGTCAATAGGCATGCTTTTTACACTTAGCCCAATATTTAAAAACCTATAGTCTGTTTTTGCTGCCTATCAAAGATACCTTTAATAGGATGCTTTATGTAGTTCTTATTAATTTTCAAAACTTTTATTATATGATTTTCTAAAAACAACAACATTTATGATGTTCTCCCCTCTCCATGACAGACTGCTGACTTGAGTTATTCCTAACCCATGATTGTAAGCTTCTGTTTATCTTCATATGACCAAAGTCTGTCTGCCTTGTAAGTTTACCATCTATCTGTCTTATGCAAAGAATATGTTAAGTTCAGTGAAATCAGGGGGACTGTTACTCCATCAATTCAGATACTTTTTTAGAAAGTTGATGGCATTAGCTCAGTTTTCATAGTAACTCTGCTAGTAGCACAGAGAAACTTCGCAACTCTCAAGGATTTCTAGCTTTCATTGCAGAACTTGTCCAATATTTTAAATGTTATGAGTTGATTTTTTTTTTCTTTCATTTATTCTGAAATGTCTTTAATAAGCTTTACAATGTAAATTAGAGCAGTGCACTTGAGAAATCTTTCTCATGGCAGTACTTGGACAGACACTTTTTTTACTGGACTATTTTTCCCCAGTAATGATGAAGAAACTAAAAATATATGCACAAATTCAAATACGAACATGTGTGCATAAATAGATACTTATATTTGCCTGTGAAAAAATAGAACTTTGAATCTGGTATAAATGGCAGGACAACAAATATTTGGAGATGCGAAAGAATCCTTAAGAGTACTGGTGAGTTTGTAATTTACAAGGCTTTCAGCAGTCAGAGTTTATAAATATCTCTGAGAACGCATGAGCTGTTACAGCAATGCAGGTGTTATTAGCTGTCACAGACCATTTGAATTTGGTGTTATTACTTAATGTTTTTCCAGACAAATTTGAGTCTTGTTTTGCATAGGTGCAGTGAGGTAAGGGTTTCTGGGATGGCCTCTACGTAAAAGAGTAACACTAAGAAAATTCTAATGTCCTGCTACTACTGAAGAGTCTGATACGTCACTGGATTAGAGTCCAGGATATTAGCTTAACCTGGACTCTGTAATATCACTAATCTTTTGGGTAGGAATATGATAGAAATTAAATGTTTCCAGGAGGATCTGTTTCCATGCTGCAAGCAGAAATTTTAAATTCCTCAGCTTTTTGACTGCTTTTAGAATATTACTTATTAAAGCCTTAAGACTACCTTTCCAGACTCATGTCCTTAAGGAAGCAGTATGAACTACCTCATACTGGTAGTATGAGGTAGTTCATACCACTGAACTGGTAGTTCACTCATATTTTGCATTCTTCCTCTCTGAGAATCATTCACAGAATGCCAAATTTCAGAAAATTGCTTTGGAATACTTAGTATTTTAGTTACAGGAGAAAACGGATTAGGTGACCACCCATCAGTGAAGGATGATTTCATTGCTGTGAGATGAGGAGCTGAGGGCGCAAGGAGATACTGGCACATTGCTCATTTTGCTTACAGCTTTCTCTAGAAAGCCATTGTACCAAATTCTAAACTGACAATTCAGCAACAGAGAGAAAATTTGGAGTAATATATACATTTCTGTTAGATTTTAGAAGTCTGAGATTATATGGGCCTAGTAATACTTTTGGTAAAGTGTATTCTTCGTTCTTTTGGGTTTTAGTCATTAATGTTGAACCTTTTCTCAATATCTCAGATATTTTAAACATCCTGTGAGCTGCTCTAAATGCAATTTTTTAGGATCTAGTGGTTGAGTATTAGATACTGAAGGTGCCACAGTTCATTAGCCAAGGATGACTTCCAGAGGGACAGAAAATGCAGCTCATTTTCACAGGGGTTCTGTGGCATTTGTATTTCCAAATACCAATTGGATTCAAAACTCCTTTGCCTAAAACCAAAATTGGCTGTATCCCAAATAAGACAGAAGAGGGTACAAGGATTTTGTAGGTAAAAATGCAGTCTTCACCTTCAGCATAGATTGGCAGCACCTGAAGACTCACTTTAGGTGCTATTTAGATACATGCCAAGATGTATAGTTGTGACACTCCTTAGTTCACAAATAGTTTACTTACAGATAAAACCCATGATATCAACTTGTCATTAAAACTGAAGGTGACAGTATTCACCTGAACATGCTATTAGATAGAAGACAAATTGATCAGTGGGATTATCTAGATTTTTTGCCCAAGCTAGCATGTAAATTTCTTTCTTTAATGTATTTTTGAAAATGTTTAAAGAAGTTGTTTTCTAGAATACAGTAAAACTAGAGAATGGATGCTCCAAAAAAAAAAAAAAATTCCTTTTCAAAACAGGTATTGGTATAGAATGATTTTGCTGGTTGACCCACAGATACAAATAACAGTATTTATTACAGCCCTTAGCAGAACAAATGGAACTCTGTGCTTTTCAACTTGCTAATTAAACATAAATGAAATCTTGTTTCATAACAGCTATTGCATTTTTCCCTTTCCTTTGTTCAGAGCAGTGACAATAAAGCATCTTTTTACTTTCCCTCTCTTCTTCCTTCTGAATAACCAATATTCTTATTTACTTAAGAAAACCTAATAATGTGCATATTTTTAAAAGACATAGAAGGGTAAAATACTTCAAGAAATTTAAGCTTCATTTGCAACCTAATAATTTTTGACATTCTTATGCTTTGTGGAGTGGAAAGAACATTTTCATTCAAAGTCCTGCTGTGGTAATAGTAATGAGAGTTTTACCGCCTACAATGTAACTCTATTGTACGTATTCAGAATAAACAACTTGTGAGCTGACCTTTTCCATCTCTCACAGGAAAGATTAATGATAAAGGCTGGCATGTCTTGTTCAGATTGTCAGGGTTTTCAGAGATTTTGAGCCCCCAAAGCTTTCCCACTTTTGTGAAACTTACTTACTGTGCAAGTGACATAGTACAGAAAAAAAATACTGTTTTGTAGGAAAGTTGATGTAAATGTATCAGATAAATTACCTCCTTCTAATTGCTTCTGAATATTTTTAATTAAAAATTTCATATGAAGCCAGATCAGTATATTCTATAATCTAGTATCCTATGAATTATTTATTGTATTTTCAATTAATACACATTAAATTATGTGGTATTATTATGCTTTTTATTGATATTGATACTGTATTATGATGTCATTATCTTTCTGGTTTAAAATGAAAAAAGTTTTAAGAGTTAAATCTGTCAGGCTTAGAAATTCTATAATTTTATGGCAATATTGTATCTAAATTATAAAACGTATGAGGTATGATGACTGACATATACTACAGATGTAAAGGTTGACAAATATATCATTCTGACATCCATGATCTCTCACTAATTTTTTCCTAGTCAGAACTTACGTTCAGTTTCCTCCAACACTTTGGCTGTATTATGAAAAATACCATACTATTTTCTCTTTCTCTCTGTGTCTGTATCTGTCTTGTGCATATTTTATCTTAGTATTGCCTACGTTCCTTGTTCTGGTCAGTTTTCAAAATAGGTTTCTTTAGATTCCAAAAGCCTTCTTTTTTGTATATATTAAAATATGCACTTATAATTGCACATAGAAAATGTGTCTTAGTCATATTCCTGACTTCGCATATGATCAGACTACTATTTCAAAAATTTCTGACAGAAAAATGAACACTTTGATCTGTGAGTGTAGTTTAAATCTTGTGAAAGGAAAAAGATTATCATAGAATCATAGAAGGACTTTCAAAGGTCATCTAGTCCAACTGCCCTGCACTAAGTGGGAATATCCTGTACTATTATCAGGCTGCTCAGTTTCATTGAGCCTGGCCTGGAATGTCTCCAGAGATGGGGCCTCCACCACCTCCCTGGGCAACCTGTTCCAGTGTCTCACCACCATCATGGTGAAGAACTTCTACCTAACTTCTCATTTAAACCTCCCTTGCTCTAGTTCATCCTGTTTCTCCATGCTCTGGCAAATTTGATCAGTTTGATGGATTGTCTAGTTCCTTTCAGTCTAGACATTTTGACTACATTTATTTCAACAAGGTATGTGTTGAGGCAATCATACAAAGCAATCCAGACCTCCTCTGACTATCTCTATTCACCTTACCAATATTTCCTGCTGCACTCATTAGAACAGACATTTTGAAAGGACTTTAGTCTTATCTAATGAGCATTTTCAGTGGGGTCCCAACAAGAAAGGGTATAGGAATGTTACAGGTTTAAGCCATTGGAATATTTTGACACCATATGCTTAGCAGGAATTTGCATAAGACTGATGAGACAATGCTAATATTTTGAACAAGCTGAAATTATTATATACTTGGAAGACTACCTCAAGATATGTTGCATTTTGTTGTATTAGATTACAAAAACAGAAGCAATTTCTACAAAAAGTGTAACTTTTTAACCACTTTTCCTAATTTAGGTCATAGAATGCCATTTTTACTTTAATTTTTTTAGTTCTGAATTTTAACTGTACTGCCTTTTTCAGAGTGAAGTCATATACATGAGGTGCACAGTTGTTCTACTACTGTCCACCCTTTTCCTGTCTACCCCAGCCTCCTCTCCTTTTACAAGAAATCTGCTGCAGATGAATTTCTGTAGTGTTATGCTCCTCTCAGCCGACCCATCTGCATTACCAGCAGGCTGGGAAGTGGAGAAAGTTCTACAGATTCTCTTTCCTTCTGCACTGTTCAGCTTTTCGATAAGGGACTTGCAGAAAACTGGTGAGGCATTTCAGAGAAATATGTGCACCAGTGCTCAGTGTGAACCTCTGTATTAAGTGTGCGGTGATTGAAATACAAGACTTACAGAAAGAAAGCACCATGATGTATGAAATCTAGAGCTTATGTATACTAGGCAGACTAAGTGTAGAGCTATGCACAGACTTTCATTGAACTCTACCAGCAGTGATTCCTTTTCATGCATTGTTGGACCTGAAGAACGCTCTTGAAGAAAAGACAGCTTTGTTACCCTGGAAACATCCAACTGTCCATGGATAATCTGCCTGTCACTTCTGCCACTTTTCAGAGCTTTTATCAGCACTTACTGAAAAAACACCTTTCACTCAAACTAGAACCTGATTATCCTTATCGAAAAATCACCATTAGACACTCTGGATTTTAGATTACACTTCAGCAGCCTGACTGGAAAATATTAATGTAAAAACAGGTTTTCCTGTCTGTCCAAAGCTTGAATGTTGACTAATTTATTCCTTCTGCAGTCTCTCTATTGTACCAGTATTGCAGTAATTTGAGAAAATTAGCCTTTTTCTGGTCTTGAGGATGGCCATGAAGGGGTGTGATTTTGCTAGGACAAGTGTCAGGCACAACTATTATTATTGCAGTTGATTAATGAGTCTCAGCTTGGAGCTGAGATCTAGAGTCTCAACTCTGACACAATTCTCCTGGCAGCTTCCACTGCTGGTCCCACCTTCTAACTGCTGCCGCTCCTGGTCTTATGTCTAGCACACACTCAAAGTAAACTGAGGAATATCAGACTTACTACATTTTTGAGAAAGCATCAAATGTATCTTGAGTAAAGGATCAAAGTTCATCTTTTTCTTAAGCAAATTGACTTCATAAGTCAATTAAACTGAATCACTGAGCTACAGTCCTGAAAATCTGTAAGGAACTTATCATACAGAGTGGGGTAATTTACTTGGTGTCCCTTTTCCTTCATTCTACAGTATGAAATGAGATGAAAATGTTCTTTTCGTTATCCCTTGATCATCTGATGTGTTTTTGGTAGAAGATATGAGGATAAGTGAGTAAGGCCATTGACCACATGGCATTCTCTATTGCTTTAAATGTCCTGATTTTCATTTGGATAGAACTTCCAGTTAGCCTTTCTGAGACATTTCTCCCTGCTATTTACTAGCACTGAAGATACAGTTAGAGCTGCTACAACTACATACCCATCCAACGCTAAACTGCTGGCCCAAAATTATTGTCTAAGATGGTGATGGTGATTTTCATGACTTCTAGGGAACTCTTTCAGCTGGAGTAGAGGTGGCTTGGCTGTTGAGCAAGTATTATTTGTAATGCCGGGGGCTTTACTTGGAAATACAGTGTGCTTTCCATCTTACAAAGCTAATGCCTACTTCAGTGTTACTACTGAGACTGGGTCTTTGAGCTCGTATTTGGTCTTTTTGGCACCATCATAATTAATGATTAGAAGGTTGCCCAAATAGAGACTAAATACTTGTTAAAAATTACTTGTGGACTTGTCCCATGTTCTATTTTTGAGAAAAGAAACTTTATATTAAAATTAAAGTAAACCCTAGAAGCTATTCTCAGCTTTTAAAATTCTGTGCATTGAAATTTATTTTCTGCTTTCTATTTTCACAGAATTTTCTGATAATGTTCCCTGTTATATGTGAATAAAAAAAATATTATTATGTTTTACTTTTTTTGAAACTCAGTGTTTCCTTTGAAACTAAAGTGACAAAAAAAAAAGTAAAATTCAGTGCATCATTTAACCAGAGTTGTGTATTACTTGTACAATTCAAGATGAGAAAATCTCAGTAGTATCAATCTACTAAACTCCTTAGGATGCTTTATGGTTCCATGGATAATAAACTGGAGGGATTTGGCTAATTTCCTCTGGGAAGGCAAAGCTTGTTACCTGTCTAGGGCTCCTATCAAAACTACTTCACAGACCTTTGGGCAGATGTGACATGGGTGAATAATTATCAAATCACCAGGTCTGATTAAATACTAAAGAATGTAAGCTGCTTAAGGAGACTTTCTAATTTACATTGCAAATTAAGTTATCTATTTAAAAAAAAAAATAAAGAATGAAGCAATAAAATAAATTCAAATAAGTCTAAGAGTACAGATCAAAGTTTTGGTCCTCGCTGTGTGACTTTTTTCATCTTTCACCTTATTTACGCTTAGTTCATTAGGTATCAACATGTCTTGTTGGATAGATTTTATTTGTTGTATCTTAGGTTGCACCAGTAAAATTTAAAAGGAGATTTTTATTTTTTGAAACAATAAATTCTTTGTGTAAAGAGGTGGGAAAACAATAATTTTTGAAAATTTCAGTTAGATTTCTCTGAATTCAGATAAATCACTTGTGTGATAGCCATAGAGAATGTCAAATTTAAGGCTCTGATATGCAATGGACAGAACAAACACAGATTGCTCTGCAGTAATTAATCCTTAAGGGAACAATTTTACTTTATTCTTGCCTTAATAGCAACATGGTTTTAAATACGTTTCTATCCAGTTTGTTTATCACCTGAAGGTTTGTTTGGGGTTTTTTTGGTAGTATTTTATATTATAGGGCAACTGTTGTGTAGGCAGAATAACAGCAATGTATTCCCTGTAACTGAAGTGTTATATTGTCCATTGCGATACTAGTGCAATTTTTACTAATGGACCGCTTGCAAAGTCAGAGGTATGAAATGCACAGTTTAATTAAGACTATACAAAGGACATTATTAATCTTTAAAATATATAAAACTATTTTCTAAAAAGTGTGACCCTCATTCTGTGTGACATTTAAAACTGGTAACCTTGGTTTTTCCATTTCAAGTTTTGTCAAAGAGGCCTTTGCCTACCTTGTGCTGTGAGAGATTCCTTAGAAAAAGCTACTTAATAACCTTAGATTTATTTGTACCTTCTTTGGTAGTCATAGACAAGGCATTTTCATTGTAGAAAAACACAGAGCAAAAAGCCCAAAGTAAAATGCTCCTTCATATACACTCTAGTGGGAACATGAGACAGAATGGCAAAATCCCATCATAGAAAAAGAACTGCAGTGGTCCTATATTTTAAAGACACTTTCCAACTTTCTGAGAAAAAAAATATGTTTTTGATGACATTTTTGAGGATGAGGCACACTGACTTATCAAAGAAAATATTCTCATTTTCTGAATAAACTTAGAGATACATCTTTTATTGCTCTCAATATTAGTAGATCCTAGAAACATACACTAGCCTCTAGAGCCTGAGCTTTAGAAATGCAATAAAAGAGACAAATATCTAGAAGACATTCGCTTCTAAGTTATGTTAGAAATACAGTATAGGTATCTAAATTTAGCAAAACAGTGGGGCACAATGATGTGGGATAATCTGACATCATGAAGTAATACTTAGTATGTAATAGTTTTTGAAAAAATACAGTTAACAAAGTGAGGGGAAATTTGATTTCAAATCAGCAAAGCCATACTGAATCTTGTGCATATAAGCAGAAAGTGTTCATGTTTCCAGAGCTGCTCATGGAGAAAACTGCCTATACACTTACTGTTTTGCTCTTTCATGTCATGTTTTAGCCAATAATTACTTTTCATAGAATCACAGAATAGCGTGGGTTGGAAGCGACGTTAAAGATCATCTAGTTCCAATCCCCCTGCCATAGGCAGGGACACCTCCCACTAGATCAGGTTGCTCAGTGCCTCATCCAGCCGGGCCTTAAACACCTCCAGAGAGGGGGCATCCACAACCTCTCTGGGCAACCTGTTCCAGTATTTCACCACCCCCACTGTAAAGATTTTCTTTCTTATATTCAGTCTGAATCTACCCTCTTCACATTCACATACATTATTCCTAGTCCTTCCATCACGTATCCTATTAAAAAGTCCTACCCCAGCCTTTCTGTAGGCCCCCTTCAGGTGTCGATAAACTACTTACAAGGACTCCCCGAGCCTTCTCTTCTCCAGGATGAACAACCCCAACTCCTTCAGCCTGCCCTTATAAGGTAGTTGCTCAAGCCCTCTGATCATTGTGGCCCTCCTCTGGACCCACTCCAACAGATCAGCATCCTTCTTATGTTGAGGACTCCAGGACTGGACACGAATACTCCAGGTGGGCCCTCACCAGAGCCAAGTAAAGAGGCAAAATCACCTCTCTTGACCTGCTGGTCACACTTCTCCTGATGCAGCCCAGAATTTGGTTCACACTGGCAACTCATGTTGAGTTTGTCATCCACTGACACCCCCAAATCCTTCTTTTCAGAGCTGCACTCAAACCACTCTCCACCCCGCCTGTACCTGTGCTTGGAATTGCTCTGATGCAGGTGCAGGACCTTGTACTTAGCCTTGTTGAACTTCATGAGGTTGGCATGGGCCCACCTCTCAAGCCTGTCAAGGTCCCTCTAGTTGGCATTCCTTCCTTATCAACCAGACCACACAGCTTGGTGTCATAACAAACAATCTTAAAACCAGAAAGTTCAATAGTAGCATTTTTTCCTCCAAATGACTATATTCAGTAGAAATTACATCTTGTAATTAAAGAAATTGTTAATTTAAAACAAAACTGCGAGAAATGTGTTTCTATTAGATTTTGATATATGATTAACTGATTTTTGATTTTTTATTTGTATCATATAAACCCGCTGTCTCTGAGCAACAGATTCATATATGTGTCTATAATCCAAGAGCTGAGTAGATCAAGGAACATCAGACTTGCTAGGCATCTCATGTATGCAGATCATGCCTTGTGAGGTAGGTGATTGTTTTAAATAGTAGAATAATGTTAATAAATCAAATCACATTTTTACCACACAAATTGAATTAAAAGTTCATTGTAGGCATGAGGGAGTTGGCAGTGTCCAATTAAATAAAAAGCATGTCTAATACTAAGTAACTAACAGAAAAATAATTACCATGGATAACTGGAAATAACAGGATTGGAAATGAAAAATTACACATTATAATTCTGGTCCTGAATTCAGTAGTGAACCCATGCATAGCAGTCATCAGGATTGCAACTTAAATAAGAACAGATCAACTTTTATTATTGACTTTTGAGGAATTAGGAAAATACAGAACAAGCTGTTACACACATTCACTCTCCTTGTAATACCCCACCTAAAAACACTGCTGTAACCAGCTGTAACATTGCCAGTCTTGATACAGACATGGTTAGACTAACACAAACTCTCACTATAGTATGGTATAATTCATAGATTTGTTGTTACTGATAGTTGCAGCTACTGGAGAATCTTTTAATTGCCAGGTAAGATTTTTAGGGGGTATTGCCAACTTATTAAGAAGAAAATGTTTTTGATAGAAAACTATCTAAGTGAACTAAAACTAGGGCAACTTCATTGTGTTGCCAAAAGGATGTGTTCTGATGAGGCCTGGAGTGTGCTGTCCTTGTGTATGAAGGTGCTGATGAGGAACAACATGTAGGTAGTGCAGTACACACAAACCAGAATATTTTCAGGGAAGAACCAGGCATGAGGATGGTTTTCCACTAAAGAGGCAGCACCTGGTTAGTGACTGCTTTAATTACATTAGTTTGATGGTTGGTTTATTCATAAAATCAATCTGTCTCAGGGATCAAGACAGCTATAGTTTATGCTTTGCTATGGTTGTTTATAATGTATGCTCATTAGCAATAGTTTATAATGTGTCTCATCTCTGACTTCCACAACTGCCTTGATTTCCTAATAGAATACCTGATTGTAATACTCTTTCTTCTTCCTTCTAGTAACTGAGTAGTAGTCCTGAATTTTGCTTCTAAATTTGTCTAGTCTTTTTCTCCCACACTGCTTAACTTTCCACTATATATTACCTAAATAACCTATTATAACACTCATGCATAATTTGATCTTGAATTATTTCTATTTATACAGACTTTATCCAATTAAAAATAACAAAGACTTAATCCTCACAGCTTTGTTCAATGTGGTTTAGTTACAGCAAGATATTATTGGCAAGGAAACTGGTAGTTATCTATCTCTAATACACCTACAGGTACTTGTGGATTCGATTTAACTCCTTTTAGATCAAAATTCTTATCTTCTTTCTTCATTCACCTTCTTGTAAGAAGCATTTGTAAATAAGCTAATACCTTCTATTTCATATTGATAATTATCTTGTCCTCAACATTCTTGATAGTATAACCATTTTAACAGTTGAGGCCCTACTACTAATACAGAGGGCTTCCATGTTGTAACAAACCTATCTGCTTCTCTAACAACAATATTACTGAGCTTCCTAGTTTTGAGTCTATATGCCTGTAGTAAAACATCTTTTCCATATAACTTTTATAATCGAGGTGTTTCATTCACATGATCTGACTTATACATCAACTCAGCCTTTGCAGTTTTTTTCAAATTTTCAAATTCAATTCAGTCTGCCCAGGCTGATTGGACCACAGTTTTCTCCTTGCCCATCTGGATGCCTTTTTATGCAGCGGCCCAGCCTCTTTCATATGGTACCTTCCTATCTTCAGCACTCCAGCTCTAGCTCAATTGTTTCATAAAGTTAAACAGATAACAAGCAAGGCTTCCCATTCAAATGAGGCTTTCTTCCTGTGATGGATCCTCCCCAAATTGGTTAGAATTATTAAACTGGATCCTGAAAAGCTTCCCAAATTATCATGCAAATGGAGACATGTAAGAGGAAACAGGTAAAACGGTATGGTATAGGAATGTAACACATGTACAAACAGAGTCTTTGGTCAGTTTTGCCTTGAAGGTCAATTTTTGTATCTTATATTTGGCTATTTATTTTCTAATCCACACAATATACAAACATAATTGAGTTAAGCAGTCTTGTACAAGCACACCTTCCCTCCAATCCCCAAATCTCTTATTCTGACATTCTTCACATTTTGAACAAACACAGGTAAAATTATCTTGAAGACTGAGAAATGTGCAGGAAGAGAGGAGAAAAAAAAGGGTTAGGGAAAAGAACAGTAACTACATCACATGGGCCCCTTTTGTGGCTTACATACCAAATCAAATTTCACCACAAATTAAAATGCAGGTAAGTTCTATCCCATGTATGGACTCTCAGGGGAACAGGTGATTTTGATGTGTGCTGCCACATCTAGCCAACTTCTTGGTGCATAATGCAATGTGAAACCCAAGAGACTTTGGTTATCTTACTGGCTTACTGAACCGTAAAGATAAAATGTTCATTGTAGGGCAAGACTGAGTAATTTGGTTTACATTTTTACTTGCCAAAAAACAAGTAAAGGAAGAAGAAAAGGAAGCATAAAATACATTTTAAGTTAAGTAGGTATTTTATTAGACAAGTACATTATTTAACTTTCAAGTATGAAACACTTGAAGATTTAATTATCTATTTTTTGAATTATCTAAATTAGTATTTTGAAATCAAAGCTGAATTAATTTGAAGGCATCAAAATTCAGAAAAAGTATTAAAACAATAGCTCATGAAAGTAAAATTGTGAACCTATTTATTGATTTGAAACTCTGACTTTTTGGTATTCTCGTTACTATGAAAAATCCATCTTCTTCCATTATTTTTCCCATGCTGTGATGGTAAAATTATAGGAGGTTGTCATGAACTTACCTCTTTCAAAGTCTGCAGTTCATGAAAAGTTGCATTCTTTACATTGCTTAAAAAACTCTTTGTTCGAACAGTCTCAAATACATGCTCTATGATAAAAACTTCTTTCACTGTAATATTTAAATGGCACTATATGAAATACTATTAAAGTATATAACCACATATTTGTATTAAGAAAATATTTTTTCTATATTTTATATCATACAAGATTGGTCTAAGTCATTCAGCTAAATATTTTATTTTCATCTCTGTTTTGCTCATCTTCATATCCTCTCTTTGGCTTGACTGTGCTTTGGAAAAACCACTCTATTATGTAGAGAAACGTTTGCCATAGCTGATCAAAGGTGGCTCTTCAGCCAGCCAGAGAATAAATCTTTCTTAGATGAAGTATGAGTACTCAACTACTCACAGACAGAATAGGCCCGTATTTCCTTTCTGTGTCTGATTTGTGCCTTTCTATACTTGTACTGCAATCTCAGTAAGTTTTTTCCTACTGGTAAAACAGCTATCTAAAAAGTGTCTAAAACTGACAGGCTTACAGGTACCAAAGGAACATCCAGTGAATAAGGTTGCTCCACTGAATTCATTCTGTGTTTTTAGAAAAAAAAAATAATTATTTGTACTTCAGATCAAGATTTCTACGCTAATTTGTTTTCAAATGTAATGTTGTTGTGTTTACACCCATGAAAGTTCTCTGAAAACAGCATAATACACTCTTAACAACCCACAGTATTCTGTTCTGTTGATGAGGCCTGAAAAGCTTTCATGAAACTTGAAACTTTGCAAAAAAAGAATGCGCAGGTCATATGTATTTTTGTGGAAAAAATTAGTCTGTACTGGTATCCAGAGCTAAAACTGCATGCTACTAAAGACATCATAAGAGACTGTTAAATGACTTTCTGTACATAGGCAGATTAAAAAAACCCTAATTATTTAGCTTGGACACAGCTTGATGGTCCACAGAGTCTGAAAGTCTCACTTTGAAATGTATCTCTTAGTGCAAGTCTATGTTGCTGCCTAACCAGTTGTACAAGCAGCTGCTGCTGTGACTAAGTAAAGAAACATACCTGTCATTTACTAATCTTCTGCTGCTTAATTTAATTTGAACATTCCTTATGGCTTTAGTAATCTAGTTTTATCACTCAGTGCTTTATTTGATTGGAGTATATTAACAAAGAAGACTGAAGTATATACGAAGACAAGGAAAAAGTTCTAAAACAAGAAAAAAAAATTCAATACTAGAAGATAATTACATATGTTAGCTGTGTTTCATGGCACTTGAGTTAGTGGGTTTTAATCCAAAACAGTTGCATAAAGAGTAGTTTTCAAGATAATTAATAACACAGTGAAGTCACATTTACATGCTTCTGGATAAATTAAGCTGCTGTTTTGTTAATGAGTTATAAAGACTGTAGCTTTAGGTTCATCAAAGTGTATTAGGCAGCCTTAACTTACTTGAATGTGATGACCTTCTGAAACTGATGAGATTTCTTGTGCTTAAAATGGTCTAGTAACTTGCAAGGCCAGAAACCGTGAAGATTGGCACCCATAAAAAAATCAAAGAGGAGTGAGTCTAGGGTGTCAAGAAGCTGTTAAAAGTACTCCACTTTTAGCAATAATGCTATTGATGAGCACAGAATATCCCAAGTGAACCCAAGATACTTATTTAACTGATTTCACATAATCTATAGAAAGCCTATCCAAGTTGAATTTATCATCACTGTACAAAATAGTTCAGTAAAAAAGTTAAAATTCTGGCTATAAAAAGTAATGCAGAGCTAACCATGACACATCTTGAGCAAGTATTTAAAAAACATGGTAGAGAATGAAATTAACCTTCACAAAAGAAAAAAACATTACTTACAAGATAATCCAGATATTGTCCCAGGTTTTGTTTCTTTAATAAAATACCAAAGTTAAAGCAATTAAAGTTATCTTCTAATTCAGCAAAATCAAAGCAAACAAATATAACAATAAAAGTAAAATATTTTAAAAATTCATACAATATTATTAAAATACTTCTTGCATATTGACATAATTCTTATGTAGCCTGAACTTGCAAGTATTTATCTGTCAGATTTTTCAAGAAAATAAGTTACTCAGTATATTGCATATGTTGTTGCCCATTGAATAACACCTACATAGTGTTATTCAATATGCTATAGACTCAAGAATACTCAGCATTGCAGACAAGTGGTTCTTACTCAAAAAGGGAAAAGAGGACTTTTAAAGAATGAGCTTAAATATTTTTCTCTCCTCATGCCTGATCAGTTTCAAGGTGTTTTGGAAGATATATTGATTTTATTAACTGTCTATTCTCTTTGTCCATGAAAAGCATTTGGCAAGCACTTTTCTTGACTGATGCACATGACAAGGCTTTTCACTCAGCTCAGCAATGGCTTAACACTTTTTCTTGCTGGTGCTTAAGTACAAATCAATAACTCATGACATCTTCTTTCTTCAAATTGGTCTTCTTGACCAATTCCAAGAATAAACAAGGTTTTTAAGTGACTTTCAACAGTTAGAAACCAGCAGTTTAAGTGCTCCCACCAGTTTAAGTGCCAGGTGTGAGATTTGACTGGTTTAAGGTTAAGTAAATGCTGCCCAGGTCGTGATAGTATCAAGGAAGGGAGTGATATATTAGTTTCTGGATGGGTTCAGTGTTACAGGGGTAGGAGGCTGCAGTCAGTACCTCTAAGGGATAAGTACCTCTAAGTTCCTATGGTAAAAAAAAACCCTAGATATGTACTAATGTTTTCAGTTGGACTTGACTTTTTAATTTTTTTTGTTGTTGTCATTCTAGTTAGTGTTACAAAATTGGAGACCATAACCATACTCATGGCAGCTTATTTGAGGACCCAGTAGTTGCCAAGCTGTTGTGCAATGACATGAATAAGCACCAAATGACAAAACTTCAAGTTGGCTGACTACAAGTTTTGGAAACAAGGTTAATCAAGGAAACAAGGAATCAAGCAAATGAGATACATTCTTCCCAGTGTGATCCCAGAGGGAATTTGAGGTTTTATACTCAAGTTTTCATGCAACACAAATGGTACTTTTATTAACAACATCTATTAGACACATCTTATACCTTGTTGTTATTTCACATGTCTATTCTAGAGAGTTGTGGCTGTTATTTAAGCCTTGCCCTCTATTTTTGTCTTGCTGCTCTGTGTGTCTAGACCAGTTCAACATTTTCAGAGTCCTAATGTATTATTTAGCTGAAATCTCAGTGAAGCCCTCTGGGGTTGCTATTCATGGATTTGTTTTTGGTGTGTTCCATTATTGCTTTGTGCATGTTAGTTTCGTTGCATGAAATACAAACCTCCTTGTTTACTTTCTGACCAGGGATTAGCTTCATCTGGAGTAAAAGAATGCTTTGAATGAGCTACTAACAGTGAGGAGGATCCTGAGCTCCAAATCTTTAAACCTTTTATGTGAAGGGATCAGTGGGGATTTTAAAGTTGAATAAACTGATGGAGATTACCATACCCAACAATCCTCAAATAGCTGAAAAGGTTAGACATATGGTTCAGACAAACCGTAGTTCTGTTGAGGATTTTGAAAGAAATACAGTATTGAATGGTTACAAATAATCAAGAAATTTGTGCAAAAATCCTATGCAATTTTTGCGGTAGAATTTTACCTGAAATTTAATAAGGTGAGTGTAATGTAGCTGTTACATATGAAAAACAATGGCTTATACTAAAGTCTTTGGAGTGCCAGTATTTAATTAAAATTATGTAAAGATGTTATTTATCCATTAGATAATTGGATTAAGCTGTACTTGGAAAAAAACTGCTATATTTTCTTGGTAGCTAAAATATATATCAAGATAATGGCATATTTGCATGTAGTAAACACAGTCTCAGATATCATGAAGATTGTAAATATGAAATTGTAATCTTTTTGTAATTATAGTCACATAGAATTTATTGTAAGTATATTCACATGGGTCTGACTGTATTCAGGTGCTACTGCAGAACTTACTTAACTGCCAGAGATATTTTATTCAGACATTATGGACTGAATTTAAGAAAATTTTTAATAATCAAAATGCATTATTAAAGTTACTCAAGCCCTTTGAAAAGTGTAATCTATTCCTGGTCATATATTACAAACTTGCTTAAGCCATACAGTGCATCTTCACTGCAGTGGGATTCTATACACTTAAAATTAGTTGAGGAGTGATTTTAAAATATTGACAGAATTGGATTGAAGTTATTGATGAAAGCGTTTTACTTCATCAAAGTTAAAGTGTATTTTCTAGAGAAAACTGCAGGACTGAAACTGCAAACTGTAAGTGTATAGCCGAACAGATTTAACTTCTTCAGAAACAGCTATATTTCTCAATTTGAAAGGGATTTTTTTTTTCCTCACAGAATTAAGAAGAATATACAATGGAATGTTTTTATTGTATTTTGAGAAGTTAAAATTAGTTTTATTACACACCACCAGAAATCGTTTTTTTGGCCTTGAGCGTTTCTGGGACGTTCATATTGGCATATGGACTTAGAGAGGGGAAACTTAAGGCTGCCCTCTAATGGCACTTTCTCTGCCTGGTAAATGCCTTATTGTAGTTTACCCAACCTATTGCCAGTAGATACAGGGATTTTTTTTCTGCAGAACACCTGTAATAAAACGTACTTTTCATTAAATGAGGGAACAATTGAAAATGCCTGTGGCAATTTTAATATTATAGAGCTCACTGAGGGGGAGAATAATTTTCAATCTTCACAAATCACTTCTCTGTATTAAAAGACCAGAAGAAAACAAGAAAACAAACGTACTTCATTTATGAAGCACTAGGCCCTGCTCTTTGCTGAAATTAATTTAATTTTGTCACTGCACAGCAATTCGAGAATACTAGGATGATTATTATGACTGTGGGGGGATTCTTTTGTATCTTGATGCACGTTAGATCTGTTAACTTCTATCAGATGGATTTTTTTGCCCAAACCAGAGGAAGAACATGCTCTGGCAGGATTCCAGACATGCTACTACCAACTGATGCACCTGTGCTGGATGTGAGGTTTACACCTAAATCACTGTAATTTTGGTTGGGTTTTATGCTTGGTTTTTGGAGACTTTTTTGAGTGTTGTTAAGAGAACATCCCTGTGCTATGAAATAACTGAGGGTTCTGTTCTGCCTCAAAATGAACAAAACAGTCTTATTTTGCATTATAACTGAAAAAAAAAGTAGAGAGAGGGTAAGAAATAGGACTATACAAATCATTTCCATTTTACACATACTTCTTTTAGGTATTGTTGGTTGACTCTCAGATGTAATTTCTGCTGTTGTAACGTACACAAGCAAATGCAGTCCTGTGCTTTTTGTGACTGTTCCTTTGCAGAGTGCATTCATTTGATCAAATATAACTTTTAAAAAGATCACACTGATACTGTGCAATAATAGTGAATTTCTAATTCTTTCAGCATCACCTAAAAAAGTTTCAGGTATAATACCCTCACTAGAGCTGCTGGTCAGACCGAGACAAAGCTGTAACTTAGGAGCATTGGTTAAATGTCTCCTGAGAATTATTAGTAATTCTAATAAAAAGTTGCCCTAGAATTTATTTAATTCACTTTTCTGTTGTTCCAGAGGAACAAAGGCTGCATAGTAATGGAGTAGCAAGAGCTGCATTTATGCTTATGTCGACTGCAGAAACCATAAGGTGACACAAAGCACAGCTCAGTAAAGTGGACCCCATCATGAGTGATGCTATGATTTTGTACACTTAAGACAACCTTTCTTAATAATACTGATTCCAGTGTAGAGTTTTTATACCATTTCATACGACATCTGAGAGATTATAAAGCTTATCATTATTTGGCAATCATAATCTGCTAACACCCTAATGTGAAAGTCATGAACTTTGAGTAGTTTTCTCGAAACTTTCTCTGTTTGAAGATATAATCTGACTTTTGCAAACATAGATAAGAAAAAGTACTGTTGCTTACTGAAATGCTAGTTATTTTCTTTCATCTCTCTGTTTTCTGGAGTTCTCCTCCAATCCCATTTAAAAAATGGAATCACTTCAAGGGATGTTTATTGTAAAGTCTTTCAAATTAGCATTTCTAATAAAGAAGCTATTTAAATTTCCAATTTGTGTCACATCAGTTAGACATACAGGATAATAGAAGAGGAAGCTTTCAGTGTTGTAATAAAAAAATAGTTTGGTATTTAAAAATAAAAATATAAAATAATTTACTGGAACAAGGGCATAACAATGAGATCATTGCTGTATTTATTATTGGTAAAGTAGTTTTACTAAGAAGATAGTGAAAATAGAGGCTACTTCTGAGTTCGTGGAGGCACAATCTGGTCATTGGTTTGTCAAGGGTATTAGAACTGAGATGAGAAATTCCAGATCTCTCTAAGTACTAAGCTGATGTAAGTTTGACTTCCATGGATATCAGAGAACTATGGGCTTCTCTTGTTTTCTTTTCGGTGTCAACTTCATGTTGACAGTATTTCTATGAGATAGCAGGGAATGTATTTACACAGTTTACAGTGGGTGTCTATGGCAGCTTTACTGGTAAAGGAAGACAGAGATGCTCCTTAACAAGTTCAAACTTAGGACTCATTTGATCTGAGACTGTTACTCCCATCCCAAACCTGACTTATCAGCTGCTTGCTGGACCGTTGTTCTCCTTCCATTACCACTTAAGGTTCTACTGTCCCCATCACATTGTAAAGACATTCACTGGATGATTTTAATCACACTTGTGATTTGGTGTTTTTTCCTCCCTGAAAATTCCTGGCTTTTTAAAGTTCAGTGATCTCAGAGATCTGAATTAAGCTGCAGAGGTGTATATAGTCAGGATATGGAAATGTTACTACCCTTTCAGAACCTCTAAGCTCTTATGTCAGCTCATTATGAGTGAAAATGTGCTTTGAATCACCCTAGCAGACATCCACTGTGCATGCTGTCTGCTGGGTTGCTGCTAGTGCAGTCTGGCTTCCAGCCTGCATTCCTTGTATAAACAGGATTAGTATTCCTTCCCACCCCAAATATCAGTGAAAAAGTTCTGATTTTATCTTTGTCTGTCTTGTGCTCTGACACTCTCTGAAGCTGATGTCCTCTTTTGAGTCTACATGGAGTTTTGAACTGTTAAACCTGTATAATTTATCATGTCATTGCTGCTGCCCTCTGGGATGTTTCACAGGAATTTTGATTACTCTAGTAAAAACATCATTTTAATTGCCCTTATAGAATCATAGAATAGTTTGGGTTGGAAGGGACCTTAAAGATCATTGAATTCCAACCTCCCTGCCATAGGAAGGGATATCTCCCACTAGATCAGGCTGCTCCATGCCTTCTCCAGCATGGCCTTAAACACCTTCAGAGAGGGGGTGTTCACAATCTCTCTGCGCAACCTGTTCCAGTGTTTCACCACCCTCACTGTAAAGATTTCCTTTCTTATATCTAGCCTGAATCTACCAATTCCAATTTACATCCATTATTTCTAGTCATCCCATCACATATCCTATTAAAAAGTCCTTCCTCAGCCTTTCTGTAGGCCCCCTTCAGGTATTGATAAGTTACTATGAGGCCCCGCCTGACCCTTCTCTTCTACCAGGATGAACAACCACAACTCCTTCAGCCTGTCTTCATAAGGCAGTTGCTCAAGCCCTCTGATCATTGTGGCCCTCCTCTGGACCTTCTCCATGAGCTAGATGTTCTACTTATTTCGAGAACTCCAGAACTGGACACAATACCCCAGGTTGGGTCTCACCAGAGTGAGCCAAGTAGAGGGACAGAATCACCTCTCTTGACCTNCCCACCTCTCAAGCCTGTCAAGGTCCCTCTGGATGGCATCCCTTCCTTCAGGTGTATCAACTGCACCACACAGCTTGGTGTCATCTGCAAATTTGCTGAGGGTGCACTCAATCCCACTGTCCATATCTCCTACAAAGATGTTAAATAGCACTGGTCCCAGTACTGATCCTTGAGGAACACCACTTGTCACTGGTTTCCACTTGGACAATGAGCCATTGACTGCAACTCTTTGAGTTCAACCATTCAACCAGCTCCTTATCCAGCGAGTGGTCCATCCATCAAACCCATTCTTTTCCAGTTTGGTGACCAGGATGTCATGTGGGACAGTGTCAAATGCCTTGCACAAGTCCAGGTAGATGATGTCAGTTGCCCTTCCTTTGTCCACCGATGATGTGACTCCATCATAGAAGGCCACCAAATTGGTCAGGCATGATTTGCCCCTGGTGAAGCCATGTTGGTTGCCTCCAATCACCTCTGTGTCATCCTCCATGTGTTTTTGCAACACCTTCAGGAGATCTGCTCCATGACTTTGCCAGGCACAGAGGTGAGAATGACTGGTCTGGAGCTTTCTTTCCCTTTTTAAATATGGGGATTATGTTCCCCTTTCTCCAGTCAGTGGGAACTTCACCAGTCTGTCATGATCTTTCAAATGTAATGGACAGTGGTTTGGCAACTTCATCTGCCAATTCCCTAAGGACCTGTGGGAGGATCTCATTGGGTCTCATAGACTTGTGCACCTCCAAGTTCTTCAGATGGTATTGAACCTGCTCTTCGCACACTGTGGGTGGATCCTGCTTCCTCCAGTTTATGGTTTTGGTGAATGACAGTCTTTAAATTTAAAATTAATTAATGAGCATAATTTGCATTTAGAAAGAGCACACAACTCATAATAGTGAATGAATAATACATTTCCTTGACCTGGAGCTTTTTCAGTGATGTAACATTGATACAGACAGCTCCTAATATTTTTATACTTTATGTTAATTCTTATAATAGTAGGTTTTGAGGTTTTTGGAGCTGGGATTTTTTTTTAATGTCAGTCTCCGTAGAGACTACACATTAAAAGACAGGACTCTCTGAGGCACCTCACTTTCACATAACAAAAAAATCTTGAGTAATGCCGACCTACAGGTCAGCAAATTATATGATAATGTAACCATTTTGTTGGCCTTCCCCATATACCATATAACATATTCTTATATGTTTATCAGTGCTTTCTTGTAAATGACCTGCAAAGAATTTTCTAATTTTCCATATAACTTGAAAAAAAATATATATATGTTTCTGTCAAGCCAAATTGCAAGTGATGCCTGTATAATTTAAAAAAAAATTGTAAACTGGCAGTTATAGAAAAAAACAGAGTAAGAAGAAGTTTCTCTAATGAAATACAATCCTGTTGCAGTCTAGATGTAACAAGGTCAAAGAAGCTCTGTATCTTCTCTTCCCAAATAAAACAGATGGTCCATAATTAGTCCTTATTAATATCCCTAATCTGTGTGTGCTTACATGCTTGTGATTGTTTCACAGTAAAAAGTCTGGATGGCCAATATTTTCATTTCCATTATTTAAATAATCGAATGTTATTATAATCTTTTTTTAGCTGCTTAAAAGTCAGTTACACCTGTATATAGAAACTAATTTATTATTAATTAATAAATTTTATGCCTAAGGTATTGTAAATATTGCTTATGGTGATACTTCAGGTACACAGGGAAACTTTCAGTTTATCCAAGCAATTTTTTAATTTTCAAAATATCAGTTTTTCAGTCTGAAAATTCCTACAGCAAAATTCATTCTATGAGTTCATTCTTTGAATTACTCTTAAATTGGTTTTCGAATAATTAAGGGAATTTTGTAACTAGTAGGGACAAAATCACATTTTACTTTCACAAAATAAATTCTGTGCAGAACTACTAATACATAGAGTATTTTTGCATTTTAATAATAATCTTCTTTAAAAAAATAATTTTGAGACAAAGTCACATTTCTAGGAGATTTGGATAGTTTAATTGCAGATGAAAGAAATTCTTTACAGTGAGGGTAGTGAAACACTGGAACAGGTTGCCCAGAGAGGTTGTGGATGCCCCCTCTCTGGAGGTGTTTAAGGCCAGGCTGGACAAGGCACTGAGCAGCCTGATCTAGTAGGAGGTGTCCCTTCCTATGGCGGGGGGGGGATCTTTAAGGTCCCTTCCAACCCCAACAATTCTATGATTCTATGAAATGCTATTTCAGGAGAATGGTGTGGGACAAATCTTTCTCTGCCCATGAAGTGGTAATAATTTTATTGCTATACTATTACATA
Organism: Turnix velox; assembly: GCA_013400935.1. Classification (NCBI taxonomy): domain Eukaryota; kingdom Metazoa; phylum Chordata; class Aves; order Charadriiformes; family Turnicidae; genus Turnix; species Turnix velox. The sequence continues at coordinate 23,714 of VZTY01024303.1, read as the reverse complement.
GTTAAAAATTAGGCGGTTCTGTTGTTTTCCCAGTTTCAGTGTCTGTAAAATTAATAAAATATTGACCTTCCTATTACTTCCATGTGTTCTAATAAGAAAATGATAGGTAGAAACAAGTACATATGAAATATGTTCATTAAGATGGCATGATGAATATTTTTTTTAATTAATAGTTTTCTCTTCATTATTTTATTTTTTAATAGAGTGCGATCAAAGACCTTCATAGAAGGTTTAAGGTAGAAAATAGACATTATTAACTTAAGCAAGCATAGTTAGGAAAACATGTTCTTTCCTTCATTGTTAATGCATTGTTCAGATTTATCAGAATTGAATTTTAGAATCATAGAATCATAGAATCATAGAATAGTTCGGGTTGGAAGGGACCTTAAAGATCATCGAGTTCCAACCCCCTTGCCAAAGGCAGGGACACCTCCCAATAGATCAGGCTGCTCAGTGCCTTGTCCAGCCTGCAGAGAGGGGGCATTCACAACCTCTCTGGGCAACCTGTTCCAGTGTTTCACTACCCTCACTGTAAAGAATTTATTTCTTATTTCAAGCCTGAATCTACCCCCATTCTAATTTACATCCATTATGTCTAGTCCTCCCATCATGTATCTTATTAAAAAGTCCTACCCCCACCTTTCTGTAGGAACCCCTGTTATTGATATTTATTTCTATTATAGGAATTAATACATCTATAAAAAGGGAATAGAACCCTAGGCTATTAAGTCTGGACTGGAACGGTGTATTCATGAGAACTTCAATTGATCTGTTATGGCACTTCTTTTCCCATTAGAGAGCTGTTTATAGCTTACATCTCCCATGTATCTGAGACAGATGGAATAGTGGATACTCTGTACCAGCTGAATGAAGCCACAGTTGGCACCAATGTTGTTTATGCGTCGCACCTCCTCTAAGAAGAGATTGCCTTTCTTGGCCTTTCTTAACATACAAACAATTGCTAGCTGTGACATATAGTTTTTTACTGAAATTCACTTTTATGCTTTTACTGTTAAGCATTTGTTGTAAACAACCATTTTTCCCCTATGTTAACTGGATGTTAAAAATAAGATATTAAATGAGGCTAAGTACAGAATTCAGTGATACATGTGTACAAAGCTGCAGCAGGATTCAGGACTTAGAGCATAATTTTAAATTCTGTTAATACCAACCAAGCTAGTAAACAATGCTCAGGGAAGGGACTCAGTGCAAGCATTAAGTCAGTCATCCATCCTATTTCACTTGCAGTGAAAAACTCCTGAGAGATATGTGTGTCATTGTACCTATGAAATAATGTAATACTGGTAAAAATTCATCTTTAATACTTTTCTTAAATGAGGTATCTCAAAACTTCCTCACAAACACATCCTCTTTCCTGGACAGTATGTCCTTAAGGCTAAACTTAGGCAATTAGTGCTCAGTATAAGTATCAGCTTTGCTGTGTGTTATCTTCTGAATGCTCTCTCTGCTAAATGTGGGAATGTGTTTAGGGCTCTGAATACAGATGTCAAACTATTTTGTAAGGAAAAAGGTGATTTAGTTTTAATTATCACAGAGAGGGCTTTATAGTATGACAATTGCAGAAAGTGAGAGTGAAGAGAGCGGGAATGATTCCATTAATCCAGATATGGCCTGAATTTCCCTGGAAGACCTCTGCCAATCGTATCCCAGTCCTCCTTAGTGCCAGTAGCAACTTGTAATTTCGGTCAAGGTATTTATTTGATAAGGGAAATGGAGCGTGAATCATCTTCACTTTGAAATGGACCTTAACTGTTTTTATCATGCAAAGAAAGTCAATGGCAGATTAAAAAACTTGGGATCCTTTTTGGAAGCTTTTACGTATATTCCTGAAACTTGTTTCATTTCCTGAGTGTACTGCTGGAGTTAATAAGACTTTACTATAATGAGGCACTAGAGAAACAGCTCTTGGAAAACTCCTTTCCTTCTTCAGAAAAAAAATCCAGTAGATAGAAGCAAGTGAAACACAACCTTTGGAATTTTTTTTCAACAATAATAAGGGCAACAATTTATATGGAAGCAAGGTGCAGAGGTGGAAAATGATCTAATGCTCCCAGTGACAGTTTTTACCTTCATTAGTTATTGTTATGACCACTAGGTAGCTAACATCCCAGTAACCAGAATACTCTCTTTGACTACAAGGAACTGACCCACTTGAGCTGGCAAGTTCTGGCAGAAACTTCTACATAAATATTCCAGGCTTTCTCTGTGTGCCAGCTATGGTCCTTACCATAGCAACAGCTAGTTTCTGTGCCACAATGTCTGCCTTTACTTCAGTAAATTCTCTCTCCATGGTGGTATAAATCTGGAAATAATGTGCAAATTTCAATGCTCATTTTTACTGTGGAATTAATCTAATGGAAAAATTTGTACAAATTAATTATTTTCTGGTGATGAGCATGGTGGTGATCTCAACAAGTGATGGGTATGTGCTCCAGAGGTAGAATTATACTATCTAAACTAGAATATGATGTTGGCTATATCAAGTCAAGTGCTACTTAGTGCTCAGATTCTCCTGTTTGGCACAGGTCAGATAATAAAACTCGACAAATCAAAAAGTGGAAAATTATATAACTTCAGATGAGTGATATTAAATAAAGTCCATCTAGCTTCAGATAAGATCCAACAGAGTTCCATTGACATCCATGGTACATCCTGGTAAGTATCTCAGAAATAAAATAATAACAAAATAATTATTTGTAATCTCCCATAAACCACAAAAATTGTTACTCAACAACCTTCTGCGTACTATTTTATAGTATTTACTTTCTTTTCCCCTGTTTCTACTTCTAGTTACCTATATCTTCTAGTTAATAGAATGGAAGAACAATTGCATTTCAATGAATGACTTATGCTATTCCTGAATCTAGAGAGAACATTTAGTCTAATGCAAACATAGGATTAGCTATTTTTACATCAGATCTCCTAAACTTTGCTATCAAGGATCTTCCACGTGGAGATGAGAGCAAATACAATACAGCTCCTTCAGGGGAAAGTAATAAAGAGGTAGTAATGGAGTCCTGAAAACAGACAGCCTTATAATGCCCTTTTACCAGCATGACTTTCCAACTATTTTGTCAGGCACCTGGTATTGACAGATAGAGAGAAGAGATAAAAGGCTTTATAGGTTAAAACATACAAATTGTACTGAATGCTTGCACGTTTATAATTAGGGGTTATTATTGCTTGTTCCTTAGGGAAGAATCACATATGCATACATAACTATTTAAGCAGAAAGAGGAAGGGAAATTTCTTCTTTGCAGCTTGAGGAAGTGAAAGGGACAATGAAGACCAAAATCATTGGCTAAATTTGGTCTGTTTCTCTCACAGTACAACAGTAGTTTTATTTTTATATGTATAATAGAAAACAACCCAGAAGCATCTTCTCACTCCACAGATGTGTCTGTTGCACACATTCTGAGTCATTCACATGCACTTCAGGTACAACTATTTTTTCTGCATTTTTCAGTCTTCTGTAGAATTCTAATATCAACAGCACTATAGGGAAGGGAGGTGGAATATATTCTACCTGGCATATCATCACCCTTAGCACTGACTCCATTCTGATTCTAAAATGTTAATTGTTGTTAGTGATAAAGATAAAAATAACCCTTGATGACTTTCAAATGCTGGTGTCAACCTGCACACAATGGATTTCTCTATGCCTTTTAACTGAAGTGTGTTTTTTGTAACAGAATTATTTCAGTAATTTTTAATAGTAATCATAATATCAACTCCTGGAGCTTTAGAGGAGAGATTTTATGGTACTTATCTTTCTGTTTCTGAGAAATTAAAGCACATAAAAAGCCCAAATTTGGAATTTATTTTTCAGAGGGTAGAATTTTAAGTATCTTTCCCTTGTTATTTTCAGAATCATAGAATCATAGAATCATAGAATGGTTTGGGTTGGAAGAGACCTTAAAGATCATCTAGTTCCAACCCCCCTGCCATGGGCAGGGAAAGATCAGATTGCTCAGAGCTCATCCAGCCTGGCCTTGGATGTCTCCAGGGATCCCATCCTCTGGGCAACCTGTTCCAGTGTCTCACCACCCTCATGGTGAACACTCAAATCCTTCCATTTTTCCCCTCAGTTTGCCTCTAGGCAGGTTCCACACACCCCTCTTTTCCCCCCATGTACTGCTTCTGCCCCACACCAACCCTTTTCCAGCCCATTTACTCCCAGATCCCCCACACCTGGACTCCACTGGAGACTCCTTCCCTCCTCAGCTGTTCCCAATCAGCCCACTCCACCCACTCTCCTATTTCACACCAGCAAGGAAGGGCAGCAGCCACCATTTGCCCCCTGTGGGAATTCTCCTCCTGGTGTCTCTGCTACAGGACATCACTGATGAGTTGCATTTTCCAAGGGGACACGGTGGGAGGAGAAAGGTTGGGGGGTCTGTTGGCCCACTGGTTGGTTAGGCAGGGGGAGGGTGATGGTGTTGTGTTTCCATTTCTTGTCTTAATGCTCTGTGGGGTTTGCTTGAGGTCAGGCAATCATTCTTGGAGATTTCTTCTTTAAGGAGTTTTCCTAAGGAATGCATGAGAAATTATTATATAAAGCTGCTAAGGTTTTTAGCCTTAGATATTGTAGGATCATAGAACACTTTGGATTGGAAAGGGCCTTTAAAGGTCAGCTAGCCCAGCTTCTCTTACAGTGAATACTGACATCTTCAACTAAATCAGGTTACTCAGATATTCAAAGAGACTATGTGTAGTTTAATTGATAAGACTTTTTAACAAGACATTACAGTCTTTTTACAGACTTTCACTTAAGTTTTAAAATATTTCTGTAATGCTGATACAGTGTTGTTAGACTTCAGAAAGTATGGAGAAATTATTAGAAAAACTCTGCTACTGGATAAGTTTCAAAAAAACTCAAAAACAATCACCAACCTACAAATGTTTGGTTCTTACTTTTACAGTTACATGCTAGAACATCTGAAAGAGAACTAATTATGTGGCTTGTTTCTTATTTTGATACTTTCACGCTATCTGAATTAATACCAAAATAAAAATGTATTAGAAGTTAAACACAGAAGGATTTTCCTTGGGAATTCCTTTATCTGTTTTCCTATTTATTTATGTGTTTATATGAAACAGAAATATTAGTCAAGCAGATGCACACAGAATTCTAATATGTACTTAAGGGGATACTCTTTTAACAATATAAAGACTTAACCTATATTTACAGCTGGGATTTGCATGGGGATTTATTCATTGAGGTATTAGTGGCTGCCATCTTGCTACACATGAAATTATTTATATTTTTTTATTATGTGTATTCATATAAAAAACCCCTTCAAATTGAAACAGTGAAGATTATTATGGAAATATAATTTTCTTATGATTTTTTAATACATATGGATATATGTATTTACTTGTGTGTTTATATAAATATAAAACCCAAAATCAAACGTAGGCTGTGAACAAACACTAATACACTTTCCAACAAAACCAGCGCACTGCCAGCTGTCAAAAAGCCTTTGGTGTGGAACATGTTTCTCAGTACTGCTCTAGAGAAAATCTAAATAGCAAATTAGGTGGTGCCTGAGGTGCCTAAATAATTTATGGCATAAAGTTGTCCAACAAAGTGCCATTCTTGAAGCTTTTGTGAAAAGTGATACAGAGAAGTGGTCACAGGACATGTGACATTTATATGTTTACTCCCTTTAACTTAAACTATAGATGTCTGCATGGGCCCAGTCAAATATTTGATTATACTGTGCTTGGTGTTGGACACAAAAGGTGTACAACCCAACATTTTTCTGAGCTTCATATGTGAGCCCAGAGAAGGTACTGAATATGATGATTATACCATAGACATAATATGGAGGATATTTCTGTTCATGTACTTGAGAAGTACAGAAACACTGTTAGAACCCATGCATTGTTTTTTTCATTCATAAAAATCATTGTGTTTTGTGCTGTGAAGAAAATTGATAACATTCATTGTGCATTTTTAGGTTTAACCTGGCTGTGCAAAGGCTGCTGTTCAATACATTTTGATTTTTGGCAGCAAAAACTATTATCTCTAATTTGGATGCCTATATAAAGAGTCTTCCTCCTTGTCCAAGCTCGTTATTCAGCTTTGTTGTTCTTTAACTCCTGCAGAAATGCAGAAGTGAAGCTTTCTGAAATGGCCAGTTGGCCATCAGTAATCAACCATGTTCAGAAATGCTGGCTGCTGCTCTGCTTCTGCCTCATGATTTTACAGATCGCTAATCCACAGGATCCTTCGTAATCCATCCCTGCTTTCATTTTTAAGGTTTTATTATAAGGTTATACCTCATGTAAAGACCTTCAACCAACTGTAGTATTTGTAAAGATCATTTTTATACATTGATCATGGTGATATTTATATTCCTCAAACATATTGAGTCTATTTTTAATATGCATACTATTTTCTGCTCTGTCTAGTGTATGCACTCTTCACTACTGGAGATACTACTTAGAAAATGTAATTAAGGTTGAGGTCCCACTGTTCTGGGTAGAGTAAGAATGTAGTTGTGGCTACAAAGTGTGCAGAGACAAACCAAATTAAGGGAAAGCTGGAACAGAGGTGTAAAAGAGGGAAACAGTATATTATGCATGTAATGCTTGTTGTACTTGCAAATAATGTTTGCAAGTTGGCAGCTTTTTAAGGATTTTACATGTTTCATAGTTTTAATTTATCAGGGATATTTCTGTTTCTAGAACTATAATTTCTACTCCAAAAGCTCAATAATCAAAAGTAATTTAGGAAAGATAAAATCCTATTAAACAGCAGTGACAGAAGCATGTAGTTCTGAAGAGAAAGAATAAGGGAATTGCTAAGTGAAGTATTCAGAACTGTAATAAAACACAAGCAGGTGATGTTCATTCCTATTCAACGGAGGTTAAAATCTAGACATCGCTGCATCTTGCTTTCAAAATTTAAGTAGGTTTTTTCTATGTTAGTTTTTTCAGTGTAAGTCCACCTGTAAGAAAGTGACTTTGAAGCCAATACATACCCTAAGCGTGGTTTCAGAATGCTGGAGTATTGAGTACAGCACAATATCCTCATGTGTTTGGAAAATTAAATATGTGGGACTTTTTCATCACTTCATGCTGACAGCTTTGAACATTTTGGAGGACTAGAAATGAATATGTGTTGTTAACTTCACTCTAAGATATACATTGGTTACAGTTCTGAAATTGCCTTAAAATGATCCTCAGACGTTGAAAGAACTGGAAATCAGTTTTCAGAACACATCTACAACAGTAATCTTAAAAGATTCTTATCAAGAAGTCAAAAATGCAAGTTGTGAATTATATTATTGGAAATAGATAAAAACTGGAGGTGGAAGCTCTGATAATAGTACATTCATAATATTCCTGAAGTTGCTAGAAGTTTCTTGTTTCACATCTCCAGAACTGGTGAAGTTATTGTTACTGATTGTGAATGTGAAAACCGAGTAAACTTCACTCATGTTTTTTCCTTTGATTTTGTATTGCTCATAATATACAGGTTAAGGTGTTAGGTCAGGTTATCCTTTTTGGTTTCCTGATAGTCATTTAGTAGAATACTTTGGAAACCTAAAAACTACTTTTTAAATGTATGTTTAAAAGTGTTACAGGGAACTCTTGATGGCAGCATGGTTTTGAGAACCTGCAGCTTACATCTGCTTTACTGAAGTTCAAGTACTCACATCACATTACTTTGAAGAAGTTGGCTGGATTGTCATACCTACACTTTGAATTGAGCACATTTTGAGCAGCTTTCTAGTGTGTATGTCATGGTTTTATTCTACAAAGCGTGCAAGGTTTTAGTGTTATTATTCCATATCACTTAAAGCTCAGAAGGACTAGTTCAGTGCAATAGATTCTTTTATTCTTCTGACAGCTGTAGGGATTATTTCTTATCTAGAGCAATATGTGCCAATTGTTTTGCAACAAATAATGCTGTTGATACGGAAATGAAATTATTAAAACTGAAACTGAATGTAAAAATTAATATAAACCTACATATATAGGTGAAAACCTATTGGATTAGTCAGTATTATTTATACTAATAATTTCTATGATAATATGAGTTGTAGTACATTTTCTAATACAGTGTACTATATATAACTCTAAGAAACTATGGTGGAAGCCTGATAAAGAAAATGTTTAAAATCTAAGGACTTCATATGTTCATATGTTCACAATGCTAACATTTTTTGGAAAAGCTCTATGGAAAAGCATCTATGCCTAATTTTTTTTTTTTTAATGCTGGTTTCTAACTTTTTGGTTTTGAAGGTTAGAGTAAGAGTCAGTTGAGACCTCAGAGATCTTAGAAACAGTATGAGGTGTAAACCATTTGATCTTCTGTTTAGGAGCCCCAGGAATTTAAACAGCTCACTGCAGTCCCAAGTGAGCTAACGCCTCAGCAGAATATTGTGCAAAGCAGCACAGAAAACACTGCTTTGTATTCAAAAGCAGGGTGTGATTTGTTCCTGGGTTGCTCGGCGCTCTCTCTCCATAGGCATACCCCACTGGTACAGCTATGCTTTTTGCATTCTGGAATTAGGTCATTCAGGATTAATGCAAGGGTATTCTATTGCACAGCAAAATCGTGCTCACAGACACTGCTTTTTGCACTGTAGATTTTGAAATTGTTCCAGGTTGCTTGAAAATATCTCCTCTTTAAAAAAAATAAATTGCTGGTATATTTTATTTAGTTTCTATGTCTGGTTGGTAAACTCTGGGATGGACTTCTTTTTGACTCTTATTCTTTGCCTGTTCTTATGAGGAATAAATCCTAAAATGTCTGTTTTGTTCTCTGTGTCCAGAGAGCAGGAGGCTTCATACAAGCATAGTGAAGAGCTGTAGTCAGCCCAGATTGCTAAGAAGCACATGAAGTTTGGGGACGCTGGCAGTGGCTGTTGATACAAGCTTTTACTGGTACATACTATGACTAGGCTATCTGGTATAACAAACAACCAAAACTTTCCTCTGTAAATCCTGCTGTTAAATACTGCTATATGCGAGTAGGGTATTCTTGTTTTTCTGCTTTGAGAGTTAACAGAATTTCAGCAAAGTGTAAACACTGTGGAAAGAAAAATTAGCTCTCCCATCTGCTTTCCTCTGAATAACATTTCTTCCATCACATGTTTAAGCCTCTCTGATCGAATTAAAAATAGATACCTACAGAGGAGCTGTCTTCATTGACACTCAGTCTTTTCAGCTTACAACTACAAAATCACCAGAGTAACAGACCTGCAAGGCATATATGTGAAAACCAGATTTTTGTTAAAGGTTTCAGTTGCACGGTTTCTGTTTCTCATTCTCTTGGAAAAATTCTGTATGGAAGTTCAAATATGAAGATAAATTGATGAGGCTTACACAACCTGGAAAAGCAAGAAGAGTTAATTTTAATTCCTGAGGATGCTCAAAGGCAGAAGGTTTCATTTATTCTGACTCTCATACCAGCCCATCACTGCAGTATCTGATCACCTCAGAATCACTGTTATGGGGATATTGAATAATTAGTTTGGTTTAGCAGCATGATACATAAGTCGAGGTAGATTCTTAGGAGGCTTTGTTCTTTAAATCTCCGTGTTTTTTACAGATTATCATAAATATCGTAAAAGTCACCACTAGCAAATATACCTATGATAAATAATGCACTTACATGCATGCATATATATATACATAGCTACTACAAATTGTCAGCACTCAACGGTAGCAACAATCTACAACGGCAGCAACCAATAATAACAACAATGGACTAATATATAATGGTCTACATTTCTACAAACTTATGTCTAGTGAAAGAAACTTATCGATAAAGTAACAGCAAACATATTAGGATGGATTACATTTATATATACACATATGGTACCATGTACATTAAACAGATTGCAGAAGGGGCCAAACCATCCCAGAGGGGAGGACCAACCCATTCCAAATGAGATCTAACCATCCCAGAAATGGTCTGACAAAATGAACAAAAAACATTCGTTTTTCTTTTAGTCTTCTTGTTCTTGTAGTTAGAGCACCCATTGTCAGTTAGTGATTGGTACATTTTCAGGATATCCTCCCCTTTTTTCTAGGCTATTTTTCACACTTTCAAATTACAAGTTCCCACGACAGTTCATTGAGTTCTTTGTACCCAGCTGTACTTCAAATATGCCAGCTGTGCTTCTCAGGCATGCTTCTGGTTCACAGGCCTAGTTCCCAGGCTAACAGCTCCCAGGCAGGCATGCATCTTTTCTGTCAGTATTTCAGCAGACATTTTCTTCTCTTCAGTAATTTTCACTTCTAACTAGATTGTTTTTATGGATTCTCACGTATGAGCTATAATTGCTACTTTAATACAGAGGAAAGATTTAAGATTGAGCAAAATTAGTTTCTCAATTCAGCTTCCCTTGGACAGAGATGAGATTTCAGTGCCAACTAGAAAATCCCATGTATTTGCAACCTGCTCAAGTTTTCCTTTTCTATGCTTGCCTGTGCACAGTGAGATGTGTATTTAATGAGGAAAGAGTTTTTCAGAAAAATGGAACTAATTACTGTAACACCTTCCTTGTGCTTAGGGATCAGTAGGAAGCAAGGTTGGTGACTTTTTGTCTAAGAGAGGACAGTGCTAATAGACATCTAATTTTGGGCAATCCAATCAGTTATTAAGAATCACAATTCAATCATATGTTAAGAATCGCCTTCAAAAGTACCTGCCTTTCTTACTCACAGGTCAGGAATCTTATATTTAATTTGGATGAGACATGGTAGTAATTAAAATCTTAGCTTTCTTGGAACAGATTCTAGAACATGGTTGCTCTCCATTTCTTCTCTTCTCTTGGAAGTTATTGAGTATTTTGGTCTGCCTTTCTGAATTGTGACAAAACTTGCCCCATTAACAAAACTAAGATCTTTGTTGTATCATGGTGACTGGTTTTGTGTTTTGTGGTAATTCTTCTTCCAGTAGCTGAGTTATCTTTGTATCTTTCATATCTTTCTTTTCACTTTCTATGTTTTATGAGCACTTTCATTAAAATAATACTTGAACTATATATAACATGCAGATAAAATCATATGATAATTTACTAGATTATTGCAGTTTCCAACTTTTCAGTGACAGCTTGTAAATTCTGATTTTTAAAAAGATAAATATGGTGCATTCCATTTTTCTAGACTCAATGTTCAAAATGTTTTAAGAATTGTTGTCAGACCCTCATGATTTAAATCTGGTTCTCTACACTAGTGAACAAAATATCTCTATTTTGTAAACTAGATTCTATATTTTTTAAAAAATGTTTATCTACATTTGCAGTTATGATGTACTCAAAAAAGATTGGTTTTGTCTGGATTGGCAGTCTTTCATGTTGCTGTGTGGGTGACTCTGGAAAAAATATAGCCATTTGATGCTAATTCTTTGTCTGTTTGAGTAAGTCTTGCCAGGATAGTGGCTTTTTCTTTTCATTATATTCTTTTCACTGGATTCAGTGAAATGTGCGCTCTTGAATTTAGCATTTTATGTTGTCCTATTGTCTCAGTTTTACATGCCCATGATACATATATACTTCAAAATCCTGGTGCTTAGCGAGGTAGAGTAGCAGATAAGCAACATCACAGGTACCAGGTAAATCTTTTTTTCACTTGGTCATTGGTCCCACATCAGGGACTCACAGCATTTTAGCAAAGCAGCTAGTTGGATTAGCTTTGTTGCTCACTTTTCCCAAGTCCCTGGTATACATGCAATTTTAGCAATTTTCTCATTATTTTCCACCAATTTTCAATACCCATTTCTGTTCATTTTCATTTAAAGATTTAGCTTTTCCAATAGACTCCATAAGGAAATTTGTTATGATTTGGCCTTCAAGCAGCTCAAGGGAATATTCCAAGTGGAGAAAATAAAGAAAATAGACTACTTAAAGAAAAGTTCTCAAAGATACATTTTTGGGGGCTTTTTGGGAGCAGTTTGGATTTGGTATTTCAGTTTGTAACACAGTCTTGTGTTACAAACCTATATTAAAAATAGCACTTGGAAAAAAAATATAAAAGCTTTTGTGAATAAATATGCTAGTTTAATACAAAGACAATGAATTCTCAGTCTGCTGGTCTTCACCTGCAAAGTTTCATATTTAATTCAAATCAAAATTGTTTTTTCCATCACAATTAGAATTTAATTTAATTTTTATATGTGCTCTTCTTACTAATGCTTTTCACAAAAGATTTTTCTGAACATACTAGGTATGAACTAGTCAAGTTATCAGTTGTAGAAATCTACATTTGAATTCTAGTTAACACAGAAGAGCAGCTAGTTTTATGTGAAATTCATCCTAAAAGAGATCCAAACATAGGTCAGATGAATTTTGTTGCTATTTTGATGGTGTGAGATTTTTAGTTTTGAGTTTTTCTAACTCCTTATACAGTATGGACGAAGATGTTGTTTCCCTGCCCTAGTATGATACAGGATATAGAACTGAAAGCCAATGCAAATCATATTTCATTTTCTGTCACATACATAATACATTTCAGATTCTTTTAGGATGAGATAATAAAAAAAGAGGCTTCTGTTTTTGCCTTTTCCTAACTCAGTTTCTTGGTTTTCAGTGGAACTGAAAACAGTTCCACTCTACTGATGTCCTCCACCTTTGGGCTGTCTTTCCAAGGTGTAGTTTCACTGCTTGCGTCTGCTACTGCTCATGGTTTTTTCAAATGACATTAAAGTAAAAGCTAAACTGATTTCTGACATCTGGCTCTTGCCCAAAGGGTTAAGAGCAGCTGAAAGAAAGACCAAAGCATCCTTAATTTGTCTTCGCTGCTGCTTGGCAGCAAGTAGCCTCAGTTGTTGAAACAGTAAATCATGAGTATCACTGCACTGCTGTATATTTGTCATATCTGTCTTCTGGTATCTCAGAAAATTGGAACCGTCTTTAAAGGCAGAGAAAAGTAATTCTGCTGAATTCTGTGGCTTAGGCTTCTATACTCCCCCAGAATGCAAGTAGAAAACCAAAGTGCATCCACCCGATGTATATGTATCCCAAATATACATTGTCTATACTCACATGAAATGTTCCCTTTCTTTTTTTTGTCAGAGGTAAACTTACCTAGCAAATGTGGCCATAAGTTGTAATAAAAATTACTTTAAATAATAATTAAAATAAGACAGAAGGAAAGCATGTGATGGCTCTGACCTATACAGGACCTGTAATATGTTGTAGTCATCAGGGAGACGGGGAGGAGGGGAGCCAGATTACTTGGAAGCTGACTGAAAAGAGTAGAACTGAGTCCCTTGGGAATTAATGCTATTATACATGTGTGCCACTCTTCAAGAGCACTTTTTCAGCAATATGTTCTCTGGAAGAATAAATGTTTAAAAAAACTCACCAAACTAAGAACAGTTCTATGACTTTTCAGACATCTGTATGTCTGTACTTGGATTTCTCTCATAGGACAGACTATGAGAATAATCAGTGTGCAACATTATTAGCAGTATTTACTGATCTTGTAGATTGAAGCATTTGGTGTAAAAGTGGTACCTAACTTGCATTATTTTCATGTGGTGGGTGATTTACACTGATGATCTCTGCAGACCTTTTGTATTTTGGAATTAAAATCTGCAGTGCTTTAATCAATAAATCTCCTTCCTCTTGCATCATTGGGCAAGAAAAAGCACATGCTTTTTATTTTCCAGTTTAACTTTATGCATAGCTGTATTTATTAGAATGTAGATTTTTCTATTTTTGAAAGCAAGGTTAGAAATAAAGTCTCTTAATCACTAGGCATACCAATGCTAAAAGGCAAATTAAAAGAACTTTCTTTGTTTTGGATAACTTTCCAAATGGTATTTAAATGATAGGTGAAGACAGGGAGAAAGATTATGTTCTTTAAAATCTTTTTCGTAGAGTATTCCCTCAGATAATTCAAAGATGTTTGTCTTGGTAGAAATTACCAATGGTGTGATGATATTTGTGATTGAAGATTGTAAAAGTAAAATTAATGAATAGAAAACCTCAAACCGGGACAGATTTGAGACCTGGTAATTATACATATCAAAACACACGCTTATGCAAATGTATTATATTTCATTGAATAGTCACTTCCTTCATAGTAAAAATTCAATAAATCATAGAAGCGTTAAATATGGCTTTTCCTAAATCCCCTGTCCCATAGCTGTGTTGTGGTGTGTGGGATGGAGGGATGAAGAGTCAAAGTCAGTCTTGTTCTTGGTTTGCCCCCATGGCGGCTTAAGGAATTCTCTGAACTAATTCACTGTAGTTTTGTGTAGGTCTCTTGAGACAGCTGCACTAAAAATAGCAGTATGGTGATAGTATAGTCAGTTCTTCATGACTGGCCTCTCTGGCCGCTGGGAATGGACTGTGTCAAGTCATTTCTTTTTCATCCTGCATCGTGGGACTGAATTTGGGAAACATGTCTATTCCTTTGTAAGAACAGTATAACAGTAGTTTTCTCATATGCCTTCTCTTATTTTTACTAGATGGAATCACAGGGCTACATTTTAAGCCTGGCATATTTAAGATTCATGAACCAACACAGCATAAATGGTACAAGCACATATGTGACAAAGCAGGCAATGACTTGCAAAAAGGGTAGAGCAGGAATCAGGACAAAGTATTACTGAACCTTAGCTATCTATGATTACAATTTCCAGATAGTCTTGGCTTGATAGGTTGTTCCTGAAGAACAGTTTTGCAGATGGCCAAAATAATTTCTTCTATATTCTGATGATTCATCTTGGTGCAGATGATTCAACTGATTAGGTACACTACAAATTCTTTTATGTATAGGTTTGTAGAGCTAAATGATAAAGATCTATTTAGTGAGTTTAGAGACTTTCTGTATATTCCTAAGTAAATGCACAAGCCAGAAAGGACCAAACACAAGTATCTTCTTTGAAAATGCAATTAACTTGCCCTTTGAGTTTGAGCATGTGTAGTGGTGGATGTGGGTTTTTTTTTTTTGGTTTTCCATTCATAAGAACATTTACCTAGTCATGAAGTCAGTTAACATAGTACTTATATCGAAAGTATAGTCACTGATTGGTTTCTTTAGGGGAAATGATGTTCACCTCTTCCCTAGTGGGAATGCTTAGGTGCCAAATGCTTCAAGATTGTCCTTTAGGCTTTTCAGCATTATTACACATGTTCACACAGTGAAATTTATTTTCAGCTGTTCCATTCCTTGAAAACTACCCCAGAAAAAGACCTTAATTTAGTCTTTATGCTATGTTCTCCTTTAAAATGTATCTGTAATAAATGCTGTCAAAACACTATTGTAAACCTGAATCATGCAATCTAAGTACCCTAAGTACCCTAAAAGGGGTGTGAAAAACGACCTCTCAATCTAACATGATTACAAGCCTGAATGAAGATTTGTGCTTTATTCTTTGTCATCTCACCTTTTTGCTGCACATGTTAATCAAGAGAGAAGAAATATACCCTTCTAATATACATGGGGCAGTAGTATTCATGTCTCCTTTTTCCATGCCTACATTCATGCAGACTATCCACATCTGAGAGTCCTCCGTAGTCCAGCTACAGCTGAATATGTCTTAGGAGTGCAAGACAATGCAGCATTCTGTATTCATCTTTGGGTATGTTTACTTTCTCCTCATCCTGCTTCCAGGTGCAAAGAGAGAAAATCTTCCCTTTGTTTGCAGGACACTTGACATACTGGCACATGCATTCAGAGAAATTAGGGAAATGTTCATTACTGCAAGATGAAACTCAAATATTAAAAGCCTTTGAATAGGCTCTACATGGGGCAAGCATGTCCTTGAGGACAAGGAAGATTATTACTGCAGGGGACAGATCTGGCAACTGGGTGATTTGAGGACCAGGATTTCACTATTCCAGTGCAGGAAAACACTGTAGTTGTAGTCTTTTGATGGAGGGGTTGATTTTGATTTCTTCTTTCTTTTATTTTATTTTCTTCCTTCCTTCATATAGTCAGCATGATTTCCACAGACCTATTTTGCAAGCAATTAGCATAACATTCCAACATGTTCTTCCAATTACCTATTTCTACATGGTATCAAATGAATATGTCCTTGGTTTTTCACACTTCAAATAAAAAAATCTTTTCATTTTAAAGGATGTGAAGAGAATTCTGACAATAAGGGATAGATTTTTCACTTTTGACTGAGAAGTATACAGACAGTTCCTTTCTAGACTCTTGACTAAAATGTAATGATTAAATACATGCCTGAATTATTTCTGTGCCTTAGTACAGCACAATGGCATGATCTTAAGTTATTTTAATAGCTGTATGAACTCTGAATCTGATTCTGTGACCACTGTTCCAAATATTTATTTGATATAATAATTTTCTCCTAAGTACAACATATTTTAATAACAATAGATATTTCTATTTCATATATTACTTAATATTTTATAATAAGTATTTATATAAAAGTTACTTTAACTACAGTGATTTTCAGCTTTCACATCTCAAAACATTTTTAAAATGAGTAATCAAAGAATCATTTGAATCACTGTGATACAGATAAAAAAATATGTGCTATGCAAGGTTTATACAGACTGTGATCCATTAATAAAGATAAGCTCTGTTTTTTTTCTGTATACCCAGAAGTGTGTTTTACTGAGGTTTAAATATTGTAGTTATTTTTTTCAATTTCAGATACGAATGCTAAGATATAATTTCCAGAAATTACATGCTCCAGAAATGGAGCATTCCAGTGCATCAAGTGGGTGGAATAATTTTCCAAAATAAATACCTATTTCTTTAGTAACTTAAGTCCTCCACTTGAGTAGCTAGGAGAGATCCAAATGTGTCCTTGGCATATTTTGTCCTCTCTACTTATGTGTCTCTTACATTGAAGGAGCATCCTTCTCAAAACTTGATGTGGCACAGTCTGCCTTCTATCTTCTTTTTCACATAAAGTCTACCTTTCAAGTGGGCTGTGAGTCTGAGCCACCTGATGGCCTTCAGCTTTCCTGGTGAGTATCAAACACTTGAGCTTGATCTTCAGTAGATCTGCAAGACTTATGTTCATTGCTGCATAGCTTTCAAAGCCAATCTTTACACATGGTTTTAAGACTTAAATCATGACAGTGGGTCTTTGAGGTGGCTACGGAAGAGGAAAAACACTCTTTGTAATGATAGTAGCAATGAAAGGAGAATCACTTGTTTGTCACAGGTTTAATTTGTCCAGAGCGAGCCCCGAAAGCTTCAGATTTTTCCATCATTTGAAACTTCAGAAGTGCTGTCACTAGAACTGTTGTAAAGATTAAAAATTTGCCCAGATTGTCCAATCCTTTATCTTTTGTCTTGAGTCCGTGAGCGGCTGCAAAGAAAAATGCCACTGGCAAGAAGCATCTCTGTCAGCTCCCTCCC
>VZTY01024302.1:125688-221197 GCA_013400935.1 Turnix velox | reverse complement strand
TGATTCTATGATTCTATGGCAGGTCCTGAACATACAGAAGATGCTATGCTACCTAGCAATTGGGGGATTTTCTTCAGAGTATAAAAAGAAATTATGCAACTTAGTCATAGCTGTTTGTGTGATTTCCCAAGTGTTTCATAAAACTAAAATTTGCAGGTGTTCCCCAAGCAGCGTTCACTTATCTCTTATAGAGATGCAGAGTGTCCTTCATTAAATAATGATGCCTTGTAAAGCTATCTCTCTGGGGGCCACCCCATGTTGTGGATATATATTATCTGTAGCATTGTTTTTGGGGACAATTTTATCTAAATGGGGTCATGTTTGCAGTCTTGAGTTCCTTCACTTTCTAGCCTGCCATTGTGGTCCAAATACTTACTACACTTTGAAGGTCTGAAACAGAACAATGTCCCAGGCAGGCCCTTTTTTATGCATGAATATCAGTTCCATCCTTCTGCCAGAATTTAGAACTGTAACCAGTAACCACCTCAGCTGGAACAAGCATGCTGTAATTCATGCCAACATGTTTCTTTACAGATCAATGAAGAGAAAGTGATAGATGTATAGCTGTGGCACAGAACATATTGTCAGGTTAGCTTGTGCATCCTGTCCTGTGTGGAATTAGCAGAATTCTCAGTATTATCTGGTTTGATTTTAACAATTAAGATTTGGTATAAGATAGGCGAAACATATCCTTAAAGTTCTATATATTTCACTCATAGATTCAGATTGTGGTCTTTTTTTTCCTTCCAATGTGACTGTTAGACATCCACAACTCACAAATTACTGTCAGTGGTCCCAACAATTCCTGCAGATTTTTGGATGCAAAATCCAGATCCAAAATATGGTTTATGTTGTGTCATAACTGTGCATTGTGTTCATGTTATTTTGTCATGTGTATAAAACTCCTACTCAGCATAGTATGATAGGTGAGGAAGCACCAAGAGGTAATGAGATGCTTTGTGATATTGTAATGGGAAGTTTACTCCACATTAGTAACCTAACAAGTCTCCTCCTAGCAAAAGAGAAATTGAAGGGAAATTACAGAAACAGCTTTGCAGACATCCAGAAGGAACTTCTCTCTAAAATGAAAGAAATCCTTGCTAACTGAGCACTAAAAGGAGAAGTCAACCACTCAGAAACGAGCAGTAGGAGGAATAGCTTATGAAAAGCCTTCAAATGTGAGAAGGGGGAGAGGAAAGCAAAGAAATGAGAGAGGGAAAAGTGATACTGATGCCCATGACTCATTCCTTTTTCGACATAAGTAAGCTGGTGATAGGTATTTCTCACACAGGCCAGAAGGTGGTAGTGTTCCCAAACAGATGTGATTTACCATAGTTTCTCAAACACAGATGGTTTGCAAATATAGTCAGACTACTTAAAAGAAGTAATTTGTACTGACTGTCCCGAAGTAAAAATAACCTGTCTAGATTATAGCTATGTTCTTTCTCATTCTTCATCGGTATGTTAGAAAATATGCCCTTCTGACTTTGTTCTTACTGTGATTCCTTTTATTTATGCTGCTAGGGTTCTTTAACAATGTATTTCTTTTTTAAAAGAAATGCAGCAGATACCTCTGTCTTGTCCCTACTTCATTTGCAGTTTATGAATAGTGAAAATAACAACTCTTGGAGCAGACTGCTCTTTCTGGGCTGCTTCTCACACCATGCAAACAAGTGCTATTGGCTGCTTAATTTACTACTTTGTAATCCATACCCAAGATTAAGAAATTCTTTTTTTTCATTACTTTTTACTAGGAGACTGTGTTCACAAATGAGACAGGTTTCCTATGTGTAAGTACTTGACAGAACTCCAATGTCAATCAAAGCTGTGAATTCCAGTCCTTGTTCTGCTGTCATCAGTCCAGCAGTTGTCCCTTTCTGAACAATAATGCCTTAGATCTAAATGACAGCAGGATCAGTGGCTCTCGAGAACCAAACTGATGTATATTCTGCAGGAGGTATTACTTCTCCTGAAGTTACCTTAAAACTTTTGTGGTGGATTCAGTGAGAATACAAAGCACAAGGTGTTAACCATATTTAGATGTTTACTCTAAACATGTTTGATATATTACTTCTAATCCAATCCTTGTTGTTTTTTTCCATACTTTCTACCAAATTATTTAGTGCCTGTTCCGCTAGTATTTTTTTCCTTCTTTTTTTTATGCATTGGATACAGAACCAATGATACTTTTTCTTGTGGCACTTCTGAACAGGTCAATCCCATGGACACTTTGCATATAGTGAAAGACAACAAAATGGATATCTGAAATTAGTTAAGCCCAGACTTTTGTCTATTTAAATGGTGAATACTCAGAAGTTCCCATTCAATGGACTTCCGTTCAAAGTCTGCTGAAGCTGCTAAGCATTTTTCCAAGTCAGCTCATTTCTTTACTTGCCTGCTTATAGGTAAGCCCATCCATTTTGTAAAATCTATGTGAATCCCCACTTCAGTTGTTGTGCAAATAACACCTTACAATTCTGTAGCAACACTGTACAAACTAGGAAGGCAGTGACCAATGATAACTCTGAGAAGCAAGTTTGCTTAAATGTTAAGCCTGACAGTAGTTATGCAGAAGCACTGCCTGAAATTTAAGACATAGCTGTTGGCCCCAAAAGTATCACTGCTGCCTAAAATCATAGAATGCTTGATGCTGCTTTTCATGAGATTTTTGTGAGACTGTAAGAAGACATGACTTTGAATTAGCATGAGGAAAAATACACCTGCTACTTCATCCTATTTTTAGTACAAATCATTCTCATTAACTAAAATGTAGAGAAAAAGACAGAAGCACCATATTGCTTGTTGATATGAGGTGAGTTTCTTCCTATGTAATGTTGCTGGCAATACTAGAGAGTTAATGTGGATCCAGGCTTGGAGAAGGTTCTTCCAATAAGCAAGTGATGCCGTTTTTCCTGTAGAATTCTGTCTGCAGAACATTAATCCTTGCATAGTCTCTGATGGGTTGCTCTATGGGCTTATTTATTCGTCTCCCATATTCTGAAGATGACAGAACAGGGACAGGTCTTGCCATTTCCTGTAAAAATACAAGCCTCCTTAAAAGAAAATCAAAGATTCTATTACTAAATGTGCTGTGGCCATGGGGAAAGTAACAGTCAGAACTGTACAGCATCTGCTACATGGATGCATCTTTATTTAGTGGTGATCTCAACTCCTACAGTTCCGACCCTGACCTAGTTTTTTATGTGTATTAATAAACTGTGAATGCATCACTAGATAACAAAATTTTAAGATCCGGAGCTGTACCATGGGTTACGGTACACTTACAATTTTTACTCATGCACATGCACACTGAGGCGATTACCGAGAGATTACTGGTGAACTAAATGCTATTTTACTAGAAATTGTCAGATTTTATTTTCATTCTTATTTTTCTTCTGCACTGGCCTGCATGATTCATTTGAAAAACAGGAGATTGAATTTGTGTCCACTGTTTCAGGAACACTTCTGGTTGCACAGAAAATACTGTGAGAAAAAAATTAAAATCCTAAAGAAAAACCCATAGCAACCAGTAGTCCATGCAAGCTTTCCCTAAAGGACATAAATTACATACTACTGTATTTTTGCACTTGTAAGATTGCAGAACTTCTTTGCGCTGATGGAAAGTGGACTTGATGGAAAACAACCTGACCAAGGAAAGATGATTTTAAGCTTGCTTTTAGTAAACTGTTCTTTATGTGACTGTCCAATCACTGTTTGCAACCTGCAGTTCTCTCCTGTGCTACAGCAACGGGGAGCTCTGGAGTCAGAAGAGAAAGACAGGATTTGTTTGTTTTTCTCTTCCTAGCCAAAGGTAGATCAGGCTGCTTGTATGCTTGCACACTGACCAGCACAGTGAGTGCTAGCCCAAATGTGTTTACCTGGTCTTGATGTAATGACTACGAGGAGAATCAAAATGCAGGTGTCACACCACAGTTCAGGTGCAAACAATTACTTCTTTGCTAAGGGAGACATAAGTCTGAGCCATATGAGCATATATGATAGAACCCCTAAAGCACACAAACCTGTCAATTTCCTGCAATGATGTGGGTAGGAGCACAGACCTGAGGGGTCCCATAGCAGAGCAGGCAACTATGAGACATTTCCACACTCATGGTCAGAATGAGACAGTTGGCAAGAGGCTGTAGACTCTTTTTTCAAAACAAGTAACAACAAAACCCAGCAGAAAAGCCCATTCCAAAACAAATCTTCATCCCCTGACTCTACCCTTGCCCTTCTTACCTTGCTCCACCCTATTAAAGCTATTCAGTACAACAGCTTTTAACCTCACCAGAAGAAAAATCAACTCAAGAAGAGTGGTGGGCCAAATGTAAGACCATTTCTGCCTCCCTTTCCAGTCCTGGATAAATGTTGAAGAGGAGAAATGACCAAATCTTTGTACTATCAAGAAAGAATTCGCTAGCAATACAGGTTTTACAGTGCTAATGAAGGCAGTAGCAGGCAATTCCAATATTTTGTGTTCACTTTAAATAAGATCAGTTTTCAGCAGCATGCACTGACTGTGCACAGTGGCATTTGTCTTTGCAGGCTTGGTATTGAGCAGATTTCAGATTTTCCAAAAGTTGGCTTGGAAGCATACTGCTACATGCCTTCACAGCAATTAATTCTAGCAGTGCTAACACACGAAACCAGCAACAGCCTTTGGCAAATACTCCACTGCAGTCACTTTGTTACATGCAGCTAAACTGCTTATCTATGACTGTACTCTGGGTGCACCCAGGCTTTCAGAAGGAAATTAAGGGATTTTTTTTGTTTTCTCCATTTAAAGGAAAGGACTACACTGCTGTGGATTCAGCCTGTCTCCTTAAAGTGTTGTACTAAAAAGATGCTGACTGAGGCCTTTGTATGTTTTAGAGTATGGCTATTATTATTATATAAAGTCTGTAAGGGCCACTGAGGTAATCGAGGAGCTGGAATTGAGTATGCGACCCATAGTTTGTTATGGGTAAGGCTAGTGTTTAGAGTCTTGAGCAGGAGAATCGTGTAACATTCAGCAGCTGTGGGTCTAATGTGCATCTATGCTAATTAAAGGGCTGGATTAAGGGACACTTGCTCAGGAAGAGTCCCTTGTGTGCACTGCCCAGCAGAGCTAGCATGAATTCTGGCCCACATGCATTTGCTTTAGGAAGCCAACTGATAGGAAAGTTGGGCTTGTTGATACAAAAAGGACACAAGAGCTCAGAAAGAAACTTAACCCTGTGTTGATAAACTCAGGGAGAGTTTTCAAGCATCACAAAAACAGGTGTGGAACCACCTGAAATGCAACTCTTGAGGAGCACAGGAGATTCAAAAGTCACTCTCAATAACAACAAAGATCTGGAACAGAGGGTTTGCCTTGCTGTATCACTTTCCCCATGTTTTAACTTGCACCATGCTTTAAGCTTGTCACCTGGAAATCTACAGGATGCCAAAGAATCACAGAATCACCTTGGTTGGAAGGGACCTTTCAGATCATCTAGTCCAATCATCAACCCAACTCTGGTAAGAACCATTACTAGACTATAAGCTCTATGACTAACCAGCTCTTAAATATCTCTGAGGATGACAATTCAACTGCTTCACTGGACAGCCTGTTCCAATGCTTGGTAACCCTTTTACTGTAAAAATATTTCCTAATGCCCAGTCTAAAACCTCCCCTGGTACAACTTGAGGCCACTTCTTCTTGTCTTCTTGCCTGTTATTTGGGAGAAGAGACCAAAAGAGCAGGTGCTAGCTCAGGTTATCTTCACTGGCTAATGTTTTTTTCCTAAATATCCAGGCTGAAGACAATGATGTTCTCTTTCAGATTCCTCTGATAAAACACAAGTAGCCTTATAAAGAGTAAAACAATGCCAACAGTCTCCAGTCATGTCAAAAAAGTTTAAATATACAAGAAAATTATGAAATTATCGAAAGGTTACCTCCTCATTAATGTGAAGACCACAACTCTTTGCATGTTTTCTGTCACATCGGTGAAGTTTTTGGTTGTAACCCTCTGGTCTATTAAAAATGGAATCATAAGTGGAAACATCTCCTGTCTTGAGAAAAGGGGGGGAAATGGCTAATGTGCAGTATTGTTTAACTTCACAAATACATGTAGTTGAATCCATACTTAATAACTCAATACTTAGTACATAACAAACATTAGATGAATGGCAACTTTAATATTACCTATCTAGGTAGCCAGCCTTTTAGTTCTAATGTCCCGGATGATCTCTTTAAGATCTGCCAGATGTATAAAGGCAACAATTCTGTGCTCAATACATTTTGTCATTGTTTCTCTTTGTTGCTAAATGACGACTTACTTGGCCTAGGAGGCTGGTGGTGGTAGGGAACTGTTTCTTAAACACATTAGAGCGAGTGAATCACACAGAGCAGACAATAAATTTGCACACAGGGTGGGCATCCTCTGTGTACTCCTTCTTACTGATAAGCACTTTGAAAACATTCACTAATATTCAAGACACACATAAAATAGGTAATAGGCTTCTCCACAGTAGAGGAAACACTATACAGATTGGCTACACTAACTTATGTAAAGCAATTCAGGGAGCAACTATCAGCCAAAGGCAGATTTCTGGCTCTCAGCCATGTGCTAAGCACAGCTTCCTCTATTTCTCTCCCTTTCAGTCTCTGACACACTGCTGGTTCCAGGTATTTAAGTTACAAAAAGGAATTAAATTCTCCTTCCTGTACAAATAAAAAAATTCAAATTATATAATTTCTTAATTGTGCAGAAGAATGGATTGAATCTGTTTCTTCTGTGGCTGAGGCCTCTGCTGTGAAGAAAACTACTGAACAGCTGTTACCATTTTTTGCTTTCATGCCACTGGAGCAGGACTTTCCACAAACCAGGTCACCAGGAGCACGAAAGCAGACTTTACATTGCAAGCAAAAACTCTACCGTATTCTAGATTGAGTAGACTGCAAGCTCCACCAGCGCCAAGTGCATCACACTACATCAGCCCTCTGACCCTGGCCTCACCCTACTCGTGTGTCCTCCCTGCATCTTTCTGCTCAGCATGGCACCATCTGTGACCTTTGTCTGAGGGCACCTTCCTGAGGTATGATGGAAATCAATACAAAATGATCTGAAATTACAAATCAACTCATCTTTTAGCATGGCTGCCCAGGCAATGCTGGAAATCTGTTTTTGCTGTTCCAGTAATGTTTACTTTAATGCTCAGTGCTGTTATCTGCACCCTGCCCACATCCCAGAGCCACAGAACCTGCAGACTTTCACAGCTTGCCAACTCTCTGGGCACAGTGCTCTACATGCTCAGCAGCCGGCCACTTGGGTGGGGAGGTGATTCACTTACCATTAAAAATAAATATGCGTTACCATAATATTGCTCTTCTACATTGACATAGCAGACATTTCAGATCTTTTTTGGGTTTTTTTTTGGAAGGGGGAAAGCTGTCAAGTTCAATGTCTCATGTGACTCTTGTGAGAGAGAAAAAGCTCTGGTACCCATAGCTCAGCTGAGGCTGAAGGTGTATGACTGTCTTAATTTTTTTTTTTAATATGAGAACTAATAAGGAAAAAGCACAATACAATGGAGCACAGTGAAGGTGTGAGACTCCCTGGAAGTCTACTTCAGTTAACATGTTAAGTATATTAAGTGTTACAACACCTTCAGAAGGTTGGGTTTTTGTTTTTTGTTTTTTTTTAATTTTCAAATGTTTTTAGTAGTTCCCTTTATGTTCTTTATTAAAGTTCAACATCCAGAAAATTTGCATGATGCATGCTGAAAATTTTTATTTTGACTGAAAATGAAATTTTCTTATTGAAGGATCCCCATAGCATGTTACCAGAGAAAAAGAGATGTGCCACATCCAGCACATCCAACAGAGGATGCCTCGCCTAATTTTATTCCTGAAGAAGTCTCACATTTCAGTGATACTACATGGCTGTCTGGTCATTAATCATTGGTGAACCATTACCTCCAGCAATGGCATCCACCCTCATTTCCCATCCACAAGCTGCAACACCCGTTCCACTTTGCAAAGGTCTCTGCAGTGAGAACCTTCATGCAACAGACTAGCTTGCAGCTAAAGTGTGGCATTTCATCTGGCCTTTCAAGTAGAAGTGAGATTTTCTGAGACACTGGTCTGAGCAAGTCCCTCACCATGAGGGCCGAGCCCTTGCACAGAGACCGAGCACCATGTTTCCACGCTGCAGAGGAAGACGAGGGACAGGCCTCTCACTCCCGCCACGCCATGTCCTCTCTTCTGCCTTTCTCCCCTCCCTCCCTCACCTTGGCCACCCGGTGGTAATAGCTGAGCTCTGGAGGCCCTTCCCGTTTGGACGGGATGTGGCTGAAGACAGAGACGGCGGAAAGAGGAGGCTGTCGCCGCGTCCCTCCCGCTGTGCCACCGAGGGCCTCCTCTAATTGCTCCGTCCCAACACTTTCCGCTCCCTCCGCGGCTGCCGGCAGCGCCGAAGGGGTAGACGAGGCCATGATGCAGGGCGGCTGCCGTTACCCGGAAACGCTGGGCCGACGGCGAAGGCAGGGTTCTTCGGCGGGCAGGGCCTGGGCAGCGAGTCCCAGACACCGGGCCACGCTGGAGCGACCTCGAGTCCGAAGCAGCCCGACAGGAACTTCCCTGGGTGCGGGTAGACCCTGATGGGGTGTTTCCAAAGAGCAGTGGGACAAGTTTACCATGAGGCAGCAGTTTGGCCTTGTGTTTAAGAAGGCCTTGGTGCATGAAAACAGTGTGGTCTAAGGAGGTCATACTTCCCAGCTGTTCTGCCCTAGTGAGGCCACATCTGGACTACTGTGTTCAGTTCTGGGCCCCACAGTTCATGAGGGACAGAGAACTTCTTTAAAGGGTCCAGTGGAGATGACCAAGGGGTTCAAGCTTCCCTCCCATGAGGAAAGGCTGAGAAACCTTTGTCTGTTCAGCCTGGAGATGAGAAGAGTGAGAAGATCTGTACTTACCAGTATCTAAAGGGTGGGTGTTAGGAGCATGTGCCCAGCAACATGACAAGAAATTAAGGGCATAAACTGGAATGCAGGAAATTACATCTCAACATAAGTAAGAACTTCTTTATTTTGAGGGTGCCAGAGCACTGGAACGGGCTACCCAGAGAGGTGGTGAAGTCTCCTATGGAGATATTCTAAACATTCCTGGATGCAGTCCTGTCCAGCCTGCTCTGGGTGACCCTGCTTTGGCAGGGGATTGGACTAGATGATCTGTAGAGGCGCATTCCAACCCTGACCATTGTGTGATTCTGTAAACCCTTAGGTGTGGAGTAGCAGATTCCTGGGCATGATGAGCAGCAGCCTTATGAGCATCTTAGCTGGTATCCTGAGCTGCCACTTAGCTCCCTCGCATCCAGCTCCCTGATCCTTGGAAGCTCTGGAAGAAGGTTGAAGCAAAGCCTGTCCAAATGGAACTGACTTCTTCCTCTGGCTTTTTACACTAAATCTCCTTTTAAGCAGAGATGCTGAATAAAACTAAGTCAAAACACAAGAATTCCTGAGTCTCAGAGAATGTGGAGTCTATTTCAGGCAGTTATGTTAGAAGTCTCACATGTGAGTGCTTGTGTTAGGGACATTGAAGGCCTTCCCAATGCAAATTTCTAACAGCAGATGGACTCTAAAACTCCTCTACCTTGGTAGCACCCAGATCTTGGTTTTGACATTTACTTTATGGTTATGCAGCTTTAATACATACACATAACTACACTTACTGTGCTGTATGGGGATCTGTGAAGGGCCTGCTTTGTTTTACCTTGCAGTTCTCCAGCCACAGTTGTAGAACTATCATGTTGTAGGTACAGTATTACTAATTTTTATTGCTACTTATGTCTTTTGGCAAGCACTTTCACAACGGCACTCTTCCAGGCACATTATTTTTACTGAACATACAAGTTTCATTTAAAAAAACCCACAAAACCAAACTTTTAGAGTATCACAGACCTTTGCAACCAATTTTTTGGGGCATTGTGGACTCGTGATAACTCACATCTACTGTAAAAGGAGATGTAAAAGTGCTGTCCCTACTCTATGTCTGCCACTCTCCCATCACTAAAACACTGAATATTGTAGCCTCTTACTTCTTTGCAAGCACACTGTGCAAGTGCGCAGGTATTTATACTCTACAGTCTTGGGTAGGTGGTTTTTTAAATTGTTCGTGACAATTGCCATCTGCTTTATCTAATAATGTCCCTATACCAATTGGAGGCCCTCTTCTTTCTGCAGTACTGGCCAAATTAGCACAGGGTAAGTGAGCAGCGGAATTGAAAATGGAACAGCAGCTTTACATCAGCTTCCTACGCAGACAGAGGTTTGCTGCTGTGCAAGAGCTTTTTTGTAGTGTAGTCCAAGCACCAAGAGATAGCAAACCCTTTTATAAAAAGCAGTCCAGCTGAAGCTGCAACTATAAATAGAGATGCACAAAACTGTTAGCCAGGAATCTCAGTTAAGCAAGAGCTCTGAATTTCAGGCAAGAGCTCTGAAGTCTCATCTGAAATGTTTCTTCCCAGTTTTTCTGCTATTGTTCACATTGTGTTTTGATTAACATTTATGATGGCATTAATTGAATTGCACTGTCTGGATGCAATTCAAATTGTCAAAAATGCTGCTTCATGGTTGTTTATAGATTTGTCCTAAACCACCTATTTAAAATAAATAAAAAATTATGATTTTCAGTTCAAGTTTCTCTCCCAATGAAGATATAGACTCCTTTAGAATTATTTGACTCTTAAAAAGGCATTTTATTCTTGGTCCCCTTTTGTAGACTCCCCAGACGGAGAAAATTAGGGCCATGGTTTTTTGTTCTAGTTACAACCAGACTTAGATCATATACTGCTATTATGCAGTATGTTAAGTGTATGGTTCCGCCTATAGAGTAGCAAGAAAAATCAGTCTGTTTCCTTAGTAATTTAAATAAGCACACAATTGTGAGACAGTGATGGAGTAATTTTGATCTGAATGGTCAAAAGCATTCAAAATACAGCTGATCTCACAAACAAAAGCATTAAAAGTTCTTTTAAATTCAGTGTCTTGAGGAGAAGTTCAATTGCCAGCCTTTTTAGGGATTAGCGATATCATCCCTCAGTTTCCACTTGTAAAGTTCTTGAAATTTAAATATGGTGATGTCTAATTCTAGAAACATAAAGATGTCTCAAATGTGAGGTCACTGTTTCTGAAATGTCAAACTGTCAAACTGTCAAATAACTCTGCAAGAAAATTCCAAAATGGAGTTTGTAGAACATGTAGTAACGAGGCAGGTGGGAAGGGAGAAACAAGATGGAGACTTCAGTGATAGGGGGATGGAAATGTGATGGACACAAGAGACATACACATACAACTGGACAGGTCACAGATAATGCAGAAAAATGCAGTTTTCACACCACAAGCTGACATAACTGCCTCAGACTCATGTTGCTTCAAACCCTGAAATCAAGGCTTAGCAATTCATCTTCTGTCCTTGCTGTTTGACCTCAATATGTATCAAACCGCTGTATGTTGTGGTTTCGTTAGGTTGTGGATGCCCCCTCTGTGGAGCTGTTTAAGGCCAGGCTGGATGAGGCATTGAGCAACCTGGTCTAGTGGGAGGTGCTCCCTCCTGCCCATGGCAGGGCTATTGGAACTAGATGATCTTTAAGATCCCTTCCAACTCAAACCATTCTATGATTCTATGTTCCTGACCCTCAGCTGATCCACGAAGAAAAGAGCCTTTGCCAACAAATACTGAATGCAATGGCCCTTAAAGAAGACACTGAAAAAGAATGGGCTCAAAAACTCTTTCCTCTCCCATAGCTTTGGTCTCCAAGCTGGCTCTGTCTCTTTGTGACTCTGATTATGGGCAGATTGCCTTTCTCAAACAGTAAGGCTCTTAAGAGAAGGAGACAACTGTACATCACCCGCAGAAATTATCTCACCTTTTGCAGTCTTCAGGCCTTTTTTTTTTTTTCAGATATGATATACTACTTAGAAAGTTTTTTAATTTTGCCTGAATGTATCTGTTATTTCAAATAATTCACTTTACAATCATGTCTGAGCTTTGGTCAGCAGCTTGCAAATATTTCCTGGTTAGTCCATGATTACAGTTTCAATTGCTGGACTGGAGAAATAAGCTTTTCAAGCTTTTATTTTTAATAAGCTTTTATTTTTATTTTAATAATTGAAAAACAGTTATAAAAATGATAACTGATTTATTGATATAATTTCATGGATTTGCATGCTGAGTGAATCTGCTAGATGGTTATTCCATCAGACTAATATTGTGTTCAAAAAACCTTCTGGTAAGTAGAGTAATACACAATTTAAAACATGAGGTGGACATTACTTTCATTACAATTGCTGTTTGTAACGCGGTTTTAGAAGAAAAACACGAAAGTTTCTAGTTTTGAAACATCAGTCTTTCAAAATACATCTTGTGCATTTTTTTCTGTCAAAACAGCTTTTTGTGAAGAGTACCTGAATAGCTACAAATATATTTGAAAAATACTACATACAAATTTTTCAAACAATTCCTGTTATAATCTTTGTTTTGTGCAGTGGTGTCCTGCAACATACCTTCACAGTTACAAACAGGATTCAAATGTCCTTACCTTACATTTTGACATACTAAAAACTACATTGACCAGAATAATTCCTGCTCTTAAGTTTGGAAGTGTTTATAAACAGTATGTAGCAAACTTTAGGGACAATCAGCTACATTTGATTTATATACCACTCT
This sequence comes from Turnix velox, assembly GCA_013400935.1. NCBI lineage: Eukaryota > Metazoa > Chordata > Aves > Charadriiformes > Turnicidae > Turnix > Turnix velox. Next base: position 208,507 of record VZTY01024302.1, on the reverse strand, counting down.
CAACAAATCCATGCAAATTTGAAGTACTTCAAGGAAGAAAAATACTCTCTTGATCACATTTTATTTAAGGCATGTGTATCTACCTCATCTTATGTTTTTTTCCCCTCCAGAGTCACTCTACCATTTTAGACAAGAATGGAAGAATAAAGCTAATAAGCTCTAGTCATAAAATTGTTTGGTGTTCACTTGTAAAAAGTGCTGGAGGGCAGTATTTAGGTCGTATGAAGGAGAATACACTATCTGGAAATCAAAAATTAAAACATCTTCATACAGAAGATATTTTTCCTTTCTGAAAGGAAAATTACATATCAAAGGACAAAGTAATCACCACTTTTAACAGATAATCTTTTTTTAAAAAGCATCATGGCAACTTAGCTAATTATTTGTCTTATATCTTATATTAAGATATGAAATTCTTAAAACAAAACAGGACAGACTTTTAACCTTCACATGTGCACAGCTTTAGAAATGAGCAGGTTGAACTCCTACTTGTGCCTCAATTGGAAAAGAAAGAGTATGTAGATATGTTACAAATAGAGGAATCATGAAGGAATATAAAGAGAATGAAAAATGCTTTTCACAGATTAAACAAGATGCTAATGTCTCTTTTTAGAAACAACAGCTAAATAGCATTAGTTTACAGGTAATCTTTACAATTTTTGTAATTAACAAAAATATCCATCAGCCTAATTCTTCCAGTTTCTTGGTAGCCCTTCATAGATTAAATAATTGACTTTGAAAAAGAAATTCAGTAGGCTGCTCAGGTATTCCCATTTGGAATCCATTTTTGGGAAACCACAGAGAATTGCTCTTACTCTGATCTTCTGACTACTGCCTCGTAGTGTGAAATACATTTGCATTGCACTTCTTGAAGTAACACTCTTTGTGGTTCACTAGTGACCTATGAATTAGGGCACCACCATGGAAGTTGTAGAACTTGAGCCTTACTGTGAAATACAATATATGGAATGTCAAATACTGATTTGTATTAAACTTTTTCATTTACACACCAATACAAGAGCTGTGTTATGTTCAGTTACTGAGGTAGACGAAACCACTGTAGGAGAGGAAGAAAGAAGTGACAAGAACTCTAGCTCAACCTAGACGGTGAAAATAAAACAATAAAACAGTAGATGTGAAATGCATTGCAAGACAAAAATAATACATAGGATTCTAATAGCTTTTTGTCACTAGAAAGGTGAGCAATTGAAGACTAGAGAGAAAATGGTATGCACCTTTCTTTCTTTCTTTGGGCATCGTACTGCAAGTATAATCATCTTTAGCCTGCTGTCTTGTTCTTTAGCAGTATTTGGTTGCAATTATCTGAATGAAACTACATAATAAAGAACACCTATGCAACATGAATGCTCTGAACAAGGGGATCTTCAGCATTATCTCAGAGGGCATGTATCTATCTTTCTTTATATTCCATTGGACGAGTCAGTTCACAGCCATTCAATTTTTTTAATGTTTCATGGCTTGCAGAAATATAATATTGGTTAATTTTTATGAAAATAATAGAAAAAAGCTATCAAGTAAGGTACAGGGTTTGCAAGTGATATGCAAGAATATAAATGACAAGCAAAATCCTGAACGTAATAGGTTATATCTGAAAGCTGCACATAGATACTACAGTACAACATAATTTCATTCACATAAAGGGTTTTCATCCACAGTAAGAAATGATTGCTTTGACCTGTGATAATATAAGAATGATTCCAAGGGCCCAAAGTACATTTTGAGCCTAAGAGATTAATACTTCTTTTCATTGTTCCTAAGACAAATTTATAGTAAGTGGTGAGGAAGGATTTATGAGGTGTCTTAAAGCATGGTTAAATGATAGCTTGTTTTAGGCAATGAATGAGTTACCACTTTTGCAGCCATGTGCCTTTAATTCCAATGGAAAACATTTCTCTTACTAGTTAAAAAGAAGAAATCATAAAGACAATAAAATGTTTTAAGTAAGATTTTATTACACTGAGCACCTATCTTCCAAATAACTGATCCAAAGTCTCTAGGACTGAGTGAGATGTCAAGTATGCTATATTTGAAGGAGCTGAAACAACTAAATTTCATTTTAAGATTAACTTAAAGAGATTGAAATTTTGAGTGTTTTACTGCAGATGCAGGCATTTTGAAATCTATTGCCATTTGAATTTGCTATTGGACAGATGGCTGCTGTGAGTAAACCATGCCACACATAGGTAAGATTATGGTGTTATGCCATTTATTTATGAGCCATGAGTTTGAGAACTCCTTCTGAAAGGACTTCAGTGCAATATAAATGCAAATATACATTCCATGAATGAGAAAACAGACTGCTTTTAAAATTTCCTTAACATGCTAGAGCTCACAGTGCATAAGGTGACTTCTATATTCATACAATATCAATTAAAAAAAATCCTGCCATTATATGCTGTTTTGTAAATAGAAGGAATTTATTAATTTTGTTCTTGCTAGGATGTTATAAATAAAATAATATGTTAATTTCAAGTACTGAATATAGCAAAAGCAAAAATTAGTCTTTACTATCTGTGCCTCAAAAAAACATAGATAATGTGATTACCTGCTTTTCCAGTTTTTCACATGGCTTATATACAAATTTAAGTCTCAGAAATCTGATACTTTTCATTCAATGGGTTTTAAATTAATACCACAAAGTAGCATCTTTTGTATCTTCTGCTCACATCCATGTCCTGATAAACTAGATAATTTTAATCAGCTGGCACTGGAAAAGTTCAGTAAAGAGTATGAAATAGCAAAAGAGGTGGTCAAAGTGCAAAATAAACAAAACATGTCTTCTCTTGTACAGCTTCTCCTAGTTATTGTTTAAGCATTGCAAAACAGTGACAAAGTAGCAATGCTACTAGTGTCTCCAGTATCCCACACTTTGCTTGTGTTTATGGAATTGAAGTACTTCTGGATCACCTAGGGAGTAACTAACTGCAAAGTGCCTAGGATGCTACCTATGCACTAAAGACAACAGAGGTGATTTGATTTCTGAAGGGCAATAGCAAGTTTAGCAGAAATTATTGGCTGAGGCCATTGAGACAGCAGGCTGTTCTCTGCTTCAACATCTAACTGCTGAATAAAAAGCAACAGCAGCAAAGGATGCGGAGCTTTTAACTGACAGAAGGAAGCAAAACTAAGAGAGAGCAACAGTAAGACAAAGTACATATAAACTTTTAATGAACTAACCTTACAAAAGACAATAGCTTCAAAACATTTGAAACGTTTGTACAAAACTATTCCAGCACTGTTAGTTCTCTCTTCAGAAAAAATGCCAGCAAGCCACTCAGTGTGTCCCTGGCTATGAGATGCAACTGGTGATCACATCCAAATCATGTATGGACAGAGTAACTTACAAATACTGTATGCTTTATTACCAGATTAGTGGATGCTTTTGGGGAGTGACTGTATTTTCCAGAAAACACCATGCATCAGAAAATAGTATGCACCCCTAGCTTTATTGCCTTTTTCCCCTCCATGTTTGTTGTTAACATCTCTTTTTAGTCCTTTCAGGATGAGTTATCTCCTTTTAATTCCTATTAATTCTTTTCTTGTCATTGAATACCAGTGCAAATAGCAGTAAAATCTTCCAGTCCTATAGTGTACATCGCGACTGTCCTTGAACATAGGAAATCAAGGTGAAAAATGATGGCTCATGGGACTATTCTGCAGCCATATTAAAATAAGTGCCACATATCAGAAAATAGCAGAAATGTTAAGGGCTGAAATGAAGTTAAAAAGTTCGTGATACTTTCCTGAAAATGTGGCATTGATGACACACACAAGCTTTCTTCAAGATGCCACATTCCCTTGTGAAAGGGATCTTGTCATTTCGGTATGTACAAAGTATGTCTTCAGTTCTCCTTTTCCTTTTACATTTATTATTCCTCTGCAAGTGCTCATGTAACCCAGTGTCTGCAGGACATTGTTTGTCTCCTCTGTAACCTACAATAACATAGTAATACAGTCAGCATCAATAACAGAGCAAATCTGATTTGTTTAGGCAGTCCTCTTCCAGATTGTGAAGAGACCATACGTGGCGAGCAATTATAAGGGATTTGCTATTATGTTTATAAGGCCTTTAAAGGACTTAAAGTCTTTTAGAGTCTGGACATGTGAGCTTTCACACGGTCTGTTGCTGGATGCCAATTCTAATTTCTTACATCAAGTATCAGATTGGGTGAAATAATTTCTGTACATTGGATAACAAACAAAGGTCTCACAGATACACAAATGGCATGAGGGACAACACTCATCCTCATGTAGCATTCTTCTTAACTTCAGGAGCTATTTCTCCTTGCAGTAAATCCCAGGCTTCCCCATCATTTTAAAAATGCTAAGGCTGTGTGAATGAAGTGAGAGTAAAGCATTAGCATCATCTGTCAGACCTGCTGTTGCCAGTTCCTCACGTAACTGGCAGTGAACCAAGCTTTAGGCCATTTTAGGTGGAAGCCTGCTAGAACAGAAGTTCAACAGCATCAGTTGTCTCAGACTCTGTATTTCTTTGTGAAACAAGCAACTGTCATTGCTTTACTATCCCTTCTGTTTTCAGCTTTGACCAACAGTCATTGTTTAGCTTTGAGTAGCCTGAATCACAGACTTGGAGCACTCTCAGTCGCCTACTGGGATCCCAAAGTGCTAGGCAGTGTATTAGGCAGATACTTAAAATGTGATCTCATTGGAATCACTATAATCTTTACAGATAATTAGCTATGAAGATTGTTAATTAAGATTATTCATTAAAAGGCAAGTATCAAGATTGCTTCATAGGTTTAACTTGATGTAGAACAGTAATTTATTTAGAAATAATTAACATAAGAAAGCCTTTCAGAGCTTCTTTTATGAGTTTAGAAATTCATGGGATAGACATGTGATTTCCCTCAAGTCCTCTTTTAATCTAGAGCAGCAACCCATGACTTCCTCCAATAAATTCCTCTATATGATCAAAACCAAATTTTCATTCTTTTCTCATTTTCCTTGTAATTTTCCTTTGATTCTTTACTTTCCTGTTCAAGTTTGAATTCTTTTGAAATGTACAGATACAGGTGGTAGGTAATTTTTTCTGTAGGCATCCTTAATACCAAAACACAAACCTATTTAGTGCACAAACATATGATGTTTTTTAAGCACTGATCTCGAAGGATTAGATAAATACTAAACCAAACCAAGGTTTACCTGTATTTTATCTAAGACACCAGTGCTGTCCATCCTGCTGGCCACATTTACCGTATTGCCCCAAATATCATATTGTGGTTTTTGGGCTCCAATTACTCCAGCTATTACAGGTCCATGGTTGATACCTGGAAAAAGTCAGAACTAATAAAAAAAAGAAGTCCACAAAACAAGGACACAGTGCATCTAGTAATGTGTGCATTTAGCGAACATGATACTTAGCCCATGACAAATAGTCATGCAAACAATAGTCTGCTCACAGTTGTTTTATCAACCATTTACAGCAGGATGAGGTTAGTTATGAAAATGCCAAAAGGTACTTGCTCTATTTTTAGGTTAGCAGCGCCCATCCTGAATAAATTTGGTATTTTCTATGATTGGCATCATAATAACCTGTAACTGCTGTTATTAGGTAGCATGAGGAACACATTATGGGAAGGCAGCAGCTCAAAACAGATATACAATAGTTCAATTTCAACTTGTACTGGCAAGGGCTTCTTCTCTCATAGTTATGGCTAAATCACATGACTTTTACAGCATTCTTTCCTTCTTAAATGTACAATAACTAATGCGAATGAGCTGAAAGGATTTGAAGCTTGTTTAGAAGGCTAGATTGCCCATAGAATGGTCCTAAATAACTGCAGTATAAATATATGAATTGCAATAATAATGGAGTAAAAATAACAAATTGCTAACCCTAAAATGTGCATTGTAAGAGTGACAAACAACATCCTATATTCAGTCATTAGACTCTGAGCATTTTTTATATTACAGTCAGTTTGTGTCCCCTGCTACATTTGTAAAGGGAGTGAGTTGTACTTTACCAGTAGGGATGGAAACCAGGAGGCAAAATCAAAAACATTATCATTAATCATTGTCAAATATGCTATAATTGCAACTACTCATAGTGATGAACTGGGAATCCAAGTTAGGTCTAGTAAAAAATAAACTCTAGGAGTTTGGATTTCTAAAATTGCCAATGGATTATACGTTCTAATCATTCCTGGGCAAAACCCATCACTAGGAATATATTTCTGCAGCAAAACGAAAGTCTGGTTGTAGCACAAGGAGGCATCTCTGAGTTGGATCATCTGGTATGGATCATGTATAACATGTCCGCCTGGCAGCATGGGCTAGCAACTAGCCTGCCTAGAAACCCTATAAAAACTGACTGTAGCAGTTAAACTTAGAAAGTTGAGGAAATATGCAAATTCTATGAGATACCAGATGGAACCTGCTAAATATTTCTCTAAGAGCTCGGGATTGAATGCATAAAAGGACTCAGGCCTTGCAACAGTCTACATTAAGAACCAAGTCATGCTATTTCTCCCTCATTACATACAATATGTAGAAACCACTAGACTCAAGAGTGGAACCCACCAAAGTCACATGCTGCATAGTACAAGCTGGCAAGTAAGGAATACTGTAGAGATGCATGTAGCGTATGCTCTGTTATGGTCCACAAAGTAGGGCAGTGTGGCAGGATCTTCCAACAAAATGCAACAGGCAGGAGGTGACTTAATTTTTTACCCACTTCCTGATTCACCATTGGTGAAGTTTTGAATAATAACTCGGGCTGGAAAGTCAGTTTCACACCTCTCTTCCTCCAAGGGGACTTCTACTATACCTGTTAGTTATGTGTTTTGTCCACCCAGGCGTTCTCATATATGCTGCTGTATGAGCCTTCTCATTACAAGTAAATATTTGATGGGGCAGGGCTGGAAGAATAGAACTCTCTGTGCAGGTGAAAGCTCTAAAAGATGGTGATACCATCTGTTTCCTTCTCTCATATCCAAAGTGCCATTTAATTATTTCATGAAAAGGTTAATAGTGTTCAGAAGGACAAACAGAGAATATTTCATTTCAAAGTGTCCTATGGCCTGGGCTCATAGTATTCTCCAGGGAACTGGGATCCTTGTGCTTGAAAAGCTTCAGCCAAAATCAGGTACCAAATTAAGTTCCCTACAACACAGACAAATGTTCTAACCAGGAAGTTATATAGGAAACAACTTATTAACCTCTATTTAGTTCTGTAAAAAAAAGCAATATCTGTGCAAAAAATGCTTCAAAAACCTATATGAGCATTTCTAGTAAGTCAAGTACCTTAACTAACAGAAGAGGAAGAACTCGTGAAATATGATTTTATTACAGTTTTAAACTGAAAGTGAGGACCTGTAGATAAGATACTAGTAAGAAATTCTTTACTGTGAGTCTGGTGAGACACTGGAACAAGGTGCCCAGAGAGGTTGTGGATGCCCTGGCATCCCTGGCAGTGTTAGAGTTCAGGCTTGATGGAACTATCAGCAAACTGGTCTAGTGAGAGGGGTCTCTGCCTATGGCAGAGTGGTTGGAACCACATTATCCTTGAGGTCCCTTCCAACTCAATCTATTCTATGATTCTACGATAACCTAGGCTCTCTCCTCCCTTGCCTGACAGCAAGGCACAACTTCTAAGGTACAACTAGAATTTTGGTGAATTGCAGCAATTCTAGGGTTAGATGCTGCCTAAGAAAGATTTGTGTTTAAATCCTAGCAGCAGGAATTATGTTGGAGGTAGATGCCCAGATGTTGCTTTGGCTGCAATTGCTATGGATATCAGATGCTTTCATGGTCAGGTGGTGGTGGCAGCAGAAGAACTGGTGAAGTGATGATCACAGTGGTGCCTGTACTGGATTAAGGTGGTAAAAGTGCCAGTGTAGGGCCTGTGTTCCTTTGTAGATTTAATTATTCCTCATTACTTGAAGCAAAGGGGTTTGATTCTCTGGAAGCGTAGCAATAGGATAAGCAAATACTTAGCTATCTTTTTTCCCCCTGCCATTGAAAGTTTCCTTCATGATTCCCACTTTAAATGAGTCACAGAATCACAGAGAATCACAGAACTTCAGGGATTGGAAGGGACTTCGAGAGATCATGTAGCCCAATCTCCCTGCCAGAGCAGGAACACAGATCAGGTCACATAGGAACACATCCAGGTGGGTTTTAAATGTCTCCAGAGGAGACCTCACCCTCTCTCTGGGCACCCTGTGCCAGTGTTCTGACACCAGTGCTGCTTTAATCAGTTTGCAGACTTAGCTCCAACACTCAGCAGCTCTTTGTCTGTATTGACACTGCTGATATGTTAGCCAGTTTCTGGTATGTGTCATCTATTGCAAGAAAGGAACTTTCTGGTTTTTACAGAAGTATCTACACATTCTTTTAAACCCAGTGAGTTGTGTAACACATTGAGAAAGAAGCACACTTAGACTTGCTTTGTTATTTTTTAACTCTAGCAAGGAATACTAAACATACTGCAAAGGAGGGCTCTCGGGAGCAAATTCATATTTTAAGTCAGCAGATCACAAGATTTGCCAGCGGGTGGCACTGTGAAATAAACATGAAAGGGAAAACAAAAGCAGCCCAGCAAGAAGACACGACAGGAGAATACAGGATTTATGGGTTTCCAGTATTTATTTACTGTTTTCATTTCACACTTTCAAAGTTGCATATTGCATTGTAAAACTGCTGTCTAGTGTTATCGGGAAATAAGTATTTTGGAACATATATGGTTCTTGACCACATCTGAATTATTTTCATCATGCTTTCCAGCTCCTATTTCTCTTTTAAAAATATCATGATGCACAAGTAGAAGCAATTAGAAACTGAAATGTAAGATAAATATACAGCATTGGTAATCTTTGCTCTTAACTGTCATTAACCACAGAATAACAAAGAAGAGAAATAACACTGGAAAGGGTGTGATTCTGTACTCTTGCTCTGAATTTTGTGAGGCTGAAATATTTCTGATTCCAGCCTCACTGGACCCATATAGTTCTTGTCCTCCGAAACCTGTCTGTAGTTTTCTTGTGTCCTTTGATATTGATAAGCTTAAAAAAAAATTTGCAGTTAACAACCTCTAGGAAAGTTATTACAGAGGTACTATAAAGCAATTCAGAGCAATGGGAATGTGTTTTTCAACAATCTGCCATTTAGGATTCCTGCCCTTTTCCAAGTCCTTCAGCTGTGGTTAATGGACAATACCATGGAGGCTGTCTTTATACAAGGCAAAGACAGTGCTATTTTCTTTCATGCCCTTTTTGGTCAGTTCTAGTAATACTTTAATCAGCCAGTACTTTACACTGAATTCCCCTCCTCTTCCATGATGTTATCATAAAAATTCTGTGATACATACCTACTCGTAACTTGAAGTCATTGAATGAATGCTTGTTTATGACATCCAGTTTTGCCACCAAGGCAAATGCAAATTCCACCATGGTTCCTATGTGCATATACTGTCGTTCAGGTTCCTGAATTTAAACAGCCAAATAAATGGAATAAAATATCTTTCCTTAACCTTAGTTGCTGTGTGAATACAACTAAAATATACTGAACACTTGAGCACTTAAAACCTTACAGATGTCCTACTGCCAGCAAGCAGCAGAAGAAAATTACTGTAAAAGATGATGCCATGTCCAGCATCAGTTAGATCAATTATTGGCCAATAGGCCAGGATGAGTTTTACTTACACAATAAAGCAGTTTAGAGAGGATGTATGCAAAACATGCCTAATGTTTTCATCATCAAATAACCAATTAGCTGCTGTCTAACCTCACAGGCATTCAATGTCTATGTGTGCCTAGGACTTGCTCATTAATTGATTTTTTCTATTTTATGCCCCTTAATAATAAATAATAGTCATGAACAGCCCCACAGAGAGTCCTCCCTCTCACTGTTGCACAGCTCAGCATGCTAGTTAACAGTTAAGCTTCAGTGAAATTCACGATTTTAAGAGTTCTTCCACTAAACTTGTTTGATAAATAAGTACATAACTCTGAGAACATCCAATATACTAGAAAATTAGTAAAATACAAGAGGAAGATGACAACTCATCCTCTGTGTTCCAGTTTACTCGCTCAGAGCTTATACCTCTATAAAGGTTATAGACTTAATGTCTCCTTACACATCAGCACTGTAGCCTGATTTCTAAGTAATGGTTTGAGTCCCATCATGCTGAGGAGAAAATTGATTTTCAGGCTCCCACAGGATAGGGCAAGACTCTGACAAAAGAATGATTTCATAAGAGATGGTCTCACTGATCTCTATAAGAAGTGACAAAAATCTTCCTCATTTCCTGATATGAGGTGACATAAGAGATGGACAGATGACAACTTTGGGAGATGATTCATAGAGCAGATACATCCGCACAGGTGGGACAGTAGTGGTACTTGTCAGAGCACCTCTTTAGATGAATGAAGGATGTTTCTTTTGAAGTTCACCCCTAGCTAAGACAGATGGTTTCCTATTCAGTTGATGTATTTGATACCCATCCTTAGGCACTTCAGTCTTCCTTGCGTGCTTATTTTAAACTGGGGGCTGTTCCCAGCAGCATGTCTGGCAGTCAGCCACTGCCATGCTAGGTTCTGCAAAACCTGTGCGTCTTTGGGCATCTTGTCTGGAGGCTGCTGATCTCCTTTGAAAATGTGTACTAAATCACTGAAGGAACACTCAAACTTGGATCTCTTGATTCACAGCTTGTGGAAATAGTACAAAAGATAAATTTCTTCCTGTGCACACACTAAACTTGTGACCGAGAGATCCTTATGTTTTGTCATCTTCAGTCCATAGTTCTGCATTTCCTTCATTCCTTTCACATCTCTGTTTTAAATGTCAGAGCTAATTTAAAATACTTATTTTTTTGTTCTCAGGATCCTTAGGGTCTATAGTTCAGGTGTTAATTGCTTGTGCCTAGAAGGAACATGAATTTGGCAAGAACACATTAATCCTTAGCATAGAATGTGTTGATTCATAATTGCTCTCTCTGTGAGGCTAACCTGTAGTACTCAAAAGATCATGGCAAAACCAAGGTTTTCCTTAAAAGAAATTAATTGCTTCTCTGAACTTTATTTCTACTGATTCCTGTTTCCAATCTACCATATTAAATAAAGCAAAAAGGAACAGTCTCATTGCTGAGCCTGAGGGTTCTGTAAGTGTATGATTAAAACAGCTACTCATCCCTCACAACTTCTTGCAGTATTTTGTACACTCCATACATTCTGTTCAGCTGCAGCCTGTAGCAATAAAATGTTGTACTGTATTTCCAGTATAAAGTCTGTTTTAGACTCAGCAAAGAGAGAGGTGGCATTTTCAAATTGCAGTGTGAAGATTAATAATGCATGGAGACTACCAAAGTATACCTTTGTCCACTATAATACAATCTACATGAATAAGAAAAAACTAGGTTGCAACACTTTACATAATCTGCGATTTGATGATCAGAATTTTAGCCTACATTTGAAGATGCTTTTTATTAAGCAGGAACCTTTTCCCGTACCTGACACTGCTCTTGGTTCGGTGTAGCACTCAGTCCTGTTGCTGCCATGTAAGTGCTTCCAATGGTCTTTATCTTTTCAACTCCACTGAACTTTGGCTTTGACAATAGCTGTAAAACAAGGATGGCTATTCATTATTCAGATTAGCAGCCATATTACTTTAAGAGCATTGTTACTCTAATACTTATTTTTAGAACAGTTTCTTAATAGACACCAAATTCCTTCACCAACATGTACAGGCCAAAGGACTTAAGGATAGATAAAACAATGGTTACATCCGCCAAGGAGTGGGTATTTCTGTATGTAAAAATACCTTTTTATTATAAAGGGACTAAATTTATATTAATGAGAATAAGTTTTACATACTTGAAGCCTTTGATACTGGAACTGAGTCACCATATGAGTTTTAAGCAGCTTTCTGAAAGTATGTTTCTCTTCTGTGCCACTGGGATAATCTGAGTCAATAGGACTAAAATCCAAGGATTTTATTTCATATCCCAATTTGTTTTGAACATTCCAGTGATTTCCAAATGGACTTGCTGCTGAAACATCCTCCAGACTGTGCTCCCTGAGTCATAAAACAATCTTAGGGCCATTTTCTAGTATCTTTCTCACTAGTAACTTCCTTTAGGACAAATATAGTTCTCAATATGACCTTTACAACTGTCTTTTCACAATCCATCTGTAGCCATACTCAGCACTTGCTTGCAGCTTCAGATAGTGGAATATCAAGACTTACCTGACACTTTGAGTTGCTCACATATTAACTGATAAACACCCTGTATAATCAGACCAGCATGGATCAGATGTAACACAAAGCTGTATCATTTTAGGGGATGCACATTTACATATCTGACTGTAGGCAGTAGTATTTCCAAACTGTAGTTAGTAAGTGACATGTAATATGAGTGCCTCGTGAACTGCAGCTAATGGGCAAAAATTCCTCCATCAGAGAATCACCTAAGATTCTCATTATATCTGATCTAAACCAGTTGAGTATAATGTTAGATCAATAGTTGATTTACTTGATTTACCCCTTTGCTTTGTTTTTTGCTTGTTTTTTTTTTCATTTTATACTCCCTGCAAGCAATTTCCACATGTTCTGCTTTCCTTTTCAAATACATTTTCTTACTGTTGCATACCCCGGGTTAATAAGATTGAAACAATATGTTGATTGCTGTTAGAAGTACATACATCATCGAAGTCAGCAATGATCTCATTTAGCAGCCTGAGACATTCCAAGCCTTCCTTATTTACATCAGATTCTGTGTAAAATTCCTTGAAATCCGGAACAGAGGCAAACATGACACAGACACAGTCATATGACTGGTGATATAGATCCTGTCCAGAAGAAAACAGAATAGAGAAAAAAAAATTACATACTCTGCTCTAAATAAAGCAGAGGTGATCAATTTGATCCATAAAAGAAGCACATGGTGAGGAGAGATAACTCCTTTGTCTGGATAACATAAACTGGATTTAGGCCATTTAAGCACCTGAATGAAGTATTTAATTTGAGAGCACAGTCATCCTACATGTCCTATTTTATCAGTACAGCAGATGCACCTACCTGGAGGGTCATTTTAATACCAGATGGCATAACCACCTCTATCTCGGTCAGTTATGGAAAATAAGAAAATAGCATTATTTTTTCTAAATGTAGGCATTCAAGAGGATTGTCTGAAACTACATATGATGACTAAGGAATTCAGAAGCTCAGGTCCAAATGGACTTCTCTTTAGTCCAACCTCCCAAACTTAAAACCAGATCCACATTGTAATACTGCAGTGATGTGTGCTGGTGGTTGTCTTGAATATGTATGCACCCAGACTTGGTGCAGAAATACTCACATTAACTTGAAATTAGTTAACTGGAGCAGTAGAAGATTAACAGATTCTGTCCTCAAATATTTAGCTTTTGCAATTTGCATTTTGCTTTACACCTGCCTTATTCAAGTTCACCTCAGCCATGTCTATGTTGAAGCTGCAGTACCATTTGCACACAAATACACTCAAAAGTTAATATTTGATGTGCTGAGTGTTAGTTTCATTGGCCAGTACAGAGCCTACATTAGCTGGTTATCTCAGGTAAGAGGGAGATACAAAAGCAATTATAGCAGAACGTAGATCATCACACATACTTTTGAAACTTGACCTGAAAAAATAAACAGGTTGTATACACCTGGGATCAATTATTTTGAAAAATAGATACTTTTGTTCATATTTTTACTAGCTGGAAAAATGTAGTATATTAAATCCATCCAAATAAATAGTACACTTAATATTAACACACAATTCTATTGTCCAAGGAATTCTGTTAATTAGTTTAAAAAATTGTTTTAATTCATCAGATAATCATTAGATAGCAGCTGTTTCATTTTCTTCATTGAATTCTGCTGATTTTGCATCCTGACAATGTACACTGTGCCAGAAATACACTGTTGTAAAGATACTTTTTGTAAAGTTTGTGAAAAAGACAAAATCTAGGCACCGAGGTGATACTGGCACACTGCCATATCTGAAATAGTACATGGAAGCACCATGGAAAGGTTTATTTGAGAATAAGTTGTAAGAACACAGGTCTGGCTGGAACTAGAACTGAACCTTTAAAGGGAAAAGAGACCAACTATTCAGTGCCACAGGCATATGATATTACTGAACAATCTGAAGCCGAGATGGCAGAAGATGGATTCATTTTACCACTTCATAATACAGGAAACAGAAGATAAGCAGAACATTTAAATGTAGAATAAGAAAAAATACTTTACACAAGAAATGTACAAATATGTATTCAACAACATGAAAAACAAAAGCTTGGAGGATTAAAAACCTGAATGTTTATGTGAATACTAGAAAAATGCATAAATAGGAAGTCTCTTCCATTACATTTATAGGTAAAAGCAGAACAGCAAATAGCACATTAATCTTCAAATTGGAAACTGCCTGCACATGGCAGTTAAATGGACTGCTGATGGCTGGCAACTCCTGTCTTACTGTGATTGCCACTGAACAAAAATGTGGAGCCCTAATTAGCTATTAGGAAGCATCTTTGATGTCTTCCCTAAAAGTAAAAGTGTTGCCCAGAATAAATAATGGCAACTTGCACAATTCACAGTCATCAAGAAGAGAAATATGACTGAGCAAAAAAGACAGGAGCAGAGCTTCAAATAAAAGTGCTGTTATAATACAGGAAGATCAGTAAGCTTTATGCTGCTGGCTGTCCACCCACTAAAGGGACAAAGAACCTGTAAGAAAGGGTTGCAATCACAATTACAAACACAAATCTTTTTCTATAACCAGAGTTACCATTCCTTACTCCCCTCACCTCAAAATAAATGAACATATTGTATGTGAACAATTGTCATATGCTGAAGCTGAGCAAGAGCGTCTCATTTCTCTTCTTTCCTCTCTAATACAAAGACAATATCCATCCTGCTATTACCCTATAGCATAGTACCAGCATGGAAATGACAACAAATGTCATTGTTTACAACAAGATGAGTAGTAACCATGTCTGTCACAATAAATGTCAGAGAACTTTAAGGAGGTATTTCCTACCAGTTTATTTAAATCATTCATAATAATAAAGGCTGTAGCAATTGAGTATTTTCATTTTCCTCTAAGTACTTCTCTTGAAACAGTACTCTCCAAACTGTTTAATCAGAAAATGAAATGGCTTAGTTGCTTTCAACAAAAATAAAATCATCCTGTCTGCAGCATTAAGTCCCTTGTTTTTCCCTTTTTCCCCTTTTGATAACACTTGAATTCTTGCTCATTGGCTCTCTTTACTGTCTTCTCCTCCAGTGCCTGGAGACCTTCTTAGGACTGAGGCAGCAAACTGGTCCCGTTCTGCCACTTGGAAGAGTGTACTATTAGCCCCTCTAGGACAAAATTTCTGTTCAAAGTAGGGTCCTGGCTCCATCCTGCTGTGACTGAAACAGTATTCCTCTTGCTGAGTAATGTGCTTGCCATTTAGCTTGCAGCACAAAAACTCCTAAGTATGTTTTACTAATAGAGGACCTGGATATTAACAGCATAAAGGGAAAGACTGCACAAGCAAGGTGCAGATGCAGTTATTCCTGGTCTTGTTCCTTGCTTTTCTTTTTATATTTGTTCCTGTCTTTCTCTCAAATGAAAAGTCCTCTGTATGGTACTCTGTATGGTCCTATGAATGCAGACTGTAAGCAGAAACTCGGTCCTCTGTATGCAGACTGTAAGCAGAAACTCAGTTCCAGAGGTCATAGTAAAGCAAATAAGCATTTATTAGAGTTCCCTCTGGGGTACCTTCGCTTTTACCTTATCAGCATTAGTCAATGTATATGCTGTTATGAAAAGACCTTTGTTGATTGTCTAAAAGTACAGTCTCACTCATCGATCCACTCATTTTTCCTCCTTTTTACTCCTACTGCCTGTTTTACAGCAGCATACTTTGTCTTTTTCTCTATACAGCTGCATGCATAAGATTCCAAGAGAAGTAGCATTCTAAAGAGACTATTCAACAATTAGATTAGTTTTCATCTCAAAGTCTGGTTTAAACAGAAAATAATACACATAAAACCACATTAAAATTCAGGCTAATGTGGCCAAATTTCAATTCAGTATTTGTTTACCTAAATATCCACACAAAGAAGACACATTCATAGGTGTAAATACATGCACCTTTTAGGTGCAACACATCCTGCTGACATTGAAACAAATCTTAAGACATGGCAGATGCTTATATTCCTAACCATTTCCAAGGATTTGAAAGCTTCTTCCCACTTCAAAAACTGTGTTGAAAGAGAAACAAAACAAGAAATAAATACTTTTTTTTTTACAGGAATGCCCTTGAAACTGTGAAATTATTTCTACTTCTCCTGGGATGATAGGCAGGAGAGCTTTGTGCATTACAATTTCTGATCTCATTAAATTTACTAAAGCTCATTCCAATGTAAGAATCTTGAGGGGTGACAATATAAATCCAGTTGCCAATACAATGGTGAGCACATGTTGTTACTCTGTAGGGGAGCTGAGATGGAATAGCACATAAATGAGAAAGCAATCTCCTGATGGTTTGCTGTGTTTAATGCCTGAACTGAGAACTGGAGCTGAGCCAACTTGGCTTCCAGCCACGATCTTCACTGGATTCAAAGAAACCCCACAGCAATCTTCATTGGACATTAGCTACCAAATGAATATTTGCAGGTGGTAATAAAGTACTGAGGCAAAGTACAGGTAATTAAAACTATTGCATTTAAGATCTCTATAACCACTACTGCCTCTAAATGCTACTCTATCAAAATTTTTAAATCTTTTTTCCTTCATTAACACTGTAAAGTAATGTCAGGACCAAATCTAATTTCAACCAAAGTCCATGTTGGTCTTTTAGCTGACTTTTCTGGTGCTTGGATTAGATCCATAAGCAGCAAGTAATGATGTAACTCAGTATTCAGAACCTCTTTCCATAATTATTAGCATAGCTGCTTTTTCAGGGAACAAGTTAATTTTTACTCCAGTAAGCAAGGTCTCCAGTCACCAGAAGACAATTCAGAACCTGGATGCATCTCTGCTCTATTCCCAAAGGCAAAAATATCTGAATCCATATGATTGAAATTTAAATTCATATTGATTTAAACATCCCCTTGCTCCTCCTCAACCTTTTTTCCTCTCTTTCAGAAGGAAAAGTTTCCTGGCCAATTCAGATAATTTCACATTTTCCACTTCAAGGTATTATGATGCATTCATTGCTGTAAAGCAAACCTTTCAGGTAGGTAAGGGGGAATGGAAGTGACTGTAAATCTATAATCTCACTGTATGGATCTACTATTCAAATCAGCTTTAAGTGCTGCTTCCAGGATATGCTGCTTTCTTACAGAGCAGAGGGTACACAGAAATGGCTGACCTCATTCTTCAGGTTTCTTGCCAAGAAGTGTTCAGCTACATGAGCTGGAAGCACATTCTCCAGAAGCACCCGATTTAGGTTCTCCATGGTTTCAATCTCTTCCCGCTCTTTTTTGAACTTGTTCTTCCACAGGAAGTCCAACCTACAGTAATATTCATTCTGTTACAAGAGGACACAGAGGTAAAGAAACAATAGGCATCTTGTCCTGATGGAGTACAGGTTTAAGAGACAAAATAAGCACAGTAAAGCACCCTACAAGGCTATTATTTGGTCACTCAAGTACAATTACACACAATCAAACCCCAAGTATGCACCATATGACATATTTGTAAGCTCCCCTCAATGAAAAAACCCATAAAATGGGTTCCACAGGAAAAAATAAAGTTGCAAGATCCTTTAAACAATTGAAAGCATATTTATTCATGCTCAGGCTTTAGTAGAAATGAATTACAGAAATAAAATACTATTATAGAAATAATTTACAATTTTGCAACTTCATGCAATGTCTTCCTTATCTGAAGTGCCATAAATTCGGTAATTATTTCTCCAGTACAGCCTCCAGTGGCCTGCCTGTATCATTTGAGATGGCACAAGCCAAGAGCTATTTTGATGTAGTACACTGGTTTAATGCTGTCATGCAGCCTCAATGATAACTATGTTATTAACCTGGAGAATGGGATTATGATGACAATCTTATTATAGAAAAGAAACCTTCAAATGTTGGATAGTAGTATTAACAGTCAGTAAGCATTCACATCAAAATGCTTGAACAGTAGCTGTCATAGCTCAAAATGATTCATAGGGGGTTTTTTTTGAGATCACAGCCAAAGTTAGAGCAGAAAGTTGAAATGAGATGGTATTAAAATGATTTGGCAAGCTTTTAAATATATATATTATATATTTATACATCCAGGTTCCTCACAAAGATGATAAATTCAACTGCCACCAATTGTGTTCATGCAGAAAAAATCCAATAAAAACCTGGAATGTCGGGATTATTTTCATAAACTGACAAAAGTAAACTGGATGTGTAGCATTAAAGTGAAATTTGATATCCATACATTGTACCATCTTTGTACTGAAAAGAATAGATGCTAGGTAAGCTGAAGTCTTCAAAAAGATACAATTTTTCTTTAAGAGTTAATATTAAATGGATTTTATTTACTGTTGTATTATTTTTTGAGTGAAATTTAGGCTGCTATAAAAAACATAAGACAACATAGAAAAACTACAGAAGACCATATCCTACCATTTGCTTTGAAATTTAAAAAAGTTAATGTTTCTTATTTCAAAGAGAGTAATTCAATTTCATATTTTTAAAAACCAAAAATCACTACTTTATTAAAATTTTAAAATGCGTGGTTTTCCATTTTTATGATCTATCCAATGCATGTCAGTAAAGATCCTGCCCAATCTTGGTAGCCTTGCGGTCATATGAAAACCAAGGTTTTCATGTTATTTCTAGAACCTTTTCAACATATCCTCCAGGACAAAAGATTACTAGGCACCTGTGCAATCCCGGAGGTTCAAATCGGTGGTAACTTACTAGGCTAAAGCAGTTAAGTGCAAAAAGAACTCATTATGTCTCATTGATTGCACAGAGATATGTTTATCTCACCCAGGTCTATTTTCAAATTTTGTCTTAGTGAGGCAATGAACTAATTCTCCTAATTGAAAGAATGTCACATAGGAATTTATGATAAGCATCCCAAGAGTAGCTGCCCATGACAAGAGAAATTAGTGTTATGGCATTCAGCAAAGGCAGCACTAAAGCAGAAATTAAACCTCAGGTATAAGGAGCCTCAACTCACAGCTGTTACTTACAGACAGCAAGTCTGAGAAACTGTCTCAACATGGAGTGCCAGCAGATGTCTTAGAAGACCTTGATAAGCTGATCAGCAAGAAGTCCTCAGTCCTAAAGTGACCAGAATGAAAAGCTGCTTATCTGGACCTTGTGGCAGATAGCCTGATCATTCAAAACAGCCACTGTGTCAGAGAATTGACAGATGGTAAGGATATAAAGCAAAATTTTGGAAAAGAACTAGGAAGAAAAGATCCTGGGAACAATGTAGCAAGAAGGTACCTCAGAAAATCCTATGCGATGGAAAAGATCTATTTAGACATACTAAAGCTAAAGCTGACACAATGGGGAAAAGCTGACACCTTTTCTTGTAAACTTGTCTCCATCTAATACAAAGAAGTCAATGGCATGTGAACAGGACTGAAATTTGAAGTAATTTTTTACCACATTCTTCCTAAAGGAGCTCTTGGAAATACTACACTATAAGAGAAGGATTGTTTCACAGAATAAACACTCATTAAATAAACAGAAGAGGAACTGCAAATAGTTTCCACAGCTGAGGAATCTTGCCATAAATGCAATATAATCAATATTGGGAAAAAGCAAAATAATCACATCACAGGGTAAAGGGATATGTGTAGTTTTAGGTACTGACGAGGAAGGAATTCACAGGCTACATCAAGACTGATAGTTCAAACTGTAAGAGAGATTTAGTGCTCAATAATGTTTAAATCTAAGCACACTGTAAGCACACAGTCTAGCCAATACCAGTCTGCATTCTCCCAGGCAATGCCTGGGCAGGGTGCAAGAGTCAGCACTCTCAAGATATAATCCACTTCTGACAGCTTGTAACTGCGCATGCAGAATGAAATGTGTCACTTTGTCTTGAGTGCCAAGAAATGGCTATAGCTTACACTGGTATGACTTCTGGCTGCTTATCCTCATCCTATGCTCATTTGTTTGGCACAAGCACAGCCACAACACAAAACCAGGCCAGGAAATGGATCTGGCTGAAACCAAACTATTTTCCATCATTAATTTAAAGCCAGATAATTTCCCCATTTTGGGCCACTATACAGCTCTACAGGCCGGTGTGCCAGTACAAAAATGAGTAGCTGAGGGAAGATCCATCCTTTTCATCGATGGCAACAGTGTTTAGCATTGTTAAAATAAACAGATTTTAGGGAAGAGACACGTTATTATCTGCAAAGTAACAACTGCAAACAGAGAAACTACTTTCATATTGCCCTCTCAGGAAGAAGGGTGAGGAAGAATTTTACTTTATCTACACTGACAAAATAGCTTGACAGCATTTTGTAAGTGCCACTCAATGAAAGTAGCAAACAGAAAGGAAATTTAAAAACAAGAAAATTGACAATCTGCATATTACTTTTTATCAAACTATGAAATTGATTATCAGACAATACTAGGAAAACCAGAAAGACTAAATGGGTTAGAAAAGGATCAGATACCATAACAGAAAGCAGAGTAATCAGTAGCTGTTAAACAGCCAGCTGGTGGGAAGCATATGTGCCTGGAAGGTTTGCTCTACATAGGTTCACTTCCTCCCTTATTTCCATGCCATCACTAATAGTAACTTAAAATGGCATGTCTTATGCCAGGTGTGTATTAATAATTAGTTCATAAAATTTTCTAGTTAACATCTAGACTTTGCTTGACAGTATTTGAAAACAGAGTCTATTTTCTTTTTGAAGGGAGAATAAATTAGCAGGAAAATCAAAGGCAACAGAAGGAAGAGCCACAAACAAATCATATCATGACAAGGATTCTAGACCTACAGATGTGAAAACAAAGACTTTTTCCATTACAGGATCTTCAACTGGTGAGACAGGGATCAACACCCACACACTGTTGTATGCAAAATAAAGTTTCATATTGAAGTGACTGAACTCACAAAGAAACACTCTCCCTGCCCAATGAAGAAGATGCTCCTTTGTTCCTTTTTTCTTGGTGTTCCACTCACCACTGACATCTGACACTGTGGTGATAGAGACTAAAGGTTCTCAATTAGTGTAGTGAAGTATTTACCCCATTTTCTGAGTGGAAATATCTGTGCACCTTCTGCTACTGTCATCAAATGAGCAAACAAATTCTGTCCTGGCATCAAGACAGATGAAGAATGTTACTTCTATCTCAGGAAGGATGTTCTCTGCTACAGCAAATACTGGAGGATCTGCCAGATAAGAACTTTTTGTCTGGTAACCTGCAGGGCCTGCTTGGCAATTTAAATGACAGGCATTATGTTTGGGGGAATTGTAATGTGAGTGATTTATGGACAGTATGAGATAAGAACCTTCTCAATGCTGCAGGCTATGGAGATACAGGCTGTTCACAAGATCTCACATGGATTACCTCTTCCATCTCAGAGCTCTGTCTTGTGCCCTGCATCATTCCTGGCACAGCCAGCTGGAATTGCAGCTTCCAGCCATGGATCATGTACAGAGATGAGGATTTAGATAGAGAACTTACCCTGCAGCTGCCCTTATCTTCATAGATACACATCATTTTTCCATCGAAAAAGCACAACTGGGTAATGAAAATAGTAGTTTCCTGTTGGGTCATAGTTTTAATGCAACTGTGGCCCTGGCATATGGTACACTTCTGTATGCATGCGACATTGTTTCTGTGTCTGCATCAAATGGTAATAACTGTGAGGAAAATAGCTTATAATTAAGCAACCAGGGAGACAGCAGATGGATGCAGACAGATGGATGCAGACAGATGGGAGCACACTAGGAAGCTATGAGACAATATTGGTCATCAGGACAAGCAGTAGTTACAGCACACTATCAGCATAATGTCTACAGTTTCAGAGACATTTATTGGTGACTTTTAAAGACATATCTGAAGGCAATTAATAGCTTCTGATCCCAAGGGTGTGGGGCAGAACAGAATAAAGGTGTTTGTGAGAAAATCTAAAATATGTTTCAGAAGGTAGGACGTTGGATGTGGAGGCTGGCATTGTATCCTATAATGTAGACAAAGTGTGCATCTTACCTGTCTACCCAAAACCAGTAATGTGACAAAGAATATAAACAAAGAAATTGAGCCCATTGTCTTCAGGTCTTTCAGTATTCCTGGCCTATAAAATAAAAACCATAAGTAAGCTCAATAGTTAAAACAAAATAACTTTAGCACAAGAATAACACCGCAACTTACACAACTTTCTGGCATTTGAATTAAGACCATTTAAGTACATTATGCTTTATTATTAGGACAAATAATAGTATTTCCATAATGCAGCTTAAATTACTTCTACATTCTATGCAAATATGCCTATATTTTAAAGTCCAGTAATAAGATAAGGATTAAGTAAAAAGCAAATCCTTGTTTTATGACAAATGGAGAGCATTGATGCTTATTATATACAGATTAAAAACACCCTCTTTTCACCTCACAATTACAGAAGGTAAAAACTAGATCTTAAACTCTTAATTGTGAAAAGACACTAGAGGTAACGGGATACAGTTTGCACTAGCAATGACCTACTGATGCCACTGAAAGAAGAACCTGGGTGAGAGATTTAGGAATGAAAATACCAACAAACATATTGCTTAAGTGGCAAAATCAATATAATTTCCATCAATGCAATGGAAAAATAAAGACATTGTGTTTGTTTAATAATATATAGATTTACAGGCAAAAAAACATACAGTTTTTTAAAATTCAGATCCTTTTCCATGTTAGGCTCTGTGACCTAAGGATTTCAAGCAGTTTAGAGCATAGAGAAAAGGACACTGAAACTACACGGAATACTCAGTTTTACCTTGTGGCATATGCACTGCCTACTTAGCCTACAGAGAAGAGAATCACCTTTTTGTTTTGAAAAAGAAGTAGAAATCACATGTGTCCAGAAATTATTTTATGCAGCTATACTCAGAATTAAAGTAATGATTTTGTCCTGTATATTACCACCAATAACAAAGGTTTCATTAGTCTCATTGGATATTTAATGTACAAATTTGCAAACACAGAAGAAAATTGAAAACGGTCCACTTTTATCAGTAGCTAAGACTGCATTTGTGAAGTTTTGAATCTAGATTTGAAGAAGCTGATTTTGTTTGGCTTGTAGCAAATATGCTTTAACAGCCTTAATCAACCCTAAGAAACCTCAATGGTGACTTCTTCCAAATGTCCTTAATTATAAAAATGCAAATTAAACCATACTCTATTTCCTATTGCATGTGATACAAACACCTTGCTGACCCTCATTTATTTTGTTCCAGTCTTCTGAGGTGTGACTCAAATCACTCTTGATTGCAGCATGACAATGATTTTAAATAGTGATTTGTAAATTATGTACTCAAACACGTGGGAAAGAAATCTGTTCCATATTGAAAGAACTACCATTAAGTTTAGAAGGACTGGAGTTATGCACCTACCTTCTAAGAGGTGCTGTTGCATACATAAATTTGCTGTAGTCATCCAACATAGGCCCATGAGTGTGCAGAAGGATTACATTGTAGCCCACTAATGCAATCAGCATTATCACCATTTTCAACTCATAATTTATCCTCAGGAAAACAGAACAGGAAATCAGTCCTAATATGCAGCTGTATATAAAATACTGGGAAATTAAAAATTAAATGGAGAATATTTAGAATTTGATTCTTGAGTAGGGAATCATACATCATATAGTTCTCAGGTTAGTTTAAAAACCAAATAATTGACTGACCACTTCAGCACAGAATCTACAACAACCTGTGTTTTATAGACCAGATGTTGGTATTTCATAGAATGGAGCCTTTTTCATACTAGGCTCCAATTAATCTAAAACACAATTGAATGCAGATTATTATTGTAATTTATGCTCTCTGTTTTTCAAGCTTTATCAATTTTGATAACGCATTTGCAATAGCAAAGTGGGACATTTGTGGGACATCAAAGCTGCTGCTGAAGTCTAATCCAAGAGAGTACTGTCAGATTTTTATTCTTATGCCACAGTATGGTTTTCACCAATACTTGAGTCTAGTAACTATCCTATATGCATTACTAGCATAAGGTTCAAGGTAAAATATCCAAAGATCTACAAACAACAGTTTTATTCACAGTATTTGCAGTATTTGTAAAATGATACAATACACAGTTGTCATGATCCTCATAGAAATGCAATTTTACAAACTCTAGAAATAAAGCAAAGAAGAATATAAAACTATTAACATAGCTATGCATAATGTAAAGATTAAAAAATCCTGTTTTCAAATCTTCTAGAGTTTAACTAAATAAGAACACAGTCAATTGTTTTTATTAAAAAGCCTTTCCTTTGTGAAAAAAAAAATTGTTGGAAAAGGGTTAGGGCATCAAAATTAATGTGAAAGCAAGAATTATACATTCTCAGTAGAATCATCATCTTAGTAGTTAACATGCATCACCTTTGCCAAAGATATGTCCTGAAAATTTCAGTCCTGGACCTTTTAAGGAAATTATCTTTTCTGAAACTACAAAGTACTCTATTCCTAGATAAGCTATTTTCTGACTACTTGTTATGTTGTGTTTGGCTTGTTATGTTCAACAGCAGATCTTCTGTAATCCCCCCTTTTAACAATCACATTGTAATGTTAATGGTCTGTAGGACACAGACCCCAGTTTTTGGAAGAATGTCTCTTTCCCTCTTCTTGCACGTACTGCTGTGCTTTTATTCATGCTTAGACATCTTCATTTCAGATCTTCTTAATGTAGTAGTTCACTTGTGTTCTATTTCCCCCTGTCTCCCTTTGCCTCTTAATCAAACATCCAATGACAGAAGTGTGACAATTGCAAATTTCACATTTACTGCCAGGCCAGTGATGAAAGTGGTAAATGTCTTCAGGTCTGCCACTGCCATGGGTGACTCTTGTCTGAAGACTGACCTGGTTTCCTCACTGACAGTGATGTGGAACTTTGAATGCAAAGCCTGTTTTGCACTCACTGTGTATTCTCCTGAAAGCTTGTATCATTCATTTATTGGCGTGGGTAAGATCCACTTCTTAGTTATCAAACAGTTTCTGGTTTTTAACCTAACATACATTAAAACCTCTATTTCCAGAAGTACTATCCTTCCTAAATTCCCACTTCCTTCAAATACAGTGTCAGGTGACTGAAAAAAAAAATCACGCTTTTGCTGCAGTCTTAAAAAATGGTGGCTGTCTTACATCAAGCAGATATGGCAACAGTCAATTTAGTGTCATTGTAAACAAAGAAAGAAATATAGAATGAACTTACTGGTAGGAAAAAACAGTTGTTTTGTGCACACCACTGTGTCTGATTACTCAAATTAGGAAAACTTGCGTTGGATGAATTAAAAACTGAGGGAGAAGTTTTCACACTGTCCTCCAGGAAAAACTACAAGAAACCAACATGTAATCCATTAGCTTGTCACCCATTTAAGATCAAAATGCATAGAGAAATGAAGAAGCAGAGAAAGTCTTTCTAATAATAACTTAATTGTGGTATTTCACTGGAAATTGAAATAGAAAAGGGAAAATGACATAACTAGATTACTTGCTCCTGCATGCTCAAACCAAAATGACTTTGTTAACCTCCATATGACACTTGCCATTTGAATAAAAGACAAAAGGCTCTTTGTTACATTAACTTGATATATCAGAAGCTCACACAAACAAGAGACAATGATGAAAAAATTCAATATAAATAATTCCCGTGTTTACCTTAGCTGAACCTCTAATTTAAATATAGAAAGAATCAAATAAAGAGTATCAAGTCTTTACTGAACTTCATTTCCACAGATTTAATAATTCTTGTAATAGTGATAATGCTAATATTAATACTAATGTTACTGAATTAGAAGAGTGGAACCATTACCTCCTGGGTCATCAAATACAGCCAGTTTGCATCTTGGGTAGCCACTATCATACAAAACCCTTTCTGAACAAGTTATATTTCACTGCATTCATTCCACTGATTTGACTCTCACCACTTAAATTGTTTTTAAATTCAACTCATATCCATGGCCAGTTCTCATGGTTTTTTTCTTTTTGTGCTCATTTCACCCTTCAGCTTTCAGATAGTCCCTTTCTCTCCCTAGTATTTATGCTGACTATATTTAATGCCATCTGAGTCTTCCCTATGCTCAACGATCTATGTTCTTCGAGTTTATTCCCAGAAAACAGGCTTTTTATTCCCTTAATCATTCTGTTCAACTTTCCAGACGAGCAAAACTGCAAAAAATTTTCAGATTTTATCAGTGAGTTGCATAATTGCACTAATACTAACTGCAGAAAATGTGTTTCAGACATGGTAGAATGACAGCTCCTTTTCTCATGGCTACAAAATCTTAAAGGCCTGTTGTACCCCATGCAAGTAGGGGTCAGGCAGACCACGAAGTTACAGAAGCTTTAGTGCATTGCTGCACATTGACCCCATCCCAGCCACTAGCACTATGCTGAGCAAATGTGAGGTGGCTTTCCTTCACTGGGGCTCACTTAGCTAAATGTGGTTTATACTTACCATGAGTTAAGAGCAGTCGCAGGCTGACCTTTATTTGTACAGTAGCACTTTCAGGTCGTTTGCCTTCCTAGACATGCTTCTCTGTAGTTTATGTGCAACTACATGTAATTAATTGCAGTCAATGAACTATACGTTAAGAGTCAGTATATACAACAAGCACAATACCAGACTCTACAAGATCTTAATAAACATCTAGAAAGTTTGACACATCCTTCTGTAACTGATCACAAAAAGCTTTAATCATGCACATATGTAGAGTTCCAGTAGTGTAGGTTACCCTACTAGAGCTCCTATGATTTGTTAGTGCACAAGATGGTGATAAAGTGCCCTGTGAGTTCATGTGTACAGACAGATCTGTGTTGTGGGTAGCTACTTGTCAGGTTTGCAGTGCCATCCCACTAATTGCAGATCTGGCAGCTCAGAGTGTTTGTAGGGGAGTCTGCTCTTGCTGGCTGTAGTGTGATGCCAGAGGAGTGACCTATGGAACCGTCAGACCAGGTTCTGACAGCCATAAGTCTCAGGCTCCTGTTAGATAATTCTATGCTTATATACTTTTTTCTTTGCTAGTTCCCCCTTTGCTTCAAATTGCCTCTGAAATTGCTTGGTTTCCATTTAACCCAGCTGATGATGGTCTTTTTTTTAACAAGAACAGTTCTAGGCAAATGCCCTTCAGATAAAAATAACCTTAGTTATTTATTTTCCCCCAACTACTTACACTGACATTCTTATAGGTGCTGTTAATCAGGTCATTTGCAAAGGTGGGCAAAAAAGAATCTAGATATCCTACTAATGGCATATTTACTTTTTCTGCAAAACTGAAGTAGCTGTATTTGTTTCCAGAATCCATGCATGTCCACAGAACAAAAGACTATATAGCATGAAGAACTCAAAATTATATATAATTATATATGCACATATATTTATAAACATTCATTTATATTAAGGCATTTTGATTTTTTTGAGGTTTTTACATGACATTTCTGTCTTATGAAAGTTATCTGTATACAAAGAATGCTATGTGAAGTATAGAATAGAATCATAGAATGTTTAGGGCTTAAAGACCTTCTGATTCCAATCTCCCTGCTATGGGCAGGGACACCTCCCGGTAGACCAGGCTGCTCAAAGCCCCATCCAACCTGGCCTAGAACACTGCCATCAATGGGGCATCCATACATCAGCAGCTTCTCTGGACAAATTGTTCCAGTTTTTACCACTCAGTATATATTCACATCTATGAATACATAAATAAATATAGAAAGGAGGAAAAAAGGAGGATATGCAAATATTGTCATCTCCCATTATTTCTGAATGATGTGTTTGTACTTGTCATTCTTGTCTCTCATCAGTTATCTACATCTGCTATCATATGCTGAAGAGATATATTGTTCTTCAACATAGTATTTTTTGTAAGAGACAGCTCAGTCCTACTAAGCAGTCACTCAAATGACTCAAAAGAAAGCAGTATGTTTTATGAATACAAATGTTTGCCAGGGAACATCTGAGCACACTACCATTAAATTCTCATTTTAACTTAATATTTTAACAGCTTTTTTTTCTGTTGTGTTCATGTAATCTTCAGTCTTCAGCTGTGAAGTTTTTGCCTCACATGATGAAAATACCTGCTGTGCTGCTGTTTCTTTCAGTAGAAACCATGTGGTGACAAATCCTCCCCCCACAATGTGGGGCAAGCAATATAGTGCATCTCTCATTATCTGAGCAAGAATATGCCCAAGACTACATAAAACACTAGTTTAGATCTCACTAAAAGACACTTTCCCACCAGGGTACTTTCAACCCTTCTGTAAGTCCTGCACAATTAGCAAGGCACTAGAACCAAGGCTTCACAATCAACAATCAATAGCCTTTAAATGTGACCAAGCTGTATTTCATCTGACTAAGCAAGTGGGCTTGATGAGTTCCACACTAGTGTGCATAAAATAATATCCAACTAAGTAGGAGGAAAGGTGTCAGAATTTAATATCAAGTGCACTAATCAAACCCGCATTGAATTAAACAATATGGGATAAACAGTAATGTGTGTAAAATTTAAAGAGAGGCTATGTGAACAGGTTGGTCCTGTGACAGATGGGTAGGAGGGAGAGAGCTGGGAAATACTCCTCCACTGAACTACTGAATCACAGAGTAAAAGGCAAAATTAATTGATTCAAGTGCCAAAGACAGTTTAGCTATGGTCATCAACCTCCGATAGCAGGAATGCATGCAGAAGCCATCTGTAAAGACAAATACTACTGTAATTTTATATGCAAAAAGAAGGCATAGCCTACCCTCACAACACTATGAAGTGTTCTTTTGCACACCAGTGAGAAACTGTGCAGCCTAGAGGTAAACTCTTTAGGAAGCAGGTGCTACAGGATCAGCAGCTGCCGAGCAGAGCAGTGCTCAATTGTTGGAAATACAAAGAGTAAAAGCAAAGGTCTGGCATGCTACTGATAAATGCAACTATTTACTGCTTACACTTAATTTGATCCCTTCATTGTTTTCTCTTCCTTAGTATACAAAATTACATTGGAAATGGTTATGTGAGGACTATAAAGAAAAGTACAGAAACCATCTTTATCATCATCCCTCTCACCATTATCTCCTTGCCTCATATAAACACACTACTATATTTGAAATTAATTATCTGATGATCCAGAAGAGCTATGCATGTCCTCAAGACACAATGGTCTACAGTTTTATAAACACAGCTATAAACACTTCACGTATGTGGCCTCCTCTCATGTTAGCAAAAGATAGAGAAGAGGATATTTTTCAAGTATGGCAGAAGCATGTAAATCTGGTATATAGGTTGGAAGATTTACATTTTCCATAACACAAAAAAAATGAAGCAATGATGCTTATGTTCACCATTGTTCTGATTGTTTTTTGGAGACTCTAAGACAAATATGCAGGACTGCTCTTCTTTTTTTTTTTTAATTTTTCTACCAACTCTCCAAATATCCATGTGGCTCAGGAGAACTTTCTACTCAAAATGCATATTACTAATTTCTTTGAAAATGCCCGTTTTGGCATTTGAGTCAGGAATTTATCCCCAGACACCCACATGAATGCCCCAGGAATAATATGGGTAATCACAAATTCTGGTATCATTCTTCGTCATCATAAACTCTAAGAGCAAGTTTAAGGAAATCCTGGAATGCTGAATTATTTACTTGGATTATCAGAATAAATAGCAGCTGATGATAAGACTCTAGTAAATTGGAAAAGGATGATGAAGATGCAGAGAGTATTGTACTGGATTGAACAGGACTTTTAAAGCACTTTGTCTGTGGTTTGTACAGGACTTCTCAGCTTCTCAGTGCTCACTCACCTGCATTATTTGGTGCCCAATCAATAGCAAAACTTACCAAATTCAACTTGCTCAATAATTTCATTTCACTTTTTATAACAATTTGTATGCCAAGTGGAAATGTATGTATTGAAGTCTCAGTGTCCCTGAAGTTGTGGCGAGTGACTGACTCGTTCCAAGTTCCAGCAGCATGAGGAAAGAGCAAGAAGGAACCTACTGGGCAATTACAGAGTCAGATACCATCATGGTATTTGACAGATATGGATGTTCATCTTTGCTCAGGTGTGGAGTAAATGATCGTGTGACAGCATGACTCTCTCAAAGTCTGAAGCACAACAGAACTGCTGTAATTATTACTTCAGGACAGTTTGTGCCAAGTGCTTGCCTTTTCGGTGATTTTTTTCATCTCTGCTTCTCAGGACCTAGATTTTAATAAGTTTTGTAAATAAGCCCTGTCACGTGGAATGGATTTTTTGATGGGACCCTGTATGTACCACTTAAATTATATGACTGCAGCTGTAAATTATCTTTTGTCCTTCTAAGTGCTAGGCCAGGTCAAGTGCTAGCATCTGTTTCTTGTTCTTAAAAGAAATGTATTATGCATCCTCCAAAATAGGCTAGGCCTATTTTGTGCAAGCCCTGTGGGGGCATACAATTACAGCATATCTGCAGAAGTGCTACTCTATTAAAAATATAGCACTGAACAAGGTCAACAACTCTATCAACAGACTTAGTTACACTAGAATAAATTATTTATTAAACAAAACAGCCTCGACTATGAGAAAGAAAGCATATTTGCTTAATTATTTGTCATTGTTGAAACATGGCATACAAGCCATGAATAGAGGGGGAAAAACTTGAATAATATAAGGCAGCTTGTGCTCACAGACCTATATTAAACAATGGAGCAGAGATACTCATTCCTCTGTCAGTCTTCACATTTTTAAAGAAATTATCTTTCAAAGTAAATAGCCCAGTTGTTGAAAATTCACTGTACAAAAGGCACCTTCCTGGGCAAGTATAGCCCTCCGATCCTGTTGCTGTGCGAAGAATCTCTCACAGATGTGATGTAGAAGACTCTTAAACAAAGAGCTCTAGCATGGCTCTTTCACAGAGATCACATGAATCCCAGAAAATGTGAGGCACAATCATTTGATGTATCAAAACCAGTCATTCATTTACCTTCCACCAGCTGACCCTGAGCTGATATGCAGTCTGAGACCTCTGCATCTTTCCCTGCAACACACATTCTCTTATTCTGTTTAATGCAGATCAGCTTGGCAAAAACAGGCTTCCTAAACCACTGATTGCTGGTCTGCTCTATACTTGGCACCAGATCAAATGCTCAATGGAAGCAGCATTAGTCATCCTCTCCTTCAGCTAAGAAGTATTTGATACTTGTGTCACAGCTGTTTTTTAACTTCCCTTCACTGATCATGACTACTTATCTCCCAAATGTGAAGATTAGATTCAGATGTCTGCTGAGACAGCTAGTTTGAAATAAAATTGCACACTCCCCGGCAGTCTTTTCTAACACCTCTTGACCATAAAGACTGACTTTTTCTGACATTTTGGTTTTAATTATGATTTATTGCGTAGGGGATGGTTAGATGCTTTTTATCTCCATTAAATCTTAATGGCAACATTTTGCCTATTTCTACTGAAAAAGTTCAGGGAAATAAATGCCATTAATGGACTCTGCTACTACATACATGTTGTTTGGAGATATAATAATGATACTTCAGAGTCCCTCCCACAATTTCATATTGATATTAAGGAAATACAAATTTATCAATCACATTTAATGTAATTTTTGCTAGACAAACTACTGAGGTTTAGTTGCAACATGGGAATTGTACTTAAAATTATAATCTCATGAATATCATGGAACATGAATATTTGTAATGCTGTGGCCATTACTGACAAAGCACAAAGAGTTTTAAAATACAGTCTGTAACATTTTACTGTCAGTGTTCAGTCCCCATAAAAAAGGGCTTGAACCAATAAAATTGAAAACTTTTTCTAAAGCATATGTACTGAACAACTCCCTTTTGCTAAAATAACTTCTGCAGGGTGAAGGTGAAATTTGAAATGATCTTTACATGATACAAGAACTTCAACATAACAAAACCCAATTGCTGGCGTTATTTATTTAAGACTTTTAAATTTAACAAATAACCATATCGCTGCATGAACTCCAACTCAGAGAATACTTAAACCCAAGTAGGTTATTTAATTTTTAAATTTTTTCATATTTTACAAGTTCAAAATAACAAAGTCTAATCTGATCTCCAGATCAGTCTAACTCCATCCCTGGGTTTTGTCCTGTTGTATGCCAAGTATCTTTTGCTTGGCTATAGGTTATAATTCGTAAAGGCATACAGTCTTCAGCTGAGAACATGGAGAATCAACCGCTTTTCAGAATACCTTATTAAACCTACTAACTTTTTTCACTACAAAAAAGTAAACTTATTCTCTCATTTTCAGCCACAGCTTCTTGCAGTCTTTTCTCCACCAGCCTTAAACCAAATCTACTTAGCTGTATTTTAAATTCTTGAGTTTGGAATTGGTTTTGAGTCTCCCTCTCTTTAAAAAACACCCAACCAACCAAACATAGAAACAAAGAATGATCTACCTTCCTGAAAAGAAAGCCAACAAAAACAAGACTAGCATAATTTAACAGAAAAACAGAAGAGGTTCTACCAGAAATTCCAAAGTGCACATTATGTCATAACTCATTCTGACAAGTTTAGTACTTAGTGCTACAAGTGATTGGTTAAGGGTCCCCTGAAATATTGTGGGAAAACAAAACAAAGCTGAGGAGGTATCATCAGTCTTTACATCCTGTATGAACTTCAAGTAAAAAAAGGACCAGCAACAACTCTAGGGAGTGCTTAGAGTTCAAATTTCAAAAGTACTGAAATGCAAATCTTATTCACTTGAAATGTGACTAACAGTTATGCATTGATGTTGCATTGTAAAATTTTCCTAATTAAATGTTACAGTTCCCATTTTGCAGAAGCAAAACAGCAGGAACACTTTCCTAGGTTTAAGAAAAATGGATCAAGCTCAGCCCCTAGGGTAAAAAAGGAAAGTTTTCTGATCCCATATACTGCTCATCCCATTAGACTAAACAAGGACACTAAGATTTTTAGCTTTATGCACACTACTGACAGATCTACTCTGTATCTGGTGTACTTACAAAAGAATAATGTAAGTAAAGCTTCTGATGCCTAAAGTAGACATAAGCCCTGATAAACTCGTAGTTCAGTACTTTTGAAGTTTTGATATAACTTTGAATTTTCAAAAAACAAGCACATGAAATACAATAATGTATATATTATGATAATAAGGTAATGAGCAGAGGAGGATCACAAAACTGAATAAAGCATAGTTTATTTTGCTTAACACCTTCCATACATCCTGCAAGGAGGCACTTCAATCTTTGAGCAATACTCTCTTTTTCCAAGCTATGTATAGAAACAAGTGATTTGAACAGTTCAAGGCTGGGATTTATAAATCCTATTCCTTACTGATTACATTTATATTTAATAAAATTAGCTCTTGCTGGGCATCCTGTTAGCAGGGGTTCCCAGTATAATGTATGTTTTCTGTTGCTGTGCTTTACATTTCTGTCTATAGCAATCAGTATCATGTGGGTTGCCGGCACAGTCCTGACTCGTAAATTGGACATCTAAACAAATAATTTAAAAAAAAAAGAAAAAAAATTACCCCTTTCTTTCTTGCTTACCATGTTGAATACAGCCATAGTCAATATTATAGCTGTAGTTGTCAATGTGAGAGTGATCCGTGGCCAAGGACGGTTTGCTATTATTCCTGATGACTTCAGGATCCACAACAAAGAAGCTGATGCTTTCTTGCTACATTGCTAAGTTGGAAGAGTTTATAAAAGAAAAAAACAAAATAGATTTAATATATTTAATTACTGTTAACAAGGTAAAATAAAGAAGGCTTAAGATTGATGGCAGCAAAACATTGTACAGAAGTTTTCAATTTTTAAACCCTCATAACAGTTACAGATCATTGATACATGAAACTAAATGCAAATTAAATTTAAATATCTGCCATAATATCAATTCTGATAAATAATTATAATTTGCTAGTACTGTAATAAAAATTCAATACATATTATGAACACTAGAAATACAGAATTTACAGCAGTTAAAGCAAAGAGCAAACTGAGCTGCTTCATTTCAATTGAAAGAGCAATATTTTGTAGCCTGTGGAAATTTTAGAAAGTAAATAATGACTGCACAGTCTTTTGACAGAGAGAGAGAGATATCTCCTCATGCAAGATAAAGGATGTAAACATAGGGACATCCCTAGCAGTCTTAAAAATAGTGGGTGTCTGTGTTTTTCTTTCATTTGTTTAAAAATTCATTTTAAATGAGTGGTAAATCAGCAAACTAAATCAACCTTCCCTAAAACTATCTGGAAATCAAGTAAGCATTTCATACAACAATCAGACAACAATTTGATGCACAGTATTTAGTGAATAGAAATTTCTTCTTACATAGTGGCAAAAAAACCTCTGACTCATTGAACCTACTTCCAAGAACATATTGTAAGAACCTCCATTCACACAGGCATAGTGCCTAGAAGCACAAGGTGCTCACAAAAAGTAAGCAACAATTTGTAGCATATTCACTAAATATAATTTTTCTCAAACTTCCTTTCCAGGATGTACTGCAGACTGCCTAAAAGGATAGTATGACAGCAAAGGGCCAGATAATTCTGCAATGGAGCATGGAGAAACTTCAGACCAGGCATAATGTTATGGCCTGATTCAAAGGTATAGTGGTTATATGGAACCTCCACCACATCTCTGGGCAACCTGTTCCAGTGCATCACCACCGGTGCAGCACTTCTTCCTAATGTCTAATCTGCCCCGATCTAGTGTAAAACCCTTGCCCACATGCCCTGGCAAACAGTCCCTCCTGATTTCCAGTAGGCCCCTTCAGGTGGGAGCTTCTCACAGCAACTGATAGGGTGCTATGAGAAGAGCTTTCTCTTCTCCAGGCTGAACAGCCCCAACACTCTGCCTGTCTTCATAGGAGAGGTGCTCCAGGCCCCTGATCATCTTGTGTCCTTCTTCTGGACTCTCTCCAACAGTGCCACGTCCTTCTTGTGCTGAGGACTACAGAGCTGGCCAAAGTACTCCAGGTGGGGTCTCATGAGAGCAGAATAAAGGGGCAGAATCACCTCCCTCCACCTGCTGACATCTTCTTATGCAGCCTAGGATACAGCTGGCCTTCTGGGCTGTTAGTGCACACTTGCTGACTCATGTCCAGCTTTTTGTTCACCTGTACCCCCAAGTTCTTTTTGGCAAGGCTGCTCTCTATCACATCATCCTCCACCTGTATTGATAATGAGGATTGTCCTGACCCAAGTGCAGAACCCTGCACGAGCCATGCAAACCATGAGGTTTGCACAGGCCCACCTCTCTGGCCTGTCCATGTCTCCCTGAATGACATCCTGTTCCTCTGGCTTGTTGACTGCACCAATCAGCATGGTGTTTATCTGCAGACTTGCTGTCTATATCATTAAACAGCACTGGTACCAGTATGGATCTCTAAGGGACACCACTTGTCTCTCATCTCCATTTGGACATTGAGGCATTGACAGCTACCCTCTGGATGCGACCATCCAGCCAGTTCCTGATCCACTGAGGAGTCCACTCACTGAACCCATATCTTGTCAGCTTAGAGAGAGGGATTCTGTGGAGAACCATGTCAGAGGCCTTGCAGAAGTCCAGGCTTTGGCCTTCCCATGTCCGTGCATATAGTTACACCATTGTAGAAAGTCTCTAGGNTTCCTCTGGCTTGTTGACTGCACCAATCAGCATGGTGTTTATCTGCAGACTTGCTGTCTATATCATTAAACAGCACTGGTACCAGTATGGATCTCTAAGGGACACCACTTGTCTCTCATCTCCATTTGGACATTGAGGCATTGACAGCTACCCTCTGGATGCGACCATCCAGCCAGTTCCTGATCCACTGAGGAGTCCACTCACTGAACCCATATCTTGTCAGCTTAGAGAGAGGGATTCTGTGGAGAACCATGTCAGAGGCCTTGCAGAAGTCCAGGCTTTGGCCTTCCCATGTCCGTGCATATAGTTACACCATTGTAGAAAGTCTCTAGGTTGGTCAGGCAGGACCTGCCCTTAGTAATACCATAGTGGTTGTCTTGAATCGATCTCTTTGTCTATCATGTGCTTGCATGTGTATAAATAAAAGCAAACTTCATGGTAGACTTTATGGTATCCTGCAAGTAGTGTAGAATAGGTTCCCTCCACTGGTGAGAGAGAGAGAAAGAGATTGCATGTTGGAGTTGACTAAGGGCCTGGATCCTAACAGCTGAAGTGTCTCAGATCAGTCCCTGGAGAAACCCAGAAGTGTGTATCTAAGAGATTGTGTGTAATCATTAGGATACTTCAAGCTGAACTGGATGGTAAGTGAAAAATCTACATTTGGATTGATCTAAAATTTCATCTAGTCACTGTACAAGGACAGCAAAAGCTGCCCTATTGGCAAAATGGACCTCAATTGACTAGAGGTCCCTTTTGAGTTACCCACAAACATTAGTGTGGCTGTGGATGACGACAGTCAGAAAGGGCATAGAAAATGTCAGTTCTGATCAGCCAGAATGGAGAAACGAGATCACCAGTGCTGTATTTCCATGACCACTGCTTGATTTTATGTGGGTGCAGATGAAAGAGTTGATCTCTCTAAGGGGTTGTCCTGTGTGTACCATGAATGTCCTTTTGCTTCCTGGGAATACATACTCAGCCTCACTGCCGGTTGTACCTGGATCATGGTACTGACAGCTTCCCATCAGTGGGAGTTGGACAGGTTTCCCTAGCTCTTTAAATCCATCAAATTTGGTTTCAGTGAACCAGGGAAGGAGTGTCTCCTGGTTCTTGGGCTCCTCTAAATACAACAAGATCTCAGTTGCAATTTCAGAAGTTTAAAAACATGGCTCAGTAACAGAGACAAAATAATGTCATTTAAAAAAGGGCTTTCATGCTTTTCTAGTGCTAAGCAACATAAATTGATGGTTTTCTCTGCACAAATGAACAACTAACGGTAAATTAATTCTGAAGATACAGTTGTTTCACACAGAAAATCATCCTCTAATTCTAATATCTAAATTTAAAATTGTTGGTGTCAGATGACAGAGTCTTCTAGAACTTTTCGACATTAACTTCACAATTTTCAACTGTTAAATTAGAACTTCCTTCATTTTCTTCAATGAAGAAATTACAGTAGAGAACTGCTGAGATTGCTTAGCAATGTCCATGCTGAAAACTACATTTATAGCTGAGGACTTTCTACTTTCCAAGCATTTGCACACTTTTGAACAGAATTACATAACTTCTGTACCAAAATTCCTTGCAGTAATTCTAATTTTCTTAGTATAAAAGATTTAGTCAGTATCTGCTGGCTTTTTAGCAAGGAGGAACTAATTGTACCAATTTATTTCTGTAAGACATATTTTTCTGCTTCTGTTTAAAAAAAAGATCTATTGGCAGGTTTATGATTAAGAAAAGTCCAAGAGAATAAACTAATTTTCAGCTAGTAGGAAACACTGCATTGTTGAGCCAGTGTGAATAATCAGTAAAGAATTTCCATTCTTCCAGCTGCTGTTGCTAAAATGACAGATATTGCTGACTGTGACCTGAAGAAAAAAAACGTGTCTGTTACATTGCAACTTCAAAAATGGAGTTGTAGATAGTTATTTCCACTTGGAAAACAGAAGCATATCAGAACACAGTGATGCTTTTCTTGACAGACTCTTTCATGCACAGCTCACACACAATAAAAATCTTGTAAGTATTGCACAAAGAATAATTGGAAAACATGAAGGAATGCACTGTTGATCAGTAATTCACTATGTGAATTAATAGATTTGCTGAAATTCCTTTCACCTTTGAGCAGTCTAAATCCAGTTGATACCCAGCAAAAGTTTAGCTGACTCTTAGTTTTGTTTCTGACTCTTAGTAGTAACACTGGCTCAACTATGCCAGGTTTTCTTTTTGTTTTTTTTTTTTATTGCTAATTCATTAGCCTATGTCAAGCACTTTTTCTTATACCTTATGTATAATTTGCAATTTTCTTAAGAAATGGAGAGTGAGATACAGGGGAGAAAATAATTATTTCTAGAAAGCATGCAAAAAGAGTAAGATAGCAGATCTCAAGATGATTAGATTCTGTGTTTATTCAAAGCAAAGGTGGTAGAATATGGTGCAGTTTCTATAATTCACCAACTGCAAATAGGTATTTGAATTATGAAAGGTGACTAATGTATTAACTTTCCATCTGAACATGTTTAATCTGACAGCTCAGCACGATAGTAATAAATTTTTTTGAATATTCACGCTATTCAAATGTTGTTTTTTTACACACAAACACCAACTTCAGAATTTAACAAAATAAATGGTGTCTTTCTGAGTGAGATCAAGAACTGGCATGAGATTTAATTGTGACAGCTACATTGCAGATGAAAGACAGTGTTGTAAGAACTGTCACGGTTCTCCCTTCACTTGTTAGCAGAGGTTGGAACATGAAGGTCTCTTATTCACAGAAAGCTAAAGAATCAAATTTATATAGTTCAATTGTAGTTCTTTTCAATTT
The DNA here is from genome assembly GCA_013400935.1 of Turnix velox. NCBI lineage: Eukaryota > Metazoa > Chordata > Aves > Charadriiformes > Turnicidae > Turnix > Turnix velox. Next base: position 169,906 of record VZTY01024302.1, on the reverse strand, counting down.
GCATTCAAATACAATTTAGTCCTACAAACAATGAAATCAAGAGAAAAAAATGGCCCCAAATTAATATTTTTTTCACTTGCTTGCTTTCACTCAAGACTTGAAGAAAGCTAAATCCAAAGAACTGTCTGACAGCAATTACACTGACCTAAGTTTGAAGAAAGGTGACTTTTGTATAGAGGCACAAGCTTATGCTTTACAAACTATCAATGGTCCTGTCATTGATAAAAATTACTTCTGAAAGAAGTACTCTAACATCAAGCTTTTGAATTCCATGCTGGGACTTGTAAGCATTTTGACTGCATCTGGGCAAAGTCCACTCAGCTTATATTGGATACAACTAGTTTGATAAAAGTTAGAACCTTAGGTAAAGAACCAACAGGAAAAACTACAGTTGGTATCACATTTTTACTTTCACCATACTTTGCAATGTTTATTACCCTTTCACAAAGGGTCATGTTAAAATGGGTACATGGATCACTTCAACTGTCTCATTCAAAGAACAGAACATGGCAGGGAGCCATATAAATATACCTTCAGGATTCAGTCCTGGTATGTCCCATGCTGTTTTCCTCACTCACGAAAATGCACAGTTACAGTGCTATATTCTGAGTCCTTTCTATTCAAACTTTACTGTTTCACATGAAATTTTTAAAGAATGTCTGTTTTTGAGAAAGTGCAAACCTGAATGACTTTTAAAAGATTGCACTCAGGGCACTGAACTAGAAGAAGGAGTTCTGAACACTACATTCTACATTGACCAAGTCTTGTTCTTCACATCAGACACCACTTACACAACAGGAGTCTTGTCCTGTTGTGGTACTTACACATCATGGATATTATATCTCAGGTAATGCGTGTAAAAGAATCTTCAAAACAATGTGGATGCTCTCTGCTCACATCTTTTTAATTAATTGTAAATTGTATGCACACTGAACTGTTGATGTCAGAAAGCATACTTGGACTTATCTATTTTGAGGTAACTTAAAATCTCACCTTGGGTAAAGACACTAAAAGCCATCAAAAAATATTAAAAGGGAAATTATTGGCAAAACAGACATAAGAAACTGGTGGTTTTCACTGGGTTAGACCACTAATCATGTCACACGTTGTCAAGAAAGTCAAGAAAGAGTAAGGAGAATAATTTTTTTAAGCAAAATCTGGACATTGCTCCTAGTTATTCCTTTAAATACAGAAAAATGTGTTTATATTCCTCCTAAGCTACCTTATAAATAAAAGCCCCATGAGAGTGTATATCTCAATATTTCTTGATACCATTTCATTGGCACCACTTTTTCCTACAGGAAAAAGGCTGTCTTTTCCTTGAAGGATTTTTTTTTTTCATTTGCAGTATTCTGAGTCCATCACTTTACTCTTGCACTTATAAAAAGCAGCAAGGAAGCATGACATTACATGAGAACTAATTTCTGCTGTTAAGCAGAAATTAGCAATACCTCTAGAAACTCACTCCAAGGCTTTAAAATTTAGAAGTTCTGTTGCATTGTATCTTACACGAATTCTTGAGCAGTGGCAGCATCCCTACCTTACTGGAAAGACAACAAAATGTAGATTAAATACATTTTCTTAAAAATAAATCCTGGTAAATTACAAGGCTCACAGGGAATGAGGAGAAACTATAAAATCCTGTTTCCTTTGTATTATGCTTCACCTGCAGACCACCTTTTCCTTACTGTTTTATGCACAGTGATGTAATTGTCTTTCCTATGTGCATGTTTTGCTTTTTCATAAAAGATTTTTCTCCCATGGGAGCTTGTGGAAAAATGAAAAGATAGATAAGTGGGGATTAAGTGACAAATAAACAAGTAGTTTTATTCTAGATTACAGGCTAAATTTAAATTGCATCCACTTTCTTACAAATCCTGACATACTTTGTTCTAGATGAGTCTTGGAGCTATTTGAAAGTGACTGAAATAATACCTGTACCGTGAAATGCTGAAATGTTTGCCCAAATATTCAGCTAAATGAAATTCTCTGATTCAGTATATTATTTGGTACACTAATAGGTATTACACTAGCACCTAGGCCACTCAATAGAAAAACTAGAACTTTATTATAAAATGTTCATATTTCAAATGAAATTATTCTTGTGGATAAATACAAACAAAATACATACACAGCCCTTCAAAATAAAGTACTCATGAGTCACCTACTGTAAGCACAATAGTAAAAATTTTGAAAAGACAATCAATCAGGTAATTCAGACCTCTCAGAGGATGCAGTTGGGTAAAAGAGAACATCAGTAAAGGTACAGACAGTCACTACAGCAGCCTTGTCTGTTTTTCAGACAAATAAGGACATTGTATGGTACGTTAACATAGACAAAACAACGTTCTCAGAAGCCTGAGTGTGCAAGCCTTTCTCATTTAACTGTTACAGAGCAAAGTCAGAGTGAATTGGCAGAACCTGAGCATGTTATTTAGAAGAAAACCATTAACTAGTGGATTACATTTCCTTAAATACCTACCAAGAGCTGTCCAGCAAAGCAGATAAATAAAATGAAGGATAGTAAGAGAAATGCAGCCCCAAACGAAATTCCAAGAATAGAAGTCCTACAAGAAATAAGAAAACATGCATTAGTTTCTCTGTTACATGTTTGTAGTTTGTGTACAAATGTTTGTGTACATCACTGATGACATGAAAAATTATAACGTGCAAGTTGCAATTTCCAAACCAACACCATAGAAAAACAATTTCAATCCTTTGCTGCATGACAGGCCTTTTTACTGTCTATTTCTCAATCTAGGAATGACTGAATTTGCTGTAACTTTCACTTTTCACAACTTTATCATGAGAAGATAACAACTTTTTGGGCAATGTATGCATTCTCTACACCAAGGTAGGAAAGGTAATAATATAAACAAAGCTGCCCACTCTTCAGTGTCTTGCAGCTAGAACCTGTGATACCCATCATACTGCAGTCTTGAGTCAGCATGGGCCCTAATATGGGGACTACTATTTCATTAACTTATAGGAATTCAACACCTCTGAGAAGTCCATTTTATATCAAATATGACTGGTTGGCCAGTAGATTATGAAGTACGAGAAATAGATAGGCAGGAATATTAAACATAATAAGGAAAATAAAACTCAACAGACTTTTAATGAAAATAAATTTGTAATGTTTACTCTTCCTGAAATCATCCCTACTCAATGTTCTAGCTTACCTGTCTCTTGTATATTATAAACAGGAAAATCTTGACAAAATAGCAGAAAACAGAAATGGGGATGCATGCATTTATTCCACAAATGTGGAAATCTCTCTATATGAATACCACAGTAGACTGTAATTGCTCCATCAGGCACCATACAAGAGCTACTTAGCACAGCTGCCTAGGGAAAGATGCAGCAGTACCTAATTACATTTAAAAAATGCTAAGAGGAGATCAGAAGCTCTGGATGTACTCTGGAATTATTTACACAAAGGAACAAGATGCTGTCATGAAGTCCCTCACCTGAGCATCTGCTTTAAATTTTAACCATATAATTGACATTTTTTAAGAATTTAAAAATATCTCACAAGTCCTCTGAGCACTAGCAAATACCCTATTTTATCAGACCTTATCTGATAGAAATAGTGGCATAATAAGCAAGAAATAAGTTTCATGTTCTTGGCTTTTTCCACATATGTTGTTAGCTCCTCCATAAATGCATGATTCAGAATTTTAAAATTTACATTCTTTAGACATACCACCTGAATTAGAAAATATGCACATTTTATAATCTAAAAATTTAGGATCCTAAAAATTAGGATCAATTTTTTTAGATTACATACAAATATTGAAAAACACGATTTGTTTCAACAACAGTGTTACAGAAGCTCTTTTCAGGAATGCATGAAAAAGCACTAACTTCACAAGCCTTGGTTTTCCTGCCAGTCATTCAGAGAACCTCTTATATGCTAATTATCCATCAGAATTTGGGCCAGTGTGAACAGTTACTGAAAGACAACTGCTGACAACATAAATTAATCTTGAAAAAATGTTTCTTTCAGAAGATATTTGAAAATCATCATTGGTTATGAATATGTGTTCTCAAAGAATTTCTCAAGTAAAACTTCATTCGATTATTAGGAAATTAAAATCTAGTAAGCAACGTAAGAGGTGAAAGAAACTAGTATACTTAATTCCATGGGCAACAGATGAAAACAAAATGTCTTTGTAACAGCTTTTCATGATCAATGATGTTACTTGGGGTGGCACAACAAAAGGAGTTACGTAGTAAGATTCACAAGATTCTGATTATCAGAACAAAGTGAGAAGTACTTGAGAATAAGGAGAAGGGCTATCTTAGATAACAGATTTTAGTGGGGAATATAGAGAAAGTAAGTGGTGAGATTTTTGGTCGCCACACCTCCTGCTTTTCTAGGAACCACAGGACTTCTATTTAAATTAGGCTAAGATGAAACAGCTTCATGCTGCTCCTAGAAATAAAGAAGTGGGCTGAAAATGCTCTAATGGAAAGCAAAATACTAAAAGTTAAGTGCCACAAGCTTCATTTGAGGCAAAGACCATAGGGAAGGTATAATACACGTTTATTTTTTGTCAGTGGAACATTACAGAACATGTTCATGTCTTTACCGTAGACTAATCTCACTTTTATTGTGTAGATTCATCAAATGCACTGCACAGGTCATCAAATGCATTGCACTGACAGATTTAGAAAATAATTTTCTCAAAAGATGATGTGGGATGCCACAAAAGCCAGGTATCTTTTTATGTGACTCTTCCTATGCTTCCAGGAATGCCTTAATTTCTAGAAAGACCACTCCTTGACAATAACCTACAGAGGGACAGTGCTTAAAACTGATGGAACAAATATAAAAACTTCACAGGTTTAAAACAGTTACAAGCAACAATAATTTATGGTCTTGGCTATTCTCATCTTATTCTGGTTTCACAAGTACATATCTGTTTTGAATAATTAATTTTTATCAGGTAGTATGAGCTCAGAAAAAAATCATATTTATACATACTAGTACTTTTCTGGTGACATCATAATGAAAAATGAAATTTTATTACGAAGATAAAGATACTGAGATATGGGGAAGAGAACATATTTCTACACTTTTATATAGAAATAGAAATTAGGAAAATATGTGACTTGTAGCACCTGTCTCTTAAAAGGATGTAGAGAATTGCTTTACCTTGCCAGGTAATTAACATTCATGTTCCAAACTATTTGATTACAAATTCTCTTGAGATAAAATAATAATGAAACAATGACAAATGACAATTATACAAGGCAATACTGGTTTAATGGTTTTGGTGTCCGATAGTAGCTGTTTCTTTCGCAATTCAGCTGATGGTTTCCCTAAGCAATCAATGGATTCAGTGGCTTTGAAGGCTAACTGTATGACAGTTCCTGTGTTAAGAAAAATTATTTGCATACTGTAACTCCACCTCAGGTTTTTCTAAATCACATACAGCAGAAAAATCACTAGTAATGGTGGCTTTCTTTTGTTTATACCGTCTTATATTTTACATGCCGGCATCCAGACAAGGTTTTTAAGAGCTACGTTTTCTGAAATGAAATTTAGCTGTGTCTGACTGGTAGTGCTATTTTAAAGTCCCCTAACAAGATATTTGTTAGTTTGGCATGACTCAGGACAAGAAGTTACTATTTCTTAATACATAGCAGCCTCAGAGAGCAAAGTCTTGGGAAGAATCTTATCTGTAGCAGAGAACAAGTAAATTCCTTATTTGAATAGTACAAGTAACTCCTGTTCAAAAGGGAGACACCTTCTTCATTTCAATAGATTGCATTTCAGAAAACCACAGTACCAATTCCATGTCAGTTGACCACTTCCCATTATTTAAGGTCAGGTTGTCATGAATGCTGGAGAGCCACTGAAGGCCTCTTCTGAAAAAATGTAATGATCAAAATTTGCCATCATATTAATGTCACAATAAAGATCTACTCCTCATGATTCATTTCACCCCAAGATATTGTTGACTTCATTAAATTTATGTCCACCACTTTGTGCAATGTTTATGAGGTAAACACCACAACATTTTACTGTCCCTGGGAAAATCAAAGCATTAAGAAATTATTTCAGCCTTGAATTAAATGTCTCATGATCTTTGAGATGTTATTTATTACTTGCAACTTGATGGATGTTACTCACAATCAATTATCTCCAAATCTACTCTAAAGCTGCAAATGGTGAGCCTGGACAGAAATCAATACTACCACACTGCTGCAAAACCAGATAAATGGAATAGTGAATAAATAAAATCCAATGACAGATGCAGATTATTTTCCTGTCTTCATTAGAACACCATTTAAAAATCAAGTAGAATTTTTGAAAGAAAACAAAAAAAAGGAAAGATGGATGGACAGATGGATATGATTTTAGACTAAACAGTAATTTATTTTATTTTTATTTATGTATTTTTTGCTAAAAGGAAATAATAATGGAAGCATTGGCGCACTTCAGTATGCTGATGCTTTATCAACTTTTTTTGTTTTTAATGTTTGCAATGCTTACTGTTTTACAGAAAAGATGCAAGTGCTTGTATAATACTTTGACTTTCTGTATTCCATTCTTGTATCTCTTAAATTAATTCACAGAATCTCCTGAAGATGAATACCATTTGTGTTAGTAAAACTGATTTTACACTCTTGCTTTTGTAATTTAATATGCAGCTCTATGAAAGGATCAAAAGAGAATTTAAATTTTGGTAATGAAAATAATAAATCGCATGTATCTGATATTAGAAAGACAACTTTTGTAAGTTGAAGGACACTTTCCTTAGCTGAAAACATCTCCCCAGAGTTCACTAATTTCAAATATCTGATATATAAGGTCCCTTCCAACCCAAACTATTCTATAATTCTATGATTCTATATTAATGAGCTACATAACTGATTTAAGAGAAAAAGGATATAGCAAAATGATAATTTTACTGCATGCACGATAGCTGATAAATTTAGATTCATTTACATGACTGAAAACAAAAGAAAATATGGATTCATAAATCATACTGCTGGAACAGACTAGTTAGATTCAGTTTTGGTTTCTGAAATATCACAAAGCATGAATTTCCCTTAGTGTACTAAACAAAATAAAGTATGAACTTGCAAATTATACTTGTGCAGAATCACAAATAAAACTAGTCACAACTATTAATTTCATATTTTGCAATACTAATACCTAAATTCAGAGAAAGGACACCACTGAATTCTTGGATGACTGGCTCTCTGTGGCTTGTGTCTCCATGTTAGAAGCTGGGAAACCCTTTGCAAAGAAAATGCTATAACACCTGCACAGAAGTCCATAGAACTTTACATGTATTATTTAAAAAGTCAGCAGTATGGAAAGTCCTAATAATAATGATGACCTACCTGTTCTTACTGCCCTTAAATTAAAATGTAAGTACTTCAGCAAAGACAAATAAAGCAACTGAGGTAATAAATACTGCTCCTGAAAGCACCACTCAGGATTATGAGTGAAGATTATGAGTGAAAAAATACCATATCACAGATAATATACAATGTTAGCTTTGGAAGTAACTAATATAAAATCAATATCATCTTTCAATTATGTAAACAATCAGCAGCAAAATTCCAATAAATTGGAATTTCATTCCCATGATTTGACACCTGTAATCTGAAAATGCTAATTTTTTTAAAATTTATACATGTATAAATAATTTATCTTATTATTTGTACATGCTTATTTTTTATATTAATAAGAAAATATCCATAGGAATGAGTAGGTTAGATACCACTTACTTTGGCAAAACCAGAATCTGCACAACAAAAATGCAAAAGAGTATGAGACAGGCACAGGTCACATAATACTTAAATGCAGGCAGAGTAGTTGCTCGATACTAGAAATAAAAAAAAAAAAGCAAGTATTATAAACACAATTTCCAAAGCAGATAAAATATCATCCATGTTAAAGATGCAGATATGTACAAGCAGTCTTTAGCAGAAGTAACTTTCCTATTGTTTAATGACTTCCATATCTACTCACACGGGAATAGGCACTATCAGGAATCATATTGAATCTTTTTACTTCTTGAGAACAGCTTAAATAGCCATGTCAAATGGTTTTGTCATATTCCTCTGCAGAACAGAATATGCCAAATTCACCATTAGAAGTTTAAAAAAATAGGTCAAAGCATTTAAAAAAAAATGTAAGGAGTGGCCAATCTTTTTTATCCAATTCCACATTTCCCAAAATTGATTTCCAATTAATAATAAAAATTTAATTAGCTGAGTTTAAAAAAAAAAGAATACTATATCTGTGTTAAAAGGTTTCTGAAATATACTGATAATATTAAACACCTCATTTCCTCAGGAGAGAGTCAATTTGATTTGCGTTGTCATGAAAAAAAAAAATCTATTTATGAATCTCTAATTAGCCAGATAAAAGGATTAAGAAATGAAATATTTATCAGAATTGTTTTGCTATTTGAGATAGGTATGTCCGGATTGAAAATAATTAAGTACTCAACGGGAAATAAACTATATACTAGGTCTCTTAAACTTACTTTTTCAAATGTAAGAGTTTAAGTTTCTGTAATTAAAAGAAAATGTACCAAAGATTATTTTCACTAAGTGCTCAAAATTCAAACCTCATAAAATAGAAAGTGCACAAGCCATACTTTTTAACTGCAAGCACTCAGCTGTTTATTTACATGATAAATTTAAAGCCATCCTTATCACATGCCTATCTGAATTTCAAGGCAGAAATAAAACTTCACTTGTTAGATAAGTTGGCATTAAGTTTTGTTCTTCCAGGTATTGAATGTATTTGTTGGATCTTACCTATCCTGTCCAACCGTTTTAGACCTTGAACCTCAAAAATTCCAACTCTTTGGTAAATTAATTTTAGAGTTTCACACTTCTCCAAATTTTTCCAATGAAGTCGAGCAATTCAATCCTTAGGTTAAATAATTATTTTGCTTTAGTACTTTCAGGTCCGGTTTAAATCAAAGGCAGACTTCTTAGTTCATTAAAGTCAATAGACAACTGATGAGTTATTAAAAAGCACTAAAAAAAGATATTATAAAGCTGGATCTGAAAAGGACAATTAATTCTTTGGTATTCCATAGCATTCTGTAGATTAGACTCTGACAGGAGCATCTACACAGGTGAATAAATTACCTCCCTGATTTTCTCCCAAGTCCATGATTGTTCAAAGTGCATATATGATGGTTTTCTCTCAAGTTCTTTTTCAGAATTTATCAGTCAGTACCATCCACAGCAAAAGCTGTATGTGCTCCTAGGCAAAACTTTGATCCACTTTAAATACTATGGACAAGATCACACTGGGACTGGCTTCTCTCTTATGGTTCTCTGAAGAACCTTGATAACCTTTGAAACTTTTTTCGTCTGAATAATTTGCCAAGGGCACACAACACAGGCCTTTGGCAGTTTCCACAAGAACACTACTTTGCTGAACTGTGAAAGAATCTGAAAATTGTTTCAGGTGCTTTGAACTGAAAGACATCGACAAAAATAAATATGTATTTGACTACCACATGTGACTCAGAGTGGACTTGCCACATACTGTGATATACAGTGTGAACACAGCATGCTAATACTTTCTCTGCCACATTCTCACCAGGTTCACTCATTTATCCAGCAAGCTTTGTTCAAACCTACCTCTTCCCTGAATAACTGTTCAGCTATCAGCTGCCCTTTGCTTACCAGAAAGCAGGTAGAGGCAACTCTCCTGACCTCCTGCTGAATCTGTGTCAGTATGTAGAAACACAATCAACTCTACAAGGCCATAAAAAAAGGCCTAACTTTCTAGGCTAGTATTCATGACACACAACTGAAAGTGAGGGATCTTTCATTTTGATCATTACTCCAAGGACTAGAAATCATTTCACTTACTTCACCTGCACATAAATGTCTCAAAGATGCTTTATTATACATATTAGTCAGAAGATTTTGTTTGTTGCATCCAAGACAGTTAGGCATTTGTCTTAAAAAAATAATTTATACTATTGTTTCCCAGAATGACTTTAAGCATCAAGATCATAATGAGCAAATGGTATCATTACAAGACTGTAATTTTGAGACATGGCAAAAGAATAAATGTAGTTTGATAAATAAATTTTGAGGAAATCTATCATAGAACTTTAGAATTCTTTGCTCCAGTTACATCAAATTTGTATTAGCAAATTTCCTCACACTTCTGTGAAACCATAAAAATTTCAAGGAATTGAGTAAATTGCAGAGCCTTATAAACATGAAAGAAATCTCAGCTATTATAAAATTTCTTCCAAAAATTACATAAAAAATATCTCAAGGTTTGATTACTTCTTCCTGCAGGAGCGGTGGTTTGGCCATGGCTCTATTACACAAGCAAGGGATACAAGACAAGCCTTGTTTAGAATGAAGCAAATTAATCAACTGTGAATTTGCAGTGAAAATAACTTACTTCTTTTTCCAAAGTCTTATTATAGAAAAGAAGTGATATTCTTTGAATGTCTTCAGATTTAAGCCATTGCCTAGAAGGGAAAAGGAACATTATAACTGACACAAGAATAAAGCAGTGCTGTCTTCTTGTACTAGTGAAATGCAGAGAAATAAGTAAATAATCTTGAATAAAGCAAGTCCTGTGTATTGCAAGGTATAAGATAAATTGCACTTACAGTAAAAGTACAAACTACAAACTCTCTCTCCCTTTTGACTTCTATTGCTAACGAACACATGAAACAAATGCTCAGATGAACCATTCATTCTGTGGATCATATCCAAGGACAATTAAGGGGGAGATTTGTATTAAATAATTCTGACAATTACATTCCATTCATGACCAAAATCCTTCTGTGTACAGAAGAGAAGGTGAGATAAAAATAGTCACTCATGAGGTATCTTTAAAAAGAGCTCTGCTACACTAGGCAAGTAGCAGGGTAATTACAATTGCAAAATGCCTGTTGTGGATGAAAATGTGGAAAACATTAAACGAGGTGGAGTGATTTTGAGCTATATTAGTCTTTTGACCATGATCCTGTACTCCTGTACTATGTTTATGGATTATTATACATCTTTCATGCGTAAAGATGGGAAATATAAAATTAAGTGTTTGTATTGAAATGGCAAAACTATTTTAAAATCAGTGTATCTTGACAAGAGCTTGACATAATTTTTACAAAATGAAATATTCTAATATAAAAGTCTACTTTAATTTTAATAGCCACTTGAAAAGAAACAGAAATTTCAAGAGGGTTAGTTTGCTTGCACCTCAAGAGGACTAGAAAAAATAGATGAAAATATTTAAGCAGACTCCTTCTGTGAAAATGTAGTATTTGAGCTTGAACACTAGTTGCAAGTCTTGAGAGTATTTGTCAAACTTTTAGGCATAACTTTAAATTAGGATCTAAGCTAGTACTGCATGTAGTGCCTCATAAATAAAAGCTGACAGGCTGCAATGCAAATAAGTAGCAGCAATGAACGACAGTTGAATTGATCCTAAATTAAGGTTCTGAGACAACAGTAGTGGACAGAGTGGAGTGCAAGCTATAAGCTTTGATTTGTGAATTATAAAGTATCTGTTTCCTTGCCTGGGAGACGGTCATTGTTCCTGTGCAATTAGTTACACTATAAAAAGGGGCTGAAATCTTGTTAATTTCTAGACATATTTAATTCAGAAATATTTTTTTACAATTTTCTTCTGCTTTGGTTCATATGTATGGTTGATTATAGTTAGGATTCTAAGAATAAATAGGTATAATAGGCTGTTGTATATATAGCATGATTTTGTTTGGGTTTAGTTGTAGCCTACAGGAGAAAATACTACATTTGTGAAACATTTCTGGTAAACTGAAAATTAAGTGCAAGCCTTTTACCATTTAGTTGTAACAACTGAACAAAAAGTAACCCTCTTCTCCAAATTTGTAACTATTTTTTCTCTTAGAGTATCTAACAGGCAAATTAATTTAATTGCCATTACCACACTGCTAGAAATTTCTGTCTGCACACACTTTCAAATGCTGCATTCGGTCTGTAGACACTTGGTTGCATGTGAAACTAGTAGAGCCATTTAAAACAAATGTTGCCTCATATTTCACATTACAAGCTAGTGTTTTCAGGAGATTTTAGTTCTGTTCTAAAGCTCAGAAAACAAACTGTATTTGTTCCAGGTGGCAGATGCTGAGAGGCCTGAAATGAGGGAAACAGTGTAAAACAAACAAATGAAAGTGTAGAATAAGTTAAAAAAAGGGAGTACAAAGTCACATCCTTTTCTCAAAAAGAGAAACTGCCTAGAGTCTGACTCTTTCAGATGTCCAAAAGTTACTGAAGCATCTCCAAGTTTGTTAGGATACGTCTCCTGGCAAGCTAAATTCTTTTGCAGTTCAAGGAGCACCACAGGCAACTGAATTCCACCTGTATCCATAGAGGCATGCAACTTGACAGGGCTTGTAATGATTGACTAAGTACATCAAGGAATTATGTGCAAAAACATAGCAGCCATCATGATTTAATTAAAAAAGGAAGAGCGTACATCTCTTTATAACCTACCTACTAAAGAAGAAACAACTTTATCTCCGTCTGTTGGTTTATACTTATCTAGCAAATTGCTATGCATTTATTCTTCCATCCATCCACCATGTGATGTCCTACAATAGTGCTGTAACCACCAAGGTTCAGGGGGACATAGCTAGAGTCTACCCATGCCCCTCCTGTGCAGGATGGGCACTCAGCAGCCAGGAATATTTTGTTCAAGTATGTGGCAAAAACCCAACAGCTAAGGCACACAATTGAGATACAAAAGTTTTTTATTACACATTTGCCCTTTTAAATCTGTATTTACCTATCTTTTAATGTAGTCTCCAACAGAACGATAATGAATAAACAGGTCATAACTTTCCTCATGTAACTTTGCAAGGAGCCATACTAATTAAACCTGCTGCTCCAAATCACCTTATAAGGGGCTGCTTTTTAGATGTCACAGTTTCATTCACATTCCAGAAGAAGGAATCACAGACAGACCTGTTCAAGCAAGACCAGAGGAGTGTCACAAAAATGATCAAAGGGCTAGAGCACCTCAAACATGAAGACAGGCTGAGAGAGTTGGAGTTGTTCAACTCAAGAACAGAGGGCTGTGGGGGAGACATTATAGCTATCTTCCAGTAGCTAAAGGGAATCTACAGAAAAGCTGGGGAAGGACTGTTTGCAGGGATGTGTAGCAATGATATGGAGCAATGGTTTTAACTGAAAGAGGGGAGATTTAGAAGAAAGCCTTCACTGTGCAGGTGGTGAGTCACTGGAACAGGTTGCCCGGGTTAATTTAAGTTGTGGGTACCCTGTCCTTGTAAGTGTTCAAAGCCAGGCTGGACAGGGCTTTGAGCAGCCTGTTCTAGTGGGAGGTGTCCCCGCTCATGGCTAGGTGGTTGGAACCAGATGATCTTTTAGGTCCCTTCCCACCCAAACCATTCTATGCTTTCATGATTCTATTAATTCAGCCAGTACACTCTGAGTTACTGACAATGTGTGCATGTATGTGGAACTTGGCAGCTTTGTGGAGAGATGGCTAAACTTGTGAAACAGCAGGAGAGCAGCAAGTGAAGGAGTCCAGAAAAAACACTTCACTGCTTTAAAAACCTGAGGTACCATTTCAAAACATAATGTGCTATTTCACACTGTGTAAAAACAGTGATTTGTTCGGACTTGATCTTTTTCTTGGAACAAGAAGATCCTGACTCTACATTCCCCTGTCTTCCAATCACTGGCTTTTAAACATTTGCTTGCAGTTACTTTTTCCACACAATGACACATGGCAAAGAACCATGATGTGGATGGAAAGGTTAAACTTTTATAACTTTGGAGGCTGGAAGAAACAACGTCTCAGTACAATGAATGTCTGCTTTTAAATTAGTTTCATGCAACATTCTCGTTGAAAAGGTTAAAATAAAGGTAATTTTAACACCGTATTTTATGTATAATAATGCTACACAATCTAAACATTACACTTAAAAACATTTACAAATACCAGTTTTCTCATAGATTTTCTTAAAAGTCTGATTCTTGTTCACAAAAGCAAAAGATTTAGCTTCACAACCACTTCACTAGATTAGCTGACAGTGTTATTTTCATTTTGCAGCAAAAAAATTAAGGCAATAAAATGCACAACTATACATAAACAAAAAATGTGATTTGCTTTGTGTCCAAAATATAAGAAATCTTTATCTAACTTGAGTGTATGCTTAGGACTAACATAGTTAAAATAATGTTGAATTATCTTGTCCTTTGGGGGAATCAGCACTTTTGAACACTTGTTCTCAGGTACCCAATTGAATAATATAGTTTAAATGATTCATTCATCAAATCAACGCAGGAGTAATTAGAGAATTAGTTTTGAAGGTGGTATTCAGTCTTGCTGATACATGAAATCTTTCTACATTTCCTCGTGTAATACACAAAATGCAGTGAAAGTTTTTCAGTAAACTTTTTCACACAAATCTATAATCTCCAAATTTATCTGAATTTTATATGGAGACTAGATAGGACAGGAAATCTCTGAGACAAAGCAACATACATTATGATTTAATTCATACTGTATGTTTTTAATTCATTTATACAGATGATCTAGTTTTCACCTATAAATCATCATTTTAGAATCCACTTATCAGAGCATGTGTACCTGAAGACTCATAAAAACTGATGAAATTTGTATAGCTGTTTCAGGCATGTCTAATATTATCAAAAGACTTTGCTTATCACATGACTTACTCCTTTTCATTGTACTCTTTCTACGAGCTGTAACTATCATCATTCTTTTCTATAAATAATAAATGAAAAATATTGCCTCAAAGTTAATTAAGTTTTAATAAGACTATCAGATGCGAAAAACAAAATGTGACATATGAACACTTACTAATTAGGTGCAATATTCAGGTAATTAAGATTTTGAGTAACAGATGCAAGGGGGAAACAAGCAATTCATCAGTTACTCTCCATATTTTTCAAGGACAATTCCCATATTACATCGGATGAATATAAGAAACCTGAACGCTTACTCTGGACTGTTACTGAACTTTTGTATTGATTTTGATTCTCAGACTGTAGAAGACTCTTGTGAGACCATATTGTGGCATTGCATTACTTTAATAGCTCTTCTAAGAAAGATGGTGTAAAACTTTTTAGCAGGGGCCTGTTGTAACAGGACAAGGGGTAGTGGTTTTAAAATTAAAACGGTAGAGTTAGACTTGCCATAATAAAGAAATTTATTATGAAGATGGAGAAAGACAGGAAGAGGTTGCCTAGAGAGGTGGTAGTTGCCCCATCTCTGTAAACTTTCAAAATGAGGCAGAATGGAGTTCTGAGCAGAATAATGTATGTCCTTACTCTTTGTAGGGAGGTTGAACAAGGTACTGTTTAAGGGCTCCTTCCAAGGCAAACTACTCTATGACTGAGTATTCTGAGTCATCTCTGTTCATCAATATATGAAGAACATGGATACTGTCTCTAGCTCTTCCCTGAAAACAGAAACAATACATGCCTCCAAAAAAAACTTCAACATGCCATCAAGCATAGCCTTCTCTACAAAATTAATCATCCTGCTGAAAAAAAGAGATATTTAACTATGGTTTCAGGGAAAGTGGCTAATTCTGAGGAGGTGTTTCTGTGACAAGTGTCAGCCTCAACTTTCATGTCATTCTGATTCCCAAGCCATTTATTTCTTGCATTATACTTCTCTGCTCTCAGCTGAGGCAATTATGCCAAGTTAAGGCTATGAGTGCACATATATTAACAGTTACAAAGCAAAAATCCCTTTGCTGTGAAGATGAAGGCAAGCAAAAACCTCTGTCATGTCATGATTCACAGGCACTGATTTCTTGTAGCAGAAAATGGTACTATACAGGCTATATTCACAATATGCAATACTTCCCAAGATATTCAGTGACATTTTTCTTGTTTTCAGACTTCTGTGTGCATGTGAGAGTGAGAAATAGTGATGAATACTAGTCCCTGTTTCAGATTTACGACAAAGCTGAAGGAAAGAGACAACAGATGATAAAAACATACTTTTGAGCATTGATTCCATCAATGGCCTGGATCATCCTCTCATTCAGTTCCTCCTCAAATCTTCTTTTCTGTGATTTTGTTCTGAAATGCAAAATGTAGAAAGATGCTTTAGAAGATCATTAAGTTTTTAATAAACATTAACTTAATGAGGTGATAACTGGCATAAACTTGATAGGACAACAGTGTTTTTAGTATTATTTCTATAGTAGCAGCTATAGGCTTCAGGCACACTAAGCATCATAACAAGCTCTTGATAAAAACAGCATAAGCTAATATAAATGTATCTGCACATATACAGATACACACACACAAAAACACCAGAGCTTAATTATTAGGGAGTGCTTAAAGAACAAATAAGAAAAAATATTATGTAAAAAAAACAAATAAACATGGTGAGTTAAGGAAACTTTGGTTAAAGGAAAGTCTTCCTGATGGTTATGAATTCATGAAAAAGGATGGAAACATTTTTGAAAAGCCTTGCCAGAATTGTGTGATAAGCAATACTGTGCTAGTGCAGTGGGGTATAATAAGCATTATCTACTGAAAGCTTGCTAACTCTTTTGTCAGAAATAGTTTATTTTTAATTAAAAAATCTGAGTACCAAATCTGAAATTAATTTCAAGCATATGACATATTTCTCCTTTTATAATCAATGACACAATTGCAATGAAAAAAAAATCTTTTATTCTCTCTGGACTCAGCATGAACCCAACAGAGGATGGTCAGAATGAGGTTGTCTTTGTTAATATATGTTATTGCAAACATCACCAGTCAGGATCTGTGCTCTCCTTTAAAAATGGGATATTTCAAATATTTCCAGATTATGTCTCTGCCCTTGAAAACTTAAATCCAGTGTTAAGAGTATTTTGTAAGAAGTCAGCAGTTCTAAATTTTGACTGTTTGCTTCGCAAAATTTTTTTGAACTATGACACGAACCATGTCAGAGATAACATGGATTGTCTTCAAAATCAAATTTTTGGGTTATTTCCCTTGTTTGAAAGATGTAAATTCACACAGGAATAGTAGTAGTATACATACAGTAACAATCTGACTGATATAATACTCATTCCATACTGCAGAATTTAGGTAAGAAAGTGTTTACAACACATTTCTCACATAAGATACGATCTGCCTACGAGAAGTAATAGATGAAGAGATATCACAATCTCTCAGCAGATCCCTAAAAACACAAGACTATAGTGCAACTAGATAAAAGGTAAGATTGCCACAAACAGAAGCCCATAGTCAGGCTTAAAAATCATTTCAGCTCTCTTCTCTGGGAACTACTAACTAGCTTATCTAGACTCCTAGTTACCCACCTCACTATGTTCATTAGACTCCATTTTTTAGAAACTCCTTCCATAATATAGTATCAAGTATCAGGGTAACATTTGTACTTTTGCATCAATTTTGGAATGGAATTTAGTAATATAAAAGCATGAACTACTAGAATTCTAAAGCTTTTCATTATGTGCAAATACCACAGTCCAAGCATGAGGCTGACAGAAGTCCTTTTAACATAATTTCCAAGTGTAAATGCTCAGTCTTTTACCAGTTCAATCCTGTTTTCATTTCTTACCATTTTGTCCTAGTCATTAAAGTACCAAGCAGGAGAATGAAAACTTAAAGCTATTGTGATCTCACAAGCATTTCATGCAGCAGGAGCACCACAGGAAGACCACAGAATACCATCTGAATGTTTACTACTGCAAACATACAGTGAACAAAATAATTTTTAAAAATTAATTTAAAGGAATTCACAAAAATGGCTACTCTAGTAAATTTTATTTGCTGTTGTAGTGAAAACTATTATTAGCCCTTTCCTTCTTTTACCCCTCTATGCCTCCTCTGAGTTTTCCAGCATAAAATTTTCTCCCCACTGATAAGAGTAATTGGGTTGTAAGGAGAAACTAATAGTAGCCCATCAACATACTTAAACTAATTTGAGTAATGCTGATTGTTAGCATGAACTGCACTGACAATTAGAAAGTAAAGGATCTGCCAAACCTTTCTCCATCACACTTCATGTAAGAGGTATAAGGTGAAAAAATAGTTTAAGTGAGAAAAGGCCTTCAATATTAGAAAGCATGACTTATATATGTAGATATATACATGTGTGCACATCTGTATGCATTTATGTGACTTTTACATGAATAATTGATTTTTTAAAAATAATTTTACCTTTCTCTGCAACGCTGAAAATGGTATTGCCCCATGGGAACATCCTAAAAAAAAACCAAAAGAAAATACCCCATGAACTATAATGGACTTCAACAATATTAAGTCTCTTTTAAAGCATTACTAAAAATATGGTCATGTAAGGAGAAGAGTTTCCAATACAAGTATTTTTAGCATTAGATTAAAACGGAAAAAAAAAAAAAAAAAAAGAAAAATTCACAAGAGTGAAGATGGAGTGACCTGGAGACAAATTGATCTGTCTTTAGAAACACCAATTGATACAACAGACTGAATTAAAAAATGCTTTCCTTTTGTAGAAAGTCACTGCTTTGAAGTCACCGCTGTTCTAATGTAGCCCAAACCTCTGCCAGTTTCAGAAAAAAACAGTATGAAGTGTATTTTAAAAAAATCAGACCTGAATAATGAAATACAGGCAATGGTCATTACTTTTTGAATATGTTTTTATTGATTAACAACAGCAGCCATCACAACCAGATTTATTTTGTGAGTAGGCTGCGGACTTTCTGTAATCCACATGCTGAAACACTCTACATGAACCTATATTGAACAAGATGAGTTAGGTGGCTCATTCCTGTATTCTCATGTGTGACAGGAACAAAAGCGAGGGCCAACACTGAAAACTACTAGAATTTGCCTTGATGTTTACACCTGCAAGTCGAAGATAATGCAATGTATAACTGACAGCATCTTACTGATGGGAGTAAAATTGTTACCATTGTTAAAAAGAAACTTTTTCTCCTGAGTGTAAGAGATTGCACAGTAACATTCTGCAAGTCAGGACATCAGCAACTGCTGATGGGTAGATAATGTAACTTCAAAAAGCAGATGTTATAGTGAGTGTGGATTTGGTTCCCAGAAATCTCTTTGATTAAAGTCCATTCTAGGTAGCAGAGGGATATTCTAACTCAACAGCATTTGTCCCAGGTTTGGCCATGTTCCAAATGGAGAACATGGCTAAATAGACAACAATTCTCAGAGAATGTGTCTGTATCAAAAATGTTCCTTCCAAAAGCTGGCTTTATGCTCAAAGTATCTTTCCACAAGGTAAATAGTTAGGAGTGTAAATGCTGTGACTGGGAGACAAGGTCAGAGGATCAAACTGTTTATTTTAGTAAGTACATTGGACTCCTTATGATTCAGAGATGCACTTATAGCAAGATGTCTAATTCAAAGCTCACATGCCAATAGAAAGCGTCATGGAAATTCCACTGGGTTCACTGCCAAGTACAAATGTGTGTATCTTTTATCGGAAGTAACCCAGTATTCATCAGCAAGCACCTTTTTCCTTTCTAATATTGCTAAATTGTATGAAATGACATAAGGAGGCCCCTACTGTTGTGCTAATCTTGCCGTTTTCAGTGGTCATGCTGTCTCTGTGGTGCAAGTGTGCAAATGGCTTGGCTGCTCCCCAAGATTCCAGGTACCGGGTCATGCGGACTGATGCTCTCATTTTGGCTCCATCAAGAGTATGTCGAGGTCTAATGTGGTGCTGAGGGCTTCGCTTCTCTCCCTGGTTGACACAGAATAGAAGGTGACATCAGTCTTAGTGTTCACTACCTTTAGAAGCGGTAATTCATCATCTGGTGAGACATGCTTAGGAGCTTAAGAACGGAGAGATGCTAAGAACTTGAAATTGCTATTGCTGGGAAATATCAAAGATGTATTTCTGAAGAACTGGAAAGATTTTCATTGCAAACACTACCTATTTGTAGGAATTAGTATTAGCTTTGATCTGTATCTCATGGTGCTGATAAAGTTCAATAAAGAGATTAGATGTCCTGCTCAAAAAATAACTATGCCTTGCCACAAAATAAAAGTGCTACTAACCTTAGGATTGATTACAAAGTAAGTCTTAACATTATGCTCTTTCAGATATGGGTCCCTCACATCTCCATCCCCATCTTCCACTTTGTAAGCTCCATTCAAATGTGCCAAGGTGACTGAGGTGATGTGAACGCGGCTGAAATGATATTTCAAAAGAATGAAAGAATCACAGATACTAATCAAAAGCATAATTTTAAATCAATCAAACTTTTTTACAGTCCCTCTAATCTTATTTTAAGAAGATCTAACGGGCATAAATCTTAAAGTTTCCATCCATTAAAAAAATTCTTTAAAACACAGAAAATACTGAGTTCCCTGAGCTTTTTTTTTTATAGACATTGCTTAGAATTAGTTCAAGCTTCTCTATAATGGCTGATGGCTGAAGTCATGCATTTCTCCAAGGTACAAAAATCCATGTGCTCAAAGCTTAACAGAGAAACCTCTTACCCTGGGACTCCTCCAGCTTCCATGTGATTTGCCAGAGTAACATCATGTGACCACACATCATACTGCCACTTCTGCAGCCCTATAACACCACAAAGCACGTTCCCAGAGTGCACTCCTACACGCATATTAATGTCAACTCCAGTTGCATCTCTCACTTTCCTGTATTTGTGAAGAAAATCCATGTTAACATACACAAAGGGTGTTTGCTTTTCATTTAGCATAAAAATCAGCAATAACAGATGTGATAGCATTTACTGATTTTTATTGTCTCCTTTCTTTTTATGCTAGGAATAGTTTTCTGTATTATATCTACCTATATTTGCAACTATTTGTAATAAATATTAATTCTGAAGACCATGTCAGAAGTCCCTCTTATACTCATCTGAAATAATTTTGGCGGGCTGAACTAACTAGTGAAGTAGTTCAACCTCATCATACAGCTGAAGTGCTATTTTTGTTCTACAGACATGGTGGCTCTCAACAGTGGCATTTATGGTTTGATGAGGTGAATATCTCACTCCTGGGCAAAGAGGATGCAGACTATGAGAAACATGGCATTGTTCAAACATAGAGCAGAGCAACAGAGGAATTAATTAATGGGACAACTAACATGTTTAAATGGAAATAATCTGTAGCATAGTGAGGTTGAATTGCTCAAAATGGAGCTACACATCATTAGGAAACAAGACTAAATAAGGCTTTGCACTACAGATCACCTGGCATTTTGGTAGAATTCCTCCTTTTTGTTTCAAAGCAAGCTTGAGATAAAACCACAGCTCTATAGAACTGTTAATCTAACCAGCAACCTGCTTTATTTCAGTAACTTGGGCACAGAGGCTTGCACCTCAGTGACTGAATATAACAAAAAATCATATTTTAGAAATAGAGGGAGTTAGTCAAACGTGTTGAGTGATACAATTCCAACAGCAAGAGCATTACTATTTCTAGTTTTACAGGCCACAGAATTATTTCAGATGCATAAAGATTCAGCAATCACACAAAAAATATAGAACTGTTTAATAATCAGTAATTTGCACCTGAAGGCTGCAACACTTGACTAGGAAGCATGTGAAAATATAGGGTACAGATTCCTCACTTCTTACAGAGCTATAAATAGAATGTGATAATCTGGCATTTGTCTACAAGAGTGTTGTGGATTCTGACTAGAATAATAAAGTTGGATCAGAATGTGCTATATGACTAAAAGACCATTTTCTAGTCTCTCAGACTGTTCTTACCAAGAACCTTATCATGCAGCATTAACAATGAACATACTTGGTAGCAGCTTGAGTAGAAAGTTATTTCAAAGAAAACTGGGAAGTTCTGAAGTGTGAGGAGCAGACAGATTGCTATCTGAAGTAAAACACTGCATTGTGACATGTAAAATTACACTTTCAGTTCTTCATGAAGGGTAATTTATGGCTTGAGCTTAGCATTGCTTTTCCATCACCTTCTATAGTTTCTTTCTGTCACCTTTTATAGTTTTTTCTATGAAGTAAAAAACCAACAGGTTGACTACATGCAAACACTTTTAACTCACATCTACCACAAGTCTGGACAAAAGCCCAGAAAAGCAAAGAGTCAGAACTTTGGGCCAGAGATTCTTTTTTCCTACTGCTCTACTGAAGGGATATTAGCTTTAGTTCCCAATAAACTAGAAAACAAATTGATTTAATTATAATACTGTTCTAGTATACCTGAATGAAAAGGAGATAGCTTTCAGTGAGAGTAATTGAAAAAACAATAAAATTAGTAAATTTTTACGCTTGTCAAAGAGAAGTACTACCAATTAAAAAAGCAGATTTCTTAGACACAAGATAAAGGTACAACCACACCTGAATGAAGAAAAAAGAGTTTAGAAAATGCAGCAGGCTGATCCCTGTACTGAAGTTAGTTGTGCAAAAGCAAAATGAAAGCAAGGAGATCAAATTCCACAAATGTTACCGTATTTTCAATTAATATATTAGAAGGAAATTAACCAAATTTGCACTAATCAACCCACCCATACAGTCATCACCCTAAATCTACAAGGCAGCTGAAAACCAAAACCCCAATATGACTACTGTTACAGACATATGAGTGTAGTATTCAAGGATTAGAAGAACCTCTTTTTTATGCCTGTTTAGTTAATTGAGACAACACTGCTTGACATAACTGTCAATTTCATGAATTGACACCACATGCATCCCTCACAAGGATGAGGTAATTTCTTAAATAACTTCTTCTGTTTTCTGTTTCAAAGACAGAACAAGTGCAAAGATTACAGGAAAGAAATAAGGAACAAATACAGTAACTCATAAATCAAAAATACCACTGATAAGCACAGAATTCTTGATGGTGTCCTAACCGAAAAAACATTAAAAACCCCAAATTATAGAAAAAATAAAACTAAACCTAAAGCTGGGGTCTAGTTAGACATGCAAATTTTATTGCTTATTTAACAACATGGAAAGTAGGCTCTCAGTCCAGGAATCTATAAACTGTTAAAAATGTCTTTAGTAGTCAACCCAGTATCATTCCTCAGGCTCAGGGGTTGGTGTATTTTACTTTCAAAGGAGTAACTACTCCTGATCACCACTGAAATCCAAACTGACAAAGCTAGGAGACCTCTGGCTTCTTACAGAGATGTATGACTAACAGATGGGTGACAGAATCCTAAATCTGCAGCAGCCTCCCAAGTCCTATGTGATGTATACAGGAATAGGTACCATCTCATAATCACAGATCACAGGACAGCTGAGGTCAGAAAGGACCTACATACGTTGTCTATTCCAACACCTGCTCAAAACAGGGCCAACTATAACAGGTTGCTTAGGACTGGAAAAGCTGATTTTTGAGTATCTACATAGCTGGAAACTTCAGCTTCTCTAGACAACCTAGGCCAGTGCTCAATAACTCTTTCAGTGAAAAAGTATTTCCTGATACTTACATTTCAGTTAATGCCTATTGTCTCTTGTACTGTCACCAGGCACTACTGAAAATAGCCTGTTTCCACCTTCTTTGCACTCTATCTTCAGGTACTTAGATACATTAATGAGATTTCCCATTCTGGACCTTGCATTCCAGCTACTCCAAGTCTGAATGTTTCAACCAGCAGTACAGCTACAGAATTTTTACTATTGGATACCGAGTTCAGCACTTACTTAATTGCTTCACACATGTCCAGTCCCATTTTCACACAGTTCTTGGCGTGATTTTGGAGAGATATAGGTAGTCCAGAAACACAGTAATAACAGTCACCTAAGATTTTAATTCTCATACATTCATTTTCCTGCAAGAAAAAGAAAGGTCAGATGGTCATTTTCAACTTGCATTACATAAATTAAGGGACTCTGTTTCAAAGACTGACTTAAATGTCATAATTTAAAAAATTTTATTGAAGATTGTTTCAGCAGAGAGAGAATTTGATTGCTGCAAAAGAAGTGCTGTCGGGTTCACCTATCTGTGACAGTTACTAATGGGCAGAATGAGGAGGTTGGTTCACTGCAAAACACATTTGTAGTGCTTTTCATAACTTAAAGAATTGAGTCAAATAATCACGCACTCAATCTAAACAGTCTTTTTGTTTGAAATATGAAATCAAAAGATCTAGTCTTCCACATTTACATCTTCGATGATGTAAAATACTTCTTGAAACTAGCAATTATTTCTAGCTTTTTTATCTTTTGCACTCTAAGGTAATGTAAAGAATTTTTAATTTTTTTAACCGATGATGGTTTTGAATGAATAAAAAAAGCACAAATTTTTGTAAAAGATCTACTTAAAAAGCTTTCCGCCTTCAATTGTACTTTATAGGGATTCATGAACTGCCTCTATTAGTCCTATTAGAGAGAAATATCTTGGGTTTCACAGATTGGCACACTGACAGAAACACACAGTTGCACTACAAGACAAGAGTTTTTTTCCTTCATGTATTTCAAGTCTAACTCTCCTATCAAAGCCTAAGACATGCTGCCTGAAGGCAGAAGATTTCTGAAGAAGAAAGAATATTTTTAAGGATGACTTATTTAAACTAACAGTAGCAGCCCAGTGGAAACCCACCTTTGCAATCTGATCAAACTTGCCAAACAGCTCATTTAGCATGTGCACCAGTTCCCCTGGTGAGCAGTCACTTGCCAGGCGAGTGAATCCCACGATATCAGCATACAAAATACTACAACAGAAATGAACAGAATCTTGATCATGGTTTCCTTCCACAGAACTCATATTTATCAATCAATAGTAAAATGTCAAAGTTGGCATTGTGGACTTCCTAGAAGCACACCCATACCCAAAACAGACACTGCTATATATATGAATAAATACAAAACCAAAATAACTACAATTATAGGTAAACCTACATTACAGGCACTATGTTTACAGTCAATGTATATCTCTATTTATCTTCAGGGGCATTACCCACATAGACAAAACTATATTTATAGCTATTTACTGGCATTCTATGCCTACATTTGTTATTACACTGTATAGTAAAAACCAGAAAAAATTTTCCTGTTCCAAATCTGACAACAATGGCAATTATTTCAATAAACACATTTGTTACCAGAAATTTTTTAGTAGCTTTCTGGTATTGTAGACAACTTCTGCCTAAATTTACCTAATAATGATATGCAGCATGGAAGTCTTTTTTCACTTGTTATTCAGTCTAAATTCAAGCCTGATTGCTGAAATACACAAAGCACACACTATGTTCTATACACCAGTTAACCAATTCATAGAATCAGGAGGGAAAAAGTATTTGTGCTCATAAATGAAACTGAATTTCCAAAAAAATCCCCCCAATACTTAATTTACTCACTTCAAATAATGTAATTTATAATGATGTCATTCAAATGAACTTGTCCAATCAAAAATAACTTGTAACCATGAAGGAGTATTTGAAATAAATGGAGAATACTTTTTTTAGGTTTCAGAAGTTTATGCTTAATAAATAATTAGCTGCATGTACTGTGTAAAATTTGTATGTGATAGAAATCTGAGGAATAGCTCCAAGAATTACAATTTTGGCAAATGTACACAAAAGTAGGATTTGGTACATTAACCTAAAAAGTTAAAACATTATGAAGAAAGCCTACTGATGTGTGTCTCTTTTTAAAGGACATTTTTGTACTATCAGCTTTGTTGCTCTTGTGGAACACTGATCAAATTGATGTACAATAAGCTTTGCTGATAAACTTATTAAAACAATTATATTCTGAATTGCTCTTTTAACATTTTTTTTCCAAAATTTTTCTGAATATTGTTGGTAGATTTTTATTACCTTACATTGGTGTGCCTTTTGACATACAAATTGTGGAAGTTGTTGGTGTTTTCCAGCTGGCCTGCCTTGGGACCTTGCAATCTCTGAATGATCTCTGCTTTCATTTCCATGGCAATGTGAGCAGGCAGCAAAGAAAGTAGAAGACGCTCCTAAAATTTAAAATTAAATCTAAGCACTATCTTTAAGGAGAACAAAGTTATCATGGAAGCAATACTGTGCAAGGAATATGCTATTGTCAATACCCTGGAACATTTGTATGAAGCTTGCAGAAGATTTTTGCTAGGTGTGGCTCCCAAAAGTGAACTGCTCACTGAAGAGCTTGTCAAAGTTACACATATATTTCCAAGAAATATCTAAATTCTTCAAGTATTTTTGCATATTAAAGAAAGCTTATGATAAACTTAGCATTTGAAGAAGTTACGTACGGCAATCTATTCAATAGCTAAGTAGGACACACAAAATAAGTGTTAGCCAATAAAGCAAGAGCCGCAAAGACTCCTCATAGGGCTTCAGGGAAATCCAGTCCAATACTGTCAAGAGTAAACTGAGTAATTTCTTTAAAAATGCATTTTAAATGTGTAGTCATAGTTTCATTAGCTGCTTAAATACAAATTAAAAGATGAATCATAAGATCATAGGATGTTTTGGGTTGGAATGGTCCAACCCCCCCTGCCATGGGCAGGGACATCCTGCACTAGATCAGGTTGCTCACAGCCTCATCCAGCTTGGCCATAGAAGTCCCCAAGAATGGGACCACTACAACCTCTCTGGGAAACCTGTTCCAGTGTCTCACCACCCTCATGGTGAACACTCAAATCCTTACATTTTTTATCCCCAGTTTGCCTCTAAGCAGATTCTACATACCCCTCTTTTTCCCATCTCCAGCCTCTGCCCCACACCAACCCTTTTCCTGCCCATTTTTCCTCAAATCCCTACACCTGGGCTCCACTGAAGACTCCTCCCCTCCCCAGCTGTTCCAAATCAGCCCCCTCCACCCATTCTCCTATTTAACACCAGCAGGGAAGGACAGCAGTCCCTATTTATCCCCTGTGGGATGCTCTTCCTGCTGTCTCTGCTACAGGGCATCACTGGGGAGTTGCATTTTCCAAGGCGACATGGAGGGAGGAGAAAGGCTAAGAGCATATTGAAAATGTTTGACTTTTGCAGGAAATTTTAATATGTACTCAGCATTTAATATGGCATTTGACAAAGTATTTTTTAAAATATATACAGAAATTAAGTGTTTAAAAAAATCCAGGAGAGAAACAGCTATGCCAGAGCAGGTAAACACCTCAAAATGTGCCCATTCTGCAGGTGTTACTCACAGTGATGCATTCTCTTTGGGTCACAATATGTATTTTTGCAGAGTCTGCAGTTCTATTAATGAGGGTACCAGAAGAAGTGTAACCATTAATCCAGTGTCTAGGATAATTACTCATATTCAGCTCCAATGACCTTGAGCAGAGCATGACAACAGTGTCACAGTCTATCTCATTTTTGCAGCTGCATCAACCTTTGTCATATATAAGGAAGACTTCTTATTCCTTCTCCTTCTGCTAACAGTTCACAAGAAATCCAAAGCATTTATGAACATTACTTCCTTCATGTTTTGTCATCTTTGGTGGTCATAAAAGAGCATAGTGGAAGGATCAAAACCAATTACTAATCGGATGTTAGTGTCTGATGTTGTGCACTGAAATTGCTGCCTACTGTATCATTGTGAGGAGCACAGCTAAGCATGACTGTTGCTTCTTATGGCTTTTTATTTGATTATACTTTCTGAATTGTTATCTGAAAAAGATAGAGAATATATATATCAAAACCTAGATGAACTAACACACAAGACACTGAGACAAAAGACTTGCTGATTTGTAGTAGGCAGAGAAGCCATTCGCAGAGCTACAATCTATAAAAAAAGCCAAAGTAATTCAGAATTCAGGTCAAGATGCAGCACTTAAAAGTCTCCAGACTAAAAATAACAATGCCTGCTTTTGGTGAAACTGTTGTACTCTGGAAATAATGAAAATCCCCTCACAAGTGTCTTTTCCTGATGCCACTCCTTACAACCAGTCCGAGTGATTCATGTATGCAAGACTAACTAGTCCTTGACCATCCGTATTCTCTGGTCTATACTTTTCCCTTACCACCCAAATCATTTGTATTTGAGATTTAAGTCCTACAGCGAAAAGACGGAGTACGCAATACATACTGAATACAACATTATAGCATCTTTCAAAAATTGTAGGATTATATACTTCTTTCTCCTCAGAACATGCTCATCTGGATCCCAGTAGACAGCTAACAAGTAGTCATTCTCCCTCAGTTCTCAAGCTGAGGATTTTCAGCATTTTTTGTCAAACTGTTATTTATGTTCTAACTCTCTCAAAGTATTGCATCCAAGATGATCTTCCTGTGAGAATTTCCCTTGCATTATGTAGATAAGTTTAGCAGTCAATTCCCAGTTAGTCCCCTAAAGCTTAATACAGTCAGCTACATTTGTTCAACTACAGTAAACTCGTGTCTCAGAGATCAGAGCACCTCATCAGTTTTTGCAAGGGAGCAATTGCATCTGCAGTGGCTTGCACAGCAGAGGTCATGCTGTTGTTATGAAGTCAGCAGGCAAAACATCCTCTAATGCATGCTACAGTACCTTTTCTTAAGTGTGTATTTCACAAATGAAGCTCTACTTGCCCTGAAGGACTAATGTTTTATTTATTTCCTCATTCTTGTTTTGTTATGTAAAGTACCAATTCTGATTCACTCATTTGTACAAGACTACATGACTCTCATCTCTTTTCTTTACTAGAGCACAAATAATTCTAAGAATTTATATTAAATATTCCTCCATCGAGTCTTATCCCTTGAACAAGACAGACAAAAGAATGTCATCTTGGCTAAGAAAGGTATTCTGTTTGGCCTTGCTACATTGAAATTAGCATAACTCCTTACTCTCAATGAAGAAAAACTATTCTTTGAGAAAATTCACAGAATCCAGAAATTAATTCCCTTAGTGGGCAAGTGTCTGCCTCCCTTTCTTCCTCTTCATTCCAGCCCCCGCCCTCTGCTCCTTGTTTATGAAGTGAACTGCAGGTCAAAATTTTGTTCTCACTGCAAGTAATGTCCCTCTTTGTTGCTGAGCTTCTAATACTGAAAAGGTCTGCAGAAAAACTATGTATATATGATGAAGTACAGGGGCATCTTTTGTCCCTGTAATCTCATTTATTAGTATTTTTCTCCCTTGTAATGACATTTAGGGCACTGAATATCACATTCTACTTTTCTGTGGCCTGAGTTTAGCTTTCAAAATGCTATTCAACAAGTTTGACATTTCAGGTCAGTAAGTCAGCAGTAAGAGCTCTAGAGGCTATTAGCCTAGACACACATTCAATTTCACCACTGAGTATACAAATAAACACAGATAAATGAAAATTTTCAGGTGCCCTTAAAATGTATGAAGAAATAACCTACAAGAAAGAAATCTTGTGATTCCTGTTCACACCATCTTGAACCAGTAATGTGGCTGATAGAGATGATGACCAGCACCCTGTTTGGCAAATTATGGTTTACCCAGACATTACACACATTCTCTTAATGTTTATCTACTAGGATAAACAGCTGTAGATTGTTTTTTTCTTAAAACTGCCTTGGACACCTAATAGTGAAAGGAAATTATTGTAAACTAGTCTCTACTATCCCCTTACATTTAGCCTATGTTAGTAACCTCCACCAACCTGATTACCTATACTGAGGCTGACAAATTACATTTCACTCATACACACCAATTTTGATTACTCAGATATCAAGAGATGGCATATTCATCAAGTTCTTTGCTGCTTGTTCTAGCAGTTAACCAGCCAAACTGGCATAACTGTTAAAAATTGTTAAAAATGTCTTCTGCATTTCTTACTTTGAAGTCTTGGTCCTGTTACATCTCTCTCAGCTCAATATTAACATCCACACTATTTTCTGTAAACACTGCTTAATTTTATTTTTTATAAGGTAAGTAGATTTAACTTCACAAAGCTCCTGCAATTCAGTATTTTTCACACTCTTACCCTTCAAAGTTCATTTGACACAGATCTTGACACTGTGCTCCAGTATGCAAAGACACACATAGCTCCTGACCTGCTCCCCCCATAATGTCCATGACCTACACTGCACAACTTTGCACTGGATTTCCCTGCCTGCTAAGCCTCCAAAATATTATTCAGAGATATCTTTCACAGTTTCATTTTTCCAGAGATGAGCTTTACTATTTGCTTTTAGGATTATGACTTTCAGGACATTATGAAGGTGCATCTACTCATGACAGATATAATTTACAAAGCATTCTGTGTTACTGTATTTACTATCAGATTAATATTTGGCTTTGCTGAAAAATTATTGCCTGTTATTGTCTTAAGGTATCTCTTAGATCAGTACTATAAATATATATAATAGTATAAAGGATTAGAGCCGGCTGAGAACTAGTGCCTGCAGAATACAACACACACATTAATTAATTGAGCACTGACAATTTCCAGTTATCCCACTCAAAATCCATTACACTGTGCTCTTTCAACAGGAAACAGCGTCAGTATTTTCATCAGGACTTACAGTATCATTGCATCAGACATCTAACCAAGAACTTTTGAAAAGTTACTTGACCCAAATCTGTTCCCTATTAAAAACTGAAAAACATTTTAAAATTACTTGACTTTCTACAGAGTTGTTTAATACATCATTGTGTTTCTTTCCAAATACAAATCCATCATAGCTGCATCTTTAATTTCATAGGTTGTTTAGACTCTTCCTATCTAATGACTGACCCTTCCTTTGTTAGGATGGCTTTTTCCCTGGAGTACTTCCAAAATGCTGTCATTGGCCTTGACAAAATCAGGTAAGGATTTCTCCTGGCATCTAGAAGTCTCCTACACATCACAACTTCTGTCATATTGAATGATTTTTTTTACATATCTAACTGCTGCTCTTACATTCACATATGCCTTTAAGACACAGTTGACATCTCTTCTGAGGACAGAATTATTAACTCATCTGTTCATTAACATCCTCCTAAAGGGCTCACCATTGATAGCAACATTAATCTAAGAATTTCACTGTTTTTATCCTGAGGAAAATGAGTGCCCAGCTCATTTGCTGCTGAGTAACTCTGCTAACATTCAGGTAGTTAACTTAATCTCTAAATAACACTAAAGCTACCTAAAATCAACACTTTGCTGCAATGGTTTCAGCATATGGGTCTGAAAGCTTATTTAAATGCACAGGCTCACCATGTATTTGGCAAAGACAAATTCCTTCAAGGAACATAGGGGCTACTTATAATTTATGCCTTGATTACAGTATGCATGCATAGGCCATCTATGACTAATTTTGCAAATGAGGTTCACTACACCTTCAGAATATCTTGTGGCTGCTCAAGAGATGAGTCATTAAACAGAAAAAAAAAAAGAGACAAACAGAACAAAATTACATACTCAGCCAGAACCACCTAATTAATTAACATGATTTCAAGGTTTGTTTTAGTCAGGTCCTACCGACTTTTGCTTTCAGTTGGATGCTGAATAGACAGAATATTGTACAAATAACATGTTTGATGAGATTGATGTAGTTACTACTGTATCAGCATTTTAATAATGGTTAAGTTTAACAATGTTGGAATTCTTTTAAACAATAAACTATTTAACTCCAGTATTTCTCATTTCACGTTTTAATGAGAAAAGCTTTATGCTGTTTCTTCCCTATAACCTAAGAAAACCATACATCCTTTCAAACCATCCATGTGATCTGCCACTAAAGGTACTTAAGAGTACTGCTTGAAAGACAGAGGATGTTCAGGTGATTAGTTTAGATCAAACACTGTGTTTAAAAGTACTGAACCCAAAGCCAATCCAAAAGCACTTCTAAGGCACACAGCATTGCACTCAAGTTAGAGGTGTGTGTGTTAGAAGTGCATTGCCAACATAGCTCCTCCATGCTTTAAAACTGGTTTTACCTCAGAATTTGCCTCATGATTTTTTAGCCATCTGCTTATAGAATATGAGCTAAGCAGGCAAGAATGGATTTCTTTCTATATTTCACTGGTAATTTCCCAGTATTTTATCAGATACCACATAGCTATTGCATCTATGTGCAATAAAATGTTAGCCATCCAATAGAAGAAAAACCAAAACCAAGATATAGTCACCCACTATGCCTATCACAAGCATATAAACATGCTACAGTGGGTCAAATGAAGCAGTCAGATACAGGACTAGACAATAATAAAAATTAATCAAAATTCCCATCTCTGCATTATATTAGTCAAGATGGAGAATTTTATTTGAGCAGATGCTAATTAAAAAAATTTATTTCACCCATATTTAAACAAAAAGTGCCCGCAGTGAGATCTGTCCCACTTCTCATGAAACAGGGATGACAAATTAAAATGACGCAAAGTGGATATTTTAACACCTATTTTTCCAAGCAGCAGTTAAGTACCACTACTCATTCAACAACTCACTTCCTAGCCTTGAAGGCAGAGGAAGCTGACTCACTCTAGGTAGTAATCAAAGAACAGGCAGATGTCTGGAGGGTATATGCTGTTAGTGCATTCATAAAGCAGACCTTCTGTTTCCTTGCAATGGTTTAAATGAAAGGGAACAAGAATGATTTACATTTTATCTCTAACTCAGGTATGAAAATTTCTCTTTTGCTTATTCACAGAATATGTATCTTTTAGAAATCTTCCATCTGCTCTTTAATGATTATATTCATTAGCTACTAAATACACAAAGTTTAAAATTAAAAAATTTGCTCCCACTGGGAAATAAACAAAAATAGGTAGATTTTTGAAACCGAATTTTCCTTATTTTCAATTAACTATATGGCAGATACAGTTTGAAAAAGAAAAAAAAGAAAGGAAGAAAAAAACCACTGAGACAAACACTTGTAAATCTATCTCTTCTCTGCACTTCCCAGTCACAATTTTCCTTATTTTTGCTATGAATTATACACAGTCCATCAAAATTCCCTTGACAACAGGTCAGGTGATCTTCTGACCATGCTTCTTTTGATGCAGCCTTGGTGCTCAATGGGTCAGTTTTTGTATAGTGTTTTTTTCCACGGTTGTTTTCATGTGGACCCATGGTAAACTGGAAGCAGCTTTGTTCGGCACATGCCAATTCACAGCTGCTCCCCAGCGTTCACCACAATGCCTCCCTCAATCTCTAACACAGGCTCAATAGAGAGCCATAGCTACCTGCCT
Source organism: Turnix velox (assembly GCA_013400935.1). NCBI lineage: Eukaryota > Metazoa > Chordata > Aves > Charadriiformes > Turnicidae > Turnix > Turnix velox. The sequence continues at coordinate 136,925 of VZTY01024302.1, read as the reverse complement.
GCACAGCAGAAAGGGGGTGTCAGTGTCAGAATTTTTTGTCTCCTCCTAAAACACAAAGTGCTCGCTGAGTGACCATTGTTCAGAACACTCTTCTTACAAAAGAGATCTCTCTTCCTGTTCCCAAGGGAAAATGTTTATCACTGAGCATGAAGTCATTTTGAAGGTACAGCCTAGCAGCCTTTTCTGCTTCTCTGAAGCATGTGCTAGTTTTCCTGTCCCTGCAGCCCTCCGTTTGAATTCTCTAATTCCCAAGCTCCTACCCAAGGGCTGCTGTGCTCCCTCTTTCTCTCTCTTGGGATGTAGAATCTGGAGGAGACATTTGGTGAATGTTCTTCAACCCAGAGAAAACTGAATCCCAGTTTGTATATTTGTGTGATTAATTCCAGACTCACAACAATCTAAAAACATCATATGCTGAGGAGTTATAAACTGATCTAATTCTGAATAATTCCATGTTTTATTCCTATTGGTTTTGCAGTCCAGATTTACACACTGATCCCAGCATTTTTGTACATGTGAATATTAATTACAATGTAAAAACAAACACTAAAGCTGCAGCATTATTTCAGTTGGGGAACATGCCATGGATGAATTAAAGCTATTACATGATTCCATGGTTTTTGGGAAATTTAGAAATGATTTATGCTTTTCTTGCCTAAAATTCATTTTGATAACTTCCAGTATACACCATCAATATCCTCTAGGCCTTGATTTGATTAATTTTGAAACTCCATATTCTAAAACATGGATTAACACATCTTTGCATCAGAAAAAGACGTTGGCAATGAGGATTGTGTTACTGTTCAAAGAGAGAAAATCAGAAAAATCCAGAAGGTAAGTCTAAGTATGTACAATAACTGATGTGACATCTTACCATGTCACTCACAATCATAATTCATTATTTACCCCTTAAGTCTGAGCAACACAGGTAGAAAATCCTGACTATTTAGCATACATGAACAATAATTTCTGAAAATGGAGGCAGAATTAAAGTTAATGCCTTTAGTGTAAGAGGACCCTTGGTGAAATTTCTTCGCTGCTTAAAATACTTTCTTCATGATATTACCAAAATTTACAGAATATGTACTTCTTTTTCATACTAGAATTGCTGTTCCACCATTTATTTTATATAATTTTAAAGGAAATTATTTTTTTAATACTTTTGTATAATGAAAATTGCTATCAAATAAACTTTTCCATTTTTACTAGCACACTATTGTTTTTAATAAGCCAAAGTGAATCCATTTCTTTTTCAATCCTGAATTGGCATAGCCTTCTAGGCACACCTCCCCATGACAGCCTTGTGGTTGTATTAAGCACTTGTAGTGCAACATCCAGCACAGCTTAGAAACGTGCCCTGTCACAAATAACATGCTAACTGTTGTGCTGCAGTGAATCTGCAGGACAGTGTCATTGCAGAACTTTGTTCTTGTTTGCAGTTCACAATCTCAGAATTCTTTTTTTTTTCCAAGAGATGTGACTGGAAGTGAAGAAAGGAAAACCAGTCATTATTCTCCAAACAACGCTCTGTGTCAAGTGGATCCATCTAACAGAGAGCCACTGAGAGGTGCAGCAGGAGCCTTTCAGAAGACAGGATGGGTTTCTTTAGTTCTTTCTGCTGAATACACAAATATGAGGACTTATGATCATAATCACCTAGGATGGATGAGAACTTTCAGATCATCAAGACCTCCTGTTGGCCCAACTATGACAAGCCTTTTGCCTCGGCAAGGATGTGAACTCTTGACCCTCAGATCAGGAGTCATACTCTCCCAACTGAACTACTCTTATTTTATTAGTCTATCTATTCCTTGACTTTTCATCCTCACACTTCACCTTGTGATAAATGCTGTAATGTGTCTTCCATAAACATAGCAACTCCTTTCTCCCACAATGAATACAGAAGCATAAAAGGAAATATTTATTAGATTTACTACGGGGAATTACATAGCATAGTTCCCAAATATGAACTTACTCTGGTTTTGTACAGTTAAAAAAATGCATTTCCGTTCTCAATGCTAATTTAGTTTGTGAAAAAGATAAAAAATATTTTAAATTTTCCATTTTTTTCAGTATCCATTTTCATCTAAGCAAAATTAGGAATGGATTAAATGGAATGATTTTCCATTCCTTTCTTTTTTTCTTTTATTTCCCCTGGTGATTGAGATCAACTAGTTGGTCTAGAATTAATTACATTAATGCTTTGCTATCAAGGGAGGAGGAAAAGTATGATTGATTTATAACATTTTAATATACTTCAGGATGAAGTACAAGCTGCACATCATAGTTGCATCCTTACAACTTTCACTATTTCTTTTTATGTGCAGTTATGTTCTGAACCAACAGCCACTTCAATTAAATCAACATCACTTATAAGAGAGGTAACTTAAGTGCGTATAAGGCATTATTAGAGAAAGATTTCCAAACTACTGCCTTTGTTTCATTTGTGATTTATAAAATTAAGTACTATATACCATCTTAAAAGTTCAAAAGGCATAGATATGCCTAGATTTGTATTTTTTAAACTTCTTAAAGCTTGCATCATGAAATCAAAATCAAATCAAAATACAAGCTAAGAAAACTCTACCACGTCATCTTCTTCACTACAGCAATAATCTATTCTGTATATAAAAATCTTTTTATTTCAGCAATACAGTGTATTCAATAATGGATGCTACGTAACATTCAAATATAAGTTAACCTATATCAAGTCTAGTCCCTCAGAAGAAAGTAATTAATCCAGTGCCAAAGATCAATCTACAGGTTCAGAAAGGCAGAAATCTCCCATGTCTGAATAACAAAATATTTATGAACATATCCTCCTGCTCATAAATATTGCCCTGAATAGAGGCATCAATCACAAAACAGATTGGAACCCATGTCAACAGGCACAAAATGGCAACACCACACCCATAATTACCACAAGGCTAGGGATATGGTGGGGTTAGAAAAGTCCTTCCAGTGCCCTTGGCTAACATGCTCTGCCGGGCATATTTCACTGAGGGGTAAACAGCTCTGAATCCTTGTTAACATAGGTAGTGACTCAGAAATAGCTGTCACTGTACTCACCCTGCAGCTGATGCCACAGTGTTCCCAGTGCCAAATCTACCTCACAAAACAAAAGTTCCTTTAGGAGGAAATTCAATTTATTTTTTAAACTTGTGAGTTTTTCAGAATGAATCATTCAATAAGGCTAGGCTAAGCACCTGCACAACTCCAGCCCTTTTCCATGGAATGGAAACCTTGCATCTTAACATAGCAGTATTTTTATTTTCTTTCTTACTTCTTAAAAATGTGTTCTACTATCTAGTCATATTAACAGATTGAAGACTTTGTGCATTTCAGAAATAATAAAGTTGATTTGTCAATTAATGCTAGATTTTTCAGTAACACAGCTTACTGGTTTGTCTTCTCCATATGTGTGTCTCATTGCAGACAAATCAGTAGATGCTGTAATAATTTTAGGGGAAAGAGTTATATTTATGAAAGAATGTTTCAGACATTATGTCTGGAAAGGGGGGAAGGCAGCAGGTCACTTAAAGATGACAGTATGATGAAGACAAGTCAGAAGAATTTTTGCTGTGGTTCTCTCTTTGAATCCAGTAACCATGCAGCTCTTCTGTAAGAATTGTGATATATTAGACAGAAACAGACTGAATGACATGATCTTGAATCAGACTTTTCATGAGTATTAAAGAAACCAAACTTGCTTGAAAATTTCTATTCCATGGTAACCCACTTAGCAAATTCAGCTCCCTGAAGAGCAAGTGGAAGAATGCCCTTTGAAGACAAGATATGACAACAAAGAGGCTGCATATGCTAACATGAGGAGGATGCAGAAATAAGCACCAGTAGCTAGTTAAGAGAACTCTGGTTAGGTACTTTTATGGACTAAATGTTTAATCCCCTCCTGCACATAGCAAAGGAACCACCCAGACAAGATCAGCAACAAGCTTTCCTGATCTGAACACACAGCATGAGTAAGGCAATTGTGATGTTTGCTGTGTCTGCTCAATATATAATTTTTCCACTTTGTTGCTGCAGCACAGCTATTCATTATCGATTTTAAAAGGGTTTTTGGACTGTCTTATTATCAGTGAGGACAGCAGATGTTAGCATTTTTTTAAACCTGAGAAGTACCACTCAACTAGATCAATTCAAGGCCTTCTCAGAGCTTTCTGAAACAAGGTTTGAAGAATTCCCTGTTTAGGATTAGAGTCAGCTTCTGGGCATCTAGTGATACTTGTAGAAGATAAAAATATCCTTTGATATTCACCTTTAGGCTTTCTTGATTTTAACAGTGATATCAGTGAAGGGTGTGATTTGGGCTGTTTAAATGGATTTTAAAGCTCTTCTGAAAAATTTCAGTCTGCTTTCAGAAGTGGGACCACACCTTTAGACTGTGGCCACTCCTTCAGCTTCCTCATGGCTCTCCACAAACCACAGTTTGTCCAGTTGTTCTGCCTCATTGCTCATGTAAAAGCCCAAAAGGGTGGATATTCTTGTCCATTTTCATAGCATGAGGGTTTTTTTACTCTTGTCATCGAGACTCTGATCACTTATTTTACTCTTCTAGTATGGAAAACAAGCACATTTTTTCTTGATGTCACTGTAAATCATCACTATGACTGACAGATGCTATCACACAGCTTATACATTTTTATTATAATCTGGAAAAGTCTCTCTTTTCCTCAAAATGGATGGCTATTTCCTTATCTGTACTTGTCGCACACGCTTTTTATTTTTAGCAAAGTTTCAAAAAGCATCAAGCTGGCATGGCTCTTTTTATTTTAAAAGACATTCCTTGTAGTATATCATAGATTTTGCAGATCTTACAACAGGGTGCATTTGGAACCATCCCAAACATGTGTGGCTCTACTCTGCTGCATTCAGAATTTCTTAAGAGTCACCTACTGCATCATCCACGTTTACATTCCATATTACATTATGGTGCTGCCACTTCCTTTAGTCTTGGGTACATCTTCATTCATGCTGTTCACACCTGACAACCAATTCACCTTCAGCCAGCCATATCTTTAAAATGCTAATGTATGCAAGGCTGTGCAAAAACATACTTAGTCTTTGACAGGATACATAATAGTCTTAATAGAATGTAAAAATTTAGGAAGAAACTGTAGTGCAGTGATTTACATGAGTAAGTTATAGTATATCCATTTATAGCAATAGACAGCCATTTTATGATAATCTCTTGTCATCACTGAGAATCCTTGGACAGAACTTGGACAAAAACACTAAGAACAGCTACAGTATTTCAATGCATTTTATACGCAGAAATTAATGGAATTCCAAATAACTGTGATATGTTATTCACACATTATTGGTTCTAAATTGTGTTATCATTGGGCTATCATTAATTCCTTGAACTCATTAAAGATGCATGCATTAATGAGCAAGAACTCTAGAAAATGCATGCAGGGAAGAAAAATTAGATCTACAGCTTACACAAAGTGAGGAAAATTGAGAAAAATTTTATCACTGGAGAACCACAAGATAAGCAATCAACTCATATTAGAATGGGATATATTGATAAAGGAACAAAAGATTAAACATAAAATATTTTACATTTAAAAAATATACAAAAGGAAAAGTTTGTGATTATTTAAACAAAAACTGGAGACATCCTTGAATGTATTTGTATATATATCACAATAACAATGCCAGACACATTAATAGTTTGGTTTTCTATTTTTATAGCTACTATAACAAGAGGAAAATAGTTTTTCCCTGTGGGACCAGAAAAAAATGTTTATTTTTAATGTATGATGGACATTGAAGGATATATCTTTGAAAAATACCTTCAAATGAAGATTACTGCTGCGTATTATTTTTTTTTGTTAATGTGGAGAGAAAATAGAGTTACTAGTTTAAAATTCTACTCTTCACAGACAGACCTTGCCCAGCAATCTCTAAATTGCAAAATCTGAGATGCGAAGTTACACATCTGGAGTAAACCTCTCTACTGTCATTGTGCTTTTAAAAAGAGTCTTGTTACTGTGGATTGTATTACAGTGGTACACTATCCCAAAAAGCACTAGACCTGTTTTAATTTATTTAAAAAATAAAAGCAGCCCCAGTTATTACAGAGTAGCAGCCCTCGGCTTCCTGAGGCTTCCTAATCTCAGATTTGAAGCCTCACAGTAACCAATTGCTTGGAGTTGGAATGGAAGGCAATGGCAGGATCTACTCTGGCTAGAGAATTGCTAGATCAAGTATGTGATTGGAGAAAGACATTATTCCAAAACTGACATTCTTTACAAACATAGCAAATAGAAAAGAACATAAAAACATGAAAAGGTATGCAGAAAAGTTCTGGAGAAACAAATTTTTATGAGCAATGGAAACATAGGATTTTTGTTCTCAGGGCATTTGGCTCACTCACCACAATTTACACTGTTTTCTAAATATTACAGGAATCTTCCTATTCAGTGCTGCAAGAATGTTTGTGCCTATCTGCCATCATTAAAGCCTGCTAATTCATTATCCTGTGTAAAGTCATCAGTACAGTAATTTTCCACCACCTGCTAAGAACAGAAAATTTTTAAATGCTACACGAATTTGTCTTGCTGCTTGAGCAGTCACATTTGATAGCCTATAATGAGAAAGCTGATAACTGCTGCATTTGAAGAATCAAATTACAGTAGCAAGGAAAAAGAAATTTTAGAACAGGGACCCAGAGATCTGGGCTACTTGAGATTGATCTAAGTGGGCATAAAGTAAAATTATTCAGGTGATGACTGAAACAAATAAAAGGAAGCTATTTTTCATACTATATGCAGTTGAGCTCAAAAAGTGTACCACAGTAGTTGTTGATGATCCATCTTGTCTCAAAAACAAATTATACTGGTGGAAAACTTTCTGAAGCGCTCTGAATTGCATGAACATAAATTCTGGCTCATTAAGTAAATAAGACACAGATTTCCTTGCCCTCAGACAGATTACTTGAAAAGTATTACTACATGCTAAAGTTCTTTTTCACTTTTTTGTAGACATATCTGTGGGCTAGCAACAAGATATTGGGCTAGATCATAATTTCCTGTATCTCATAGTGTTTGTTCTTAGGCTCTTTATTGATAGTAATCTCTTTTAGTGTGCTTATCAACAGCTTATCTCTTTTGATCTATTTAGAATCTCCTTCCTGCTATTTCAGATCTTGAGTTATCTTCTAAGTGCTGGTTTTCGTAAGTTTCCTCATTTTTCTGCAGTTCTGTTTTTCTAAAGGTAACATTATGTTGGTTTTTCAACTTTTAACTATGCAAGTGTCCTCACATACAATGTTCAGGACTATTATCAAGGCTTACTTTGTTTCTGGGATTCCTCTAATTAGCCTAGTTAAGGAACTGAGAAGGAACGTACCTTACTAAGCTTATATCTGCTGTATTTAGGCTGCATTATTACCCGTAACAGAGCATGGTGCCACAACATATACACAGCCATTACATAGGTGACTGAAGCCTCCTTGCTGTTGTGTTTGCCATAGGGAAAGATACTCTCATCTCCGGGAGCAGTTCCTCAGCCTCAGTTAGAGGCTGAAAAGATAGAGTAGTTAGGACTTGACTTTTGCTTTAGTTAGCTCTTCTAAGGAGGAGTTCATCTGTCTTTGCACACGCTGTGTAGTGGGGAGAATAATAAGCAGGTTGTTTTACATTTTTGAGAGTTTTACTGAATCTTTATCTAATAAACAGTGAGAAGTGGCTATAAAGGAAGGTGAATGAAGTTTGAATAGGACCAGCATATCAGACACAAATATCTAATCAGAGTGAACACAGAATGAATACAATAGTAGTATTGAAAAAGCTGTATTCTCAAAGAGAAATCCAAACTTAGATTTTACAGAAAAAGATAGATACTTCAAAAGAAGAAACATATGAATGAGGAATGCGGATGTCCCATAAGGTGAGAAGAGGCATGGAAAGAGACACTAATGTATTGGCAAAGAGACATGAAAGAAGGAAACAGAATGATATTTGAGAAGATAAAAAGCATTTTGAGATCCTTTTAACAAGAATACCTGATAAAGATTACAGATGTTTGAAATGCAAATAACAGAGAAAAAGGAATGCTTCTTAAAGTTATTTCCAGGATGGTTTCAGGTTATCAAAATGATTAATCCATGAAAATACAGTTGCAATTATTTGGTCCATCATATTTTACTACTTCATTAGTAAAAAGAAAGTTGAAAGTATTAGACATAAATTAAAGTGCAGGGGAAAGACAACAGTTTATTAGTATACAGTACAGTCACAAAATGTGTATTCACTGGAAGTTCACTGGAAGTACACACAAAATGTGATTACACAATGGAAAGAACAAGACTATGAAAGAGCCTTCAAATACAATCTTTTACAACAAAAAGCCTTATGTGTTGTCAGAGAAAGGTATCTAAAGTTACAAAAAGGCTGAGGCAATATGCACCCCTTGCAATACCAGGGACCTTGCCCACTTCCCACTAACCATCTATAGGACATTAATTACCTAAAAGACATCAGAGTTGCAGACTTTTTTTATTCCACTTACACTGGTGTATTGTCCTACACAGACAAACTGGACTAAAAATATTTAAAGAATGAATACATTTTAAATTACAGTAGTCTAAGGTGCCAGATAAATACTACATATTTTTATTAGATTGCAGTTACAGCTCTTCTAGCCATGAGGTTCTACTTCATTCCCATGATTTAAAACCCCCAAGCTGTCAGATTCCAAAGCACAGATGTTCCCTTCAGTTTCTTCATAAGGTGACTAGTCCAATTTAAGTTTCACAACAATGTGCAGAAGCATAAATAAAGCTCTGAAATCAGCTAAATTGTTCTCGGACAACTAAAATTATCTTAGGCATGTCTTGCACAATACCCTTGGGGTGATGTGTTTAGCAAAAAAGTAAAGAGCACATAGACCATCGGGACAGACTTAGAAGCAAGGAACAATGAGGAGATAGAGAGTTGTGCGTGTAGCATGACAACATTATGCTATAGATCAATAGTAGCCACTGTTTGATAGGTATTAAAGTATTCCCATGTCTTCTGCCTTTGGCTTTCCTAGAATGACCCGTGAGTTTCAAAAGTTGTGGCAGACTTGCCAAAGCTAGCAGGAAGCCTTCTGTGGCTGAAATGTGGCAAGGACAATATAAATGAAAATTGATGGAGAAACACCTTCCCTCTTAATTCCAGAGGAGACACTCACAATCTTGCCTGAGATCATCTAACCATGCCTTGACATGAACCTTCAGAAAAATAAATGTCCCAATTTAGCCAGAGTGCTGAGAAGACCTTCAGATAGAATATCTGTCCCTATATAACCTGTGCACAATAGACCAAACGGGAAGACTATGGAGGCACACAGGTTTTATAATGTCCCTATATTAAGTTGTTAAGCATGCTGATGATATAAATGTTTGGATGGACAAAAATACAAAGAATTAAAAATATTTGGAAGGGACATTAAGAATAACAGGATACTAAAGAATGCTATATAACTATTTGTGACTATTTGTGGACTATTTGTGAACAGTAATACAAAATGTATTTAAAATACCCAAAAAATTAATTCAGAATCAAAACACCTATTCACATTATGGAAGCCTGTATGATGGAAAGCAGTAATTCTGGAAAGAATACAGAGTTCCTAATAAGCATCTCCCAGCGCGATGCTGCTGCTAACAAGGCCAGTGTGACCTACAGACTTGTAGAAAGACTTCTTCATGGATCTTTACCTCTTTATAGAATGCTCCCTGAGAGTATTATTGACAGCAGGGAATTCAGATATGCTCACTATAAAAATTATATAAGGAATCATGAGGAATGATCAGGTGTCTGGAAAATCTTCATTACAGGGAACAGATGTTTTACAGTATTATAAGGATGTTTATGTCATGACTTGCTAATTCTGTAAAAAAACTACTTCAAGAGGCCTCTGGGTTTTCAAAATCACTGTCTGTCTTCTGAAGGCACAATATCCAGTAATCCCTACTTGTAGCAAGAATATTTTAATGTAGAGAGCTGAAAAAGACAAAGTAAGGATAGTAAGGACAGAAGGATCAATATGTATTTAAATAGTTTTAAACTGGAAATATAATGGCAATTTAAAAATGACACAATTAATTATGAGAATAATGTACAATTGAAAACTTTGGACTTGCTGTTGGGACACCTTTTTAAAAAGAACTGCATTTGAGCAATTAATATTTGGGTTTGTGTTGTGCTTGCCAGCTGTATATTTTGTCAGAATTACCAGAGTATCTATGAAAGCACTACAGTTAGTATCTGCTTAAGCTACACATTTTACTATTAAAACAAAGCAGAATGATTCATCGGTTTATCTGATGATGACAGAAATAATAAATTACTGTACATCAACACAGAAGGAAGAAGCTGAAATCTCATCAACTTCACAGAAAAATGGTAAACGTTATTTTTTTCTCTCTCTCAATGTAGGGATAAGCATTCATTCCAAGAATTGCAGTGTCTTTAGTGACAGTGCAGTATATACTTATGCGAGGTATTTGGTAAGCCATTAATTTCAAAATTCTGTACAATGTAGGTAGGCTTTCATTTAGATAACTAGGTATTTCTCCAACCAACATTAAAAAACATTCACTGGGCTGGAAGGCATAGCTTATAGTATTTCAAAACATGACAAGCCTTACTTCATCTCCCATAGCTCCTAAAAACAACTTTTCAGAGTAAAAATTGGAAAATAGCTTAAGAAAAGTGGTCTTCTGTCAACAGGGTTTCTCTACAAATTTCAAGGTCATTTCTCACAGCCCTGAAAAAGCATTGAAAGGGCAGTATCCCATACTTGATGGAATTCTGGAGTTTGACAAAAGAGTAAATAGAAAAACTGCAGATGAAGAGGGCTAATAAACCACCCCTCTTCATGATTCCATCTCTACAGGGCAGATGCTCCAAGCACATTGTAAAACAGTGAAATATCATGAAAGAATAACTCCATGACTTAAAACAATATGCAGGATCCTAATACGGGATGATCCTAATCATAATCCATGTGCAGGCAAAGAACTGATTGTCTATTTTACTTTGCAAAAGCACTGGTCTGCAAGACCAGTGACGAGTGGTGTTCCCTAAGGATCAGTACTGGGACCAGTGCTATTTAACATCTTCATAGGAGATACAGACAGTGGGATTGAGTGCACCCTCAGCAAATTTGCAGATGACACCAAGCTGTGTGGTGCAGTTGATACACCTGAAGGAAGGGATGCC